>OY294067.1:296583346-297127334 GCA_958510875.1 Endomychus coccineus
AGGACCACGGGTCAGTTTAGGGCAAACCGCCCAACATTAAGAACTGATCCCAACAGGACGAGCGTAATTAAGACCTCTTCCCCACATGGCGACCCTTGCCAGTCTTCTTCCCCACATGACGATCCATGCCAGTCCCTTTCTTTAAGAGATGAAAAATTTATTCTGATGATGGCTACTTGGTATCTGAAGGATCCTCTGTATATTAACAGTATTTTTAGTAGATAAGGGTGATTATTTCTTATTTAAGTGTAATAGTGTAGCCACAGTGTGAACTCTTTTATAGCTTATCAAATATAATCTTAAAAAGTTTTTCAACATCTAGGGTAGCACATAACTTACATATTATCTAGAGTATAAAGATGACATAAATAGAATTTGATCAAAATTGATTGAGAAGTTTTGTAGAAAAAATTTTCTATTTGGTCTGTTGGGTTACAAAACGAGTTGAAAATGATTATATTAGTTGAAAGGTTGAGCATTACGAAAAATTTGCACAAAGCGAGGAACTTTGTCACCTACAAAATTCAGATATTCATAGTTCAACGTTCTTTGAAGTTATTTGTCAGCATTGGAACATTTGTAGTTTATTCCTCTTGATTGGTTCATTCTGGGTCAGGCTCCTCATTTAACTGCTTCTTCGAAATGAGACTTGAACGTCCGAAGGAGGTTGAACGTAAAGATTTTATCGATTCCATAATACGATTTCGTCATTCTCTAATAGAATTTACTGGTAGATTCACGGTTCCGCAGAAATTTACCGATCTATAAACTTTATCTGATTCGCCCATTCCCGAATCCTTCCCAATTCCTTTCCTTTTGTCTGCCAAGCAACTTATTTGTAGCGACAACTCTATTCAATTATATACTGTGACTGTTCATCACATCAATAAAATCTGCTTGCTCTATCATTCACTTATTAAAAAACGTGGCTGACCCAAGAATAGAGGTACCAAAGTTAAGTTTGTCAAATTTCAAAATATAGGTAAATAGTCGAAAACAAAATACTTGGTTATTTTCGAGCTTTCCAACGGTATTTTCGTGCTACGGTAAATCTCTCGGTCTCGGATGTAAGTCCGGTAACCGAAGGTCAGCATGGTTGACAAGTTTTTTTTCTAGGTAGCCTTCTCGACTCATCTGAAATTGGAGACCAAGTTCTTCTGCAGCTTTTTATGCTGCCTTAATGATAAATGCCCCCACTCCGATCTAATCGTGACTTTTGACAAGGCACATGAGGGGGTCCGAAGTCTTTAGAACTTTACACGCTATCCTCTGAACCACACTTAGATGCAGACCATCCAGGCTAAGGAGTCTCCTACCTCCCCGTTCACGTGGGAGATTATTGCCGGGAACGGCCTACATAGGTTGCAAACTTTGATGGATATGCATTATTTTCTGGGTGTCTTTGTCGAGTCTATGCAGTTCATCGAACGTCTATTTTACCACTCCGAAAGAGTAAAGCAGGGCTGAAACGGTATGCATATTTGTTGCAGACGCCTTGCGTTCACATGGAAGTTCGGACAACCAAATCTTTTTAACTAGGTTTTTGTACTTGCCGCAGAGATTCATCTTTACCTAGGAAGCTTCATAATTAGGACACTGTTCACTTTCCAGGTTAGATAGATCTCCTCAAATTCAAGATGTTTGAAGATGCTTCCGTCGGCAAGCTGCATAATCTCGTGAATATTCGTAGATCGTCCTCTCCTCAGATCAAACACTGCGCACTTGTCCATTCCCAACTTCATGCCTACGGCTCGTGTATATTCTTGAACCACGTTAAAAGGAATAGAAAATTCAGTACACAGCAAATATCAACTCGTTGCATAATAAAACTACGCAATATTTCACCGATCTGTAAATATTAACTATTCCTGATTTATTCTTTCTTTCACTTGTTTACTTTATCTGGAGATAGAAACAACTTTCTCAAATCAAACAGTGATTATTATTCTGCTGAGTTGTTATAAGTACAAGATATACAAATGATTTGAACATTCCAAATTATCCAGCCTTCTTCCAAAGAAGAACACAATACAAAGCTATTAAGGCATTTAAATCCTTACCACTAGGAATAGGAAAAAATACTGAATCGAATATGTCCAAGTGAGTGGTGATTTTCTATATAAATAGGAAACACTTCAATGAATTCGACTGCTGGTGACCTATAATATATTGTTTTACTGCTTTTTCATGTACCTATTTAAATTTTGTTATGCACAATAATCGAATGTTTCGTGACGTTTCTGGGTTTAATCTCAATCTTTGAAAAATAAATAAAATCACATGTGATTAGTGTGATGATTTGAGAAACTGGATGCAATTTTAGTGTGCGTTTCCATGAACATTCGAGAAGCTACAAACTGAAGAAACGAAGACGCTAACCAATCGAACCACCTGTTGCAACTCAATTATATTCTCACCATTGATCCCTTGATCTTACATATTTAGGAAAAAAGGACCTAAGCTTGATATTCTAGAATTAATGGAATTTTGAAACGTATGAAGAACAATGGTTATAAAATATTAATTAAAATCGATACGTATAATTCAATATTTATCTTGAATATTAGACTTCCGCGGATAGCTAATTTCGAAAAATCTTGGCTTCCGGATGAATTCCGCGTCACAATCGCACGACTTGATGCCCAAGTTTCGCCAACCATTACAGGTGACATATTCAGGGCAGGCTTGAAGGTTGAACTAAGACTGATTCTACTGGTTTCTGTAGCGGTATTTATGGTAAGAAAAAATCATTCACGTTACACAGTTCACTGCCTCTATTCCGGTGAATAACTCCGTTCTGGCCCCAGACCCTGCCATTGTGTGATCATGTGTGAAGTGAAATTTTCGAGGATGGGATTCCGAATGTTGGGAAGATGATATCCTGAGTCTCGGTTCAGATCATTTGGATGTTTTAGGATTTCTATCGCTTCAGGAATTTTTCGCTGATTTTTTCTAAAAGAATTTGATGATTAGTGTCAAACTTGTGTTCCGCAAATGCAGATCTACTGGTGTCACGAAACCTCGTACAACGCTCATGTTCTTTCGCACGAGTAGCTACTGTACGACCTGTTTCACCAATGTAGACCTTACCGCCAGAACAGATAGTGCTATGAACACCCATAAGCCCCGCCTGTTTTATATACTGCCTATCTTCCATATATTGAAAATATAACAGATAGAATTTCCAAAATCCTTCAAAAACATAATATCTCTACTCGATTTCCCAAACTTCAAAACTATCTCAGTTTTACTAACTTATAAAAGATCCCCTTTCTCCTGTTCATTTAGAAGGTGTTTGCAGCATACCCTGTACTTGCGGTAAAGACTACATTGGTCAAACAGGTCGTGCAGTAGCTACTCGAGTGGAAGAACATGAGCGATGTACAAGACTTCGAGACATCAGTAGATCCGCACATGCGGAACACAAGTTTGACACTAATCATCAGATCCTTTTGGAAAATACTAAAATTCCAGCCCCAGCTCCAAACTTCTATCGGCAAAAAACTCTTGAAGCGTTAGAAATCCTAAAATATACAAATAATCTAATCAGTGACTCAAGATATTATTTTCCGAACATTAGGACACCCATCCTCGAAAATTTCACTTGGCACATGATCACACAACGGCAGGGTTCGGTGCCAGAACGGAGTTAACCACCGGAATAAAGGCAGTGAACTGTGTAGCGTGAAGAATTTTTTCCTACAATGAATATGGCTACAGAGAACAGTAGAATCAGTTTCAGTCAAGCCTCGACTCTGCCCTGAAGATGCCACCTGTAATGGTTGGCGAAATGTCGGCATCAAGTCGTGCTATCATGACGCGGAATTCATCTGGAAGCCAAGATGTTTCGATTCAATATTTGTTAATTTTGTAGATAACCTCCCCCCCAAACCATTACTCCTATCCTCCAATTTCACATACAGCTTAATTGTAATGTTTACGGTTTTAAACATGTTGCCTCACTTAATAACTCATAAATTCTGATAATGTCAGAGGGTAGTGGAACATTTGTTAGCATTAATTATTGAAATTAAATGTTTCAGTGTAAATTTGAGTTACATTCCTCCATTTATTCTGATCAACCACCGTATGTATATCTATCTAAGATATCTCTATAAAATTGAGAGAATATGCTAGCACACACTAGACTACAAGAAGAAATATAGAGCTAGATGATTGAAAGGGCCTTGAACATCCCCCAATAGTTCAAGGAGAGAATAAATGACGTTTTAATGAGTTTTCATATTTGAATTATTGCTAAAGGAATTGAGAATCACTAATAACGGAAACTAGATGTTCTGTACGTCGATCGATGCCGTGGTAAGTCAACAATTAGTTCAGCCATCAATAAAGGAAATGAAGAAGGAAACTTTAATAGCTTACGGCTAGAATGGAGATATTTTACGTTAACCGAGTAATGCACATAAAATAGACGAATAAATTTATTGGCTATTGACTACTTGACCTCACTTTCCACTTTTATTGCTGTCTAACACACATTGTGAATTTGGGTCTGAGTTGTTAATTTTCATAGAAGGGCGTACTTGACAGTTGCCATATAGTTTTTATAGTACATAAAATACAAAATGTTTTATCTCGTTGACTGTAATCTGTTGATGTTATTGCATGATTATATTGAAGAAAGATGATTCAGATGACAATATCAACTGTCCAAGTCAAAAGGGTTATGTATACAGTATGTGAATATCAAAATAGAGGACAATTAGTCTACAATGGCCAAATTCACTAGTCTGTCTTGAATAGCACGCGCACAAGTCAAGATTTCATAGCTAAAAGCTTTTCTCTAATAGATTGTAACGTAGTTTCGAATGATCAAATAGATTGAATGGATTCGACCACGATGTGTTAAAAACCCCTTTTTAAACTCAATAAAATAACTTTTAAACGTTTGATTCACAAAAATGTAATACATTAAATTTGACTAGTTTCGCCAAATCAGATATTACAAAACACTAACTTACAAAAAAAAAGGTAATCTAATATATAACATTAAATATATTCTAAGGGTAGATGGCTAATGGTATTTCATCTAATTGCGGCTTATTCATCAAGGGATTAAATGACAAACTGGTAGCAAACTTTCTAATCATTCAGCAGATATCTTAATTTCTCGAAGTTCGAGTAACATGAAGCCGTCGCAAGCTATTGATATTGACCTGAAGATGGCAGATTTCTGCCGACAAAATATTTCCTGCTATCTTGATGCTGGAGAGACCTATCGATACCTGAGAATTTAAAAGCGTCCTAGTGATGACGCTTTCCATGAGTGACGGTGGCTCTCCGTGGCAAGTACAGAAACCTTGTTAACAATATTTGGTCGTCGGAACTTTCGAGTGAAAACAAGGCGTTCACAACAAATATGCTTGCTGTTCCAGTCCTTCTCTCCTCTTTTGAAATGGTGGAATGGACAGTCGATATGTTGCATAGACTCGACAAAGACATCTGTAAAATGATGTAAAGTCTATTTAGGAATTCTTGTGCCTTGTCAAAAGTCACAAATTGGCCGTTAAAGAAGCACAAAAAGCTGCTGAAGAACTTGGTTTTGAATGTCAGCGGCTCCATTCCAAAACAACTAATATTTATAATTAACATTAATATTTTCCTCCATTCATTAATATGTTCCATGAATCAAGAGTCGATGAATCAACCAGGGTTCACAGTTCCTTTATTAGGAAAGATCGACATTTCAATTCACAAATTAACATTATGTAGATAATTTCAATTCAACACATAATTCTAATGGTAAAATTCATACCAGCAAATAGGCCTGACGTGGTGCTCCTGGATAAACAAATCAAGACTATAAAATTAAATTATGTAAGTAACATAACTTAGATTATTTAATTCTATATCTTTTATGTACTTACACGGAATTATGGCCAATTAGGGAAAAAAACCCTAAAGCTTGTTTATATTATATATATCATAACTCATAACAATACAAAGTCAAACGTAGTGTAATTAACATTGTCTGTAACATATTGTGTGAACTTAATCTAACTAGGGCATATACATTAGCATTAACCTGATAATTGTTATTATTGTAAGGCTTGGCACAACACATGGCAATATACAAACGCTCTCACAAGCGGCTAAGCTTTGTAAACTTCTGGTGTAAAGTATGCGTGTGATCGTGGGCACTAGACAAACACATCACAAACTGTATTGCTGGACTTTCTTGGTTTTATTGCTAGGTCTGTGAAAAATTATCAGTCCATATGATTCAAGCTTGTGATTCTGATATTACGTTATCACCCATTTTAGCTGATTATTAGGAATTACATATAAAAATTCTTGGGAAATAGGTCACAATAACACTCTGTTTTAAATTTTTTGTCTTTACGTACGTTTCGGTCTCACGACCATCATCAGAAGACTCACTATGTAAAAATAAAAAAAAGGGGTTTATTAAAACTAATTATATCACAAGCGTCCAAATCGCACAAATTTAATTTCAATCAAAAGAGCCCACGCCGTCGAAACGAACCGAGCCACGAATAATCGAAATTGTATCGTCAATATTAAAGTATAAAAATTCTTTTGTAGTAAGAATCCGCTATTCAGTAATATTCTCAAAATGTATAAGTTCATGTTGGTATTCTCACATCAACTGGAGACGAAGTTATTTGTCGAGTACCTACCCTCGACCCAGATGTGTAATTTATGAGATACTTAGAAGGTTCAGACCTGTACTGGAATATTACTACAACGAATTCTTCTTAAAAACATTTTCAACAATTATAAAGACGTATGTAGGAATTTGCAAGAGATTATTTAATCAAATTAGTATAAATATGACTTACATTTTGTGTATCAGCCCTATGGTTTACAGACTTGGAATCCCGTTTTATGTGAATCATCTCCAGGATAGATCTTTTATAATAATTGGTTTCCTTAGTTAAGATATTAACATTTTTGTAATCAAATTGATGGTTATAATCAAAGCAGTGCTTAGGAAGGGCGGTGGAATTTTCTAAGTTATTATTTCTTGTGCTATATTCTTTTTTGTAAATATTGTTTAGAGATCCCAGTATAGGTTCCATCACAATCTAAACAATTCAATTTATATACTGTGTGGGTTTGTTTATCTTTAGGTATTACAGGTTTTAGATTTGAGAAATATTTCCCAACACAGTTAGTAGGTTTATGCGCAACATTTATATCATACTTTTTCAAACACTTCTTGATTTTCTCTGAGGTCTCCGGAATGTATGGTAAAGTTATAAAATTGTCTGTAATACCTTTTATGTTATTCTTATATGACGAACCATTATAGATTTTGTTTATTCTCTCTTTAATGATAGGATTGAAAAAGGTTTTTGGGTAGCCATTCATTCCTAGTGTATTACGAACAATATTTAAATTTTTGGAGCGGTCATCTGCGTGGGACAATTTTATCGCGCGGTCCGTGAGGCTGTTTATGACACTTTTTTTATAACAAGCTGGTGCATTGGAATTGAAGTGAAGATAACGTTGAGACCAAACTTCTTTAGTAAACCAAGAGGTTTTTATTTTTCCATCTGCATCATGCCTAATGTTCATATCTAGGAAATTTCCTAGTGAGTCTTCTGATGATGGTCGGGATATCGAAACGTACGTAAAGACAAAAATTTTGAAACAGAGTGTTATTGTGACCTATTTCCCAAGAATTTTTATATATAATTCATACTGGGTCAAGAATCTTTATTATTATTAGGAATGCAATAATAATTGGAAATGATTCAAAACTAGTAATAACAAAAAGTAAAGTCTAGTATCAGGTGCTTTTATTCGTGAATATTTAACAAGTACAATTCACATCACATAAAGATGGGAACAAACTTAGTTGTAAAATTTTTACGATATGTAGTGTTTAATATGATTCGAAATTGCATGATTATGTTCCATTTGTCAGCTAGTAACTACAATCGATTCCGTTTCTTTCTTAATAGGATTCTTTTAAATGCAGTCTAATGGTTTCTATCTACACTTTGCGTGATAACATGATTTTTTTTTCATTTTTATACATATGATACTCTTCAGTGGACGAGATAAAGTCTAAATAAACTTTCTAACATCCAAGGCTGAGGTTTGCAAACTTCATATTTTGTAAAATTATCTCTTGAATTATTCTGTATTATTTAGATGGAAGTTTTGTTTGATGAATAATTTATAATTTCAATTTCGATAAGAATAAAAACGAACGGAAGTTCTTGTTTACTTCTCAATTTCATAATTTATTGATAACTCCCTATTTAGAATTATTCGGATAAAGGTGGGTTTAGTTGAATTAAGTTATGAATCGCTGAATAATAAATTCGTCGATGAAGTGTTGAAACCTTTGCACGCTATTATAATAAACACATCAAGATACATTAGTCGAACAAATTCTGGGAAGGTACTTAACGTCACCTATCAACGCATATGACAAGATTTAACGCACGTTGATGTAACGATAGAGAGAGAGTTCGTCTTGAAATAGAGAAAATGCTGCAGACTTTACGAAAAGAATTACGTGAACCCACTGCAAAGTCTGTATAGAGCCGTTTTGTCTATTCCGTCGCGCACCCAGCACCCTGTACTGCATATTCAAAAACTAACTAAGTCATCATATTCGGGGTCTTCTGAAATCCGAGTACCAGCTTTTAACGAAATGTCTTTAAATGCACAAGAGCTACAGAAAAATTTCGTTTAAAATTAAATTTAAAGCCCCGTATCTCAGAAACGAAAGACGATAGGACCATAGTTAATATGAACAAATTATTTCTACTCTGTATATAATAATGGAAAATATTCAATTGCAATTATTTCAACACATAACATGTACGGACTGTTCTCCATTTATATCTCGAGAGTGCAGCTTACTGTTTATTTTTTTTTTGGTAACGCGATTTTAAAAACACGTGTATCTAAATTCTTATTATTCCGATGACAACCTTATATTCTCGTAAACAGGATGCCAATTATAAGTTGGAAATCCTTCTATTGAAACCATATTACAGTTAGGTTCGGTCATAAATAAGCTGTCAAAAGTTAATGATTCAGTGTCTTACCCCGTCATAAAAAACCTCATTATAGAAAATATAGCTCTGGATGGAATATCATGAGAGTAATTGATCAATAGCATGAAAAGTGACCTTGTTATATCTCAGATTTGATCTTTCACTAATCCGTTGAAAACTTCATTGATTTCTCACACCGTTAGGAAAATTGTGAGTTAACACGACAGGAAACGATGCCGCCATTATGAAAATCGATGGATAAATAGATGGCGACACGATTGAGATCAATTGTGAGGTCTTTCCTCATACCTATGACCTCTCGTGTATTCAAATAATCCGAAAAAGTTGTGAATATGGCCTGAATATGAAAATCAAGAATCATAACTGTCGCACCTCCTGTTTAAGGCATATATGTACAGGGTGTCCCATTTTGGGTACTTTTGCGGGGTATCTCCTTTATTTTTAAAAATAGAGAGTTGCAGTTTTCGCGACACTGTGCTACTTTTTCGTAAAACTCAAGATGCCGTCAACAGAATTTTCATAGCCCTTTTAGTTTTTAAGATACAGGGCATTTCTGAAAATGTTGCATTTTGTGACCCCCCTCGTATCTCCGTTATCCTTCAACTTATCGAAAAGGTAAAATAACATTCTAATAGATTTTTTTCCGTAGAATGCAGTGGTGTAGATAACTTTTGTTACATATTTACTGTTTTTGAGTTATAAAGTAAACTTATGTTTTTTTAAATGGAACATCCTGTATATTTATAGACTATAAAATTTGTCTTTTTTTTACCTTTTCAAAAATATATGATAGTGTAAACTTTTTTTCAGAAACACGCAAATAATTGACAATTTTCAGAAAATTAAATACATATTTTAATAGTAGGCTATGGATAACAATAATAAACAAGTGCAACTTACATATTACTAACAAATAATTGGATACCTTGTATATAGGTATCTATTAAAAAAAATTCCCATAGATCTTTTTCTAACAGTAAGTTTGTAACAACAGTTTTGTGGCGTAAAGTGACAATATAACAAAAACACAAAAAAATAACATTATTAAAAAATTAAATGTAATGTTCAAATTGACCACCATTTTCTCTAATGCAAAATTGGCACATCTTTGAGATTCTTTGAATAGCGTTCAACAGCGGCATTGCAAAACTTCGATAGGCAATTCATTTAGCTTTTCGAAATCTGCGAATGAGAACAATGGTTTTCTCATTCGCAGATTTCGAAAAGCTAAATGAATTGCCTATCGAAGTTTTGCAATGCCGTCATATCGAGTTCATTTTGTATATAACCCCATAAAAAAAATACTAAAATTGAGAGATCTGGTGATCGTGGAGGCCATCTAACAGGTCCGTTGGTACCTATCCATCTTTGAGGAAAGTTATTATTTAGAAAGGCCCTTAAGAGCCTAGAGTTATGACTTGGGGCACCATCTTGCTGTAGGTAAACAGCATTATACTGGGCTAATGGAATGTTTTCGAGCAGTTCTGGAATAACTTCCTCAAGAATTTCTAGGTATCTACGTGCTGTAAGACCTCCTTCAGAAATCCTATAAACTATATGTCTACCCAAAATAAAACATGAAACCTCAACTCCAAAGCGTCCTTGTTGTGCCCTTTCAAACATTAAATGCAGATTTTCACTACGCCAGTTCCTGGTATTGTGACGATTGAAAATGCCAGCACTTGAAATAAAGCATTCGTCTGACCAAAAAACAAGTCTGCCAAATAAATCGTTAGCATCGATTTGTTGCAAATACCACTGGCAAAACAGTGCCCGGCGCTCGGCATCGCCAGGATGCAAATGTTGTAGTATATTAAATTTGTATGGATGATACTTATATTTCTTCAAGATCCTCTGAGCGTTAGTTTTTGGCACACCAATTTCCTTCTAAATTTTTCTACATGAGGACGAAGATGTTGCTTCTATATATCCTAAAGTATCTATCTCTTTTCTTTCCCTGTTCTCTTTGTTGTATGTTTTAGGGCGCGGGTGAACAAATGATCCGTGCTCAACTAAATTTGCTTTTAAACGGGCAAATATCCCAAAAAACGGTTGCCTTCTTTCTGGATATCTAACAAGCAAAAATTAAAATGATAATAGAGATTTTCATAGCCATAATAGCTTACTCACCTTTGGAAATATAATTCCGAAGCTTCTTCAGAATTTTCATTACTCTGTATAAAACATACCATCATATCATATTTCTCATAATTTTCGTAAACTGCCATTATTCGAAAAAATTGATAAATATCTATTGAATAATGATACCAAAAGAACGAAAATAAACAGCTTAAATGCGATAGAGATTTGATGTTTATTTCTGTTTCTTGTCATAAACAATATCAATGGCCTACTATTAAAATATGTATTTAATTTCTAAAAATTGTCAATTATTTGCGTGTTTCTGAAAAAAAGTTTATACTATCATATATTTTTGAAAAGGTAAAAAAAAGACAAATTTTATAGTCTATAAATATACAGGCTGTTCCATTTAAAAAAACATAAGTTTGCTATATAACTCAAAAACAGTAAATACGTAACAAAAGTTATCTACACCACTGCATTCTACGGAAAAGAATCTATTAGAATGTTATTTTACCTTTTCGATAAGCTGAAGGATAACGGAGATACGAGGGGGGGCACAAAATGCAACATTTTCAGAAATGCCCTGTATCTTAAAAACTGAAAGGGCTATGAAAATTCTGTTGACGGCATCTTGAGTTTTACGAAAAAGTAGCACAGTGTCGCGAAAACCGCAACTCTCTATCTTTAAAAATAAAGGAGATACCCCGCAAAAGTACCCAAAATGGGACACCCTGTACGCTTGTAATTGAAAGTTTTTGATCAAAATCAAAAGCACAAGGAGAAGGTAAAACTTCAAAAATTAACGAGAAGCATTTTCCCAATGAGAAAACAAAAAGAATCTCATTATTATTGTTGTGACATTGAGACGCAATTGTACACTATACGAAAGCGGAATTCTCATATTTCTGGCAGAAATGAAGTTGTAAGTAGAGTAGAATCTCGGTAATGTGAACATAACATGTTGTAATAATGTAAACATCCACAAACATTTTTTCCCTATTCTAAAACGTCAACAGATTTTTGTTATGTAGGTACCATACTTGGTAGGTGTTTGTAGACGAGATCGTTTGCCGGGGAAGTCCCAGTTTATGTTGAAATTAAAACACGAGATTCTTTATTACATATAATGAATATATACGTATGTATATATTTTCTCTATTTATTCCTCCAACTGAGCATATTTTTGCAACATATCCAGTAACGTGAACTTTTCGAATACGTGAACACCACCAGTTTTAATTAGTTGATGTTATCGAGACTCTACTGTACCTAAATTTGGTTCCTCGAGCCGGGAGTTTATCTAACTTCCTTTCTGAAGTACAAAATAGTAATCAAGAGATTTCATAATTTACAAAAAAGGTTAAACATCAATTTTCATACTTTATTTCTACCAGAAATACGGAAATTTATACATTTGTATAATATACAATTATTATTATCTAACAGAGATCGGCAAATCCTTGCTTTTTGTATTTTTACTAATGTAATAATGATTAATGTTTGTGTTTATCTGAATGTTATTCCTCTAATGACCATTTTTTTTATCCATTGAGAGAAGGCTTCCTGTTA
This sequence comes from Endomychus coccineus, assembly GCA_958510875.1. Classification (NCBI taxonomy): domain Eukaryota; kingdom Metazoa; phylum Arthropoda; class Insecta; order Coleoptera; family Endomychidae; genus Endomychus; species Endomychus coccineus. The sequence continues at coordinate 296,596,024 of OY294067.1, forward strand.
TTTTTAGACATTCCACCTTCTTCTTGTCCTTTTAATTATAGAACCATCCAAAAAGGTTTTATCAGAAGCAAAAATCTATGCGCTCATCAAATGTTACGACGATATCGTTTTAATTCTCCAATGTATCGATTTTGAAATATAACGACGTTCCAATCTATCTGAAACTACCTATCATGAATTACTGGAAAGTGTGATATTAGTCAATGGTCAACTATGCTGCGATAGTGTGATGGTCGGGAACAAGGGCTGGTATGTCCCAGCGCCCCTGGACCGAATGCAGCGGCTCGCATGCGTGGGTATATTGGGCGGTATGAGGTCGGCTCCAACGAAGGCCCCTGAAGCTCTCGCAGGAATACCACCTGTACACTTATATATGAAAACTGAGGCCATGAGAACGGTGTATGGGTTAAACGTCCTAGGTCACTGGACCAAAATGCACTACTCTCGTGGGCACTCAGCGATTTTAAGTGAGGCAATCTCTAAATGCTCCATACTAGAAATGAAGCTGAATAGCATAGTTCCAGCTGTATGTCCCAGTTAACTCAAAATCCTCATCCCGGATAAAGGAGATTGGAGTAACGAAACTCCCATCCTACTGCCACCAGGTGGGCTCGTATGGCTTACAGACTGGTCGAAGGTAGGTCAGGCTTCTGAGGCGGGAGTGTACATAAAAAGGCCAAAGGCCACTATCTCAGTGACTCTAGGTGCTTACTGCACAGTTTTAGAGGCGGAGGTCTACGCAATATTGACATGTGCCAAGGAAAACCTGCGAAGAAACTAAGTAAATAGGCGCATATATATTTGCACAGCCAGCCGGTCGGATCTGGGAGCTCTCAAGTCACCTAGAGTCACATCAAGGCTTGTCGGAGAACGAAGAGATACACTAGCTGGAGTAGCCATGAGAAATGAAGTTCAACTCATCTGGGTTTCTGTACACGTGTAGTTGGAGGAAATGAAATGACTGACTCCCTGGCCAGGCGGGGGTCATCCGGAGCACCTGATGGACCGGAGCCATTGGTCGCTTTATCAAATTGCGTGAAGTTCTCTCCCTTCTGGGCCAACTGAACCAAGAGTGGTCTTAACTCTGGTGAGAATCACCACGCATGAGGCAGGCCAAGCTCTTCATCAAAGAGCCTGTGCCTAGTCTCTCAAAGAAACTCCTTTATCTGGAACATAAGAGAGATGACTGGAATTCTAACCGGTCACTGTCTTCTTAACACCTTCATACTATGGGCATTGCGAATGATCCATTATAGAGGAAATACAGAGATGCGGAATTAACTGTCTCTCACATTCTGTTGGAATGCCCTGCATTGACATCCGTCAAGCACCGTCACTTCGAAGAATCAAAACTGCTCCCAGAAGAATTTATGGAAGCAAGCGTTGGCTATATTCTGGGTTTCTGACGGGCCACAAACCTGCTAGAATAGAATAGGCTTCTGACCACGGGACGTACCATGGACCCAACTAAGTTGCCTGAGTGCTTTTGGGGACTATACCCTTCCCCTCAAGTGATGATGATGATGATGTTATTATGTATTTACATATTCTGTGAGCAAGATGCGCGAATGCATTTTTGCATAAATGTTCCAGATTTTTAAGAATAAAATAATATTGATAATGGAGAGTGATGAAATGGGATCAATATATCACAGGAAATAGTTCTTACAATAGTATACACTTCAGTATAACAATTTGAAAGAATTAACAGTGTATTCAGGAGGAGAAAAATCATTTAGATTCAATGGAATTGTATGAAAATAATATTGTAATCCCTTATAACGAACGAAGAATTGTCAGAAATCTATGGAGCAATTTGAAGATGTTTCATCCAGAGAGACTGATCTTTTGAGAATATTATACTCAAGAAACTATTGTTATCGAAGTTACCATATCTGCATATCTCGAATAACAATCACAATTTCTGTTAGGCTTAGTCATGTTTTTATTCATCGATTCCTCCAGTATGAGCCTTCAAATCATGAGAAAAGAGTTTTTTTTACGATACGTCATTTCAGCAAATTGATTTAACTGATCATCTAACAAAAGAATGACACGAAAAATTATTCAAGAGTGACACAGTTCAATTGCTTTCACAAATTATATATCTTGCCATAAATAAGAGGAATATCATCATTTTCAAGTGAGATATTCATTATCAAAATAACTCTGCTCCATTTCGAAATTAATTTTTGCAATTCAAAGTAGCTTATCGGAAATTTTATTGAATCTGACAAATCATTGAATTCTCTGTTTTGCTTTCTGATAATGGTAACATTCCCACATTGAGAGATTAGGTTATGAAGATGTTATATCGACATTGGTAACATTATGGAACCAACCTCCGTCGTGTGGGAGTTCAAGGACATCCCATTCTATCCCTTGAACATAATGCAAAAGCAACAACAGTCAAGAAAGCTTCAAAATTGTTGATTCACGATTTTCACGATATAATGCAGTGGATACACATTTCAAGTGTTACAAATCCAGGGCAATCAAATGGGTATAAAAAAATGGGCCAAATCTCTGAATCCTAGGGAAATGGGTCGACTTTGATGAGACAAAGTGCATTCTCTCTGTTTTGCTTTCTGGTAATGGTAATATTCCCACACTGAGAGTTTATGTTGGGAAGATATTGAAATTGAACGATATGAGAACATTATGAAACCAACCTCAGTCATGTGAGATTTCAAGGATATCCCATTCTATCGCTTAAACATAATGCAAAAGCAACAACAGTCAAGAAAGCTTCAAAATTGTTGATTCACAATTTGCACGATATAATGCAGTGGATACACATTTCAAGTGTTACAAATCCAGGGCAGTCAAATGGGTATACAAAAATGGGCCAAATCTCTAAATCCTAGGGAAATGGGTCGATTTTGATGAGACAAAGTGCATTCTCTCTGTTGTACTTTCTGGTAATGGTAATATTCCCACACTGAGAGTTTATGTTGGGAAGATATTGAAATTGAACGATATGAGAACATTATGAAACCAACCTCCGTCATGTGAGATTTCGAAGATATCCCATTCTATCCCTTAAACATAATGCAGAAGCAACAACAGTCAAGAAAGCTTCAAAATTGTTTATTCGAAATGGGTCAATTCTGATGGGACAAAGTGCATTTTCTTCAGAATTTTATCAGACACAAAGTTGAACACAGACATAGTTGCGCAATTTTTTTATATTGTTTATAAACAATAAATTAATTTAGTTAGCTCATTAATGAGAAAGACTATTTTTGGTCAGTGAACATATGAAAATAGTTAAGCAAGTAGTTTAATTGACTTCATTTGTTATAAACAGTTTATAAACAATTTATTTATTAACAAATAGACCTTGGCCTTATGAGTTCAATATTATTATCAATATCGGCGAGAATATACCCACAAATTTGTTAATTGGTTATAAACAAATTATATTTCTTAACAAATATACGAATTTGACCAAAATGTCAAGTTTGGGGTCATTTTCGTTCTATTTTTGCCTTTTAATTACGATATTATCGTTATTATGGTCGTTAAATGCATAAATAAATTTTTGAATTGGTATTAACAAATTATTCATTGATGAATACACGAATTCTGCTAAAATTTGAAGTTTATAGTCGTTTTCGTCCTATTTTAACGATCCAATTAGATTTTATTGTAAATATTATTGCTACATAGATCGAATTGTCAATGTTTTCAAAACTGAACTATTAATAATCAAATAAATAAAATCCTCTTTGTCATAAATAAGCTAATTAAATTGTTAATTCATTGTTTATGAACAGATTTTGATTGAGATTAATCTGGAAATTATTCCTGTGAGTATCAATTAATTTACAATGAGCGATCGTTTGGGAGTGCAAAGAAGGAATTTTGATGAGGATATTTTGAACCTGAAGCCGATGTGGAAGTCCATCATCACTTTACAAGAAAAGTGCTGAGAAAATTTAAAATGAAGGGAAAATTTTAGTATCATACTTTACTTACACTAACATATGTTTCAAGTGATCCCTCTTATGAGAAATATTCATTTATATGAAAGAATAAGATGAGTTACCATCAAGAACTAGATATATTTGAATCACTGTTAATACTAGCGGTTCTTTCTGTAGGCAGTTGAAATGGACTTATAACTTTTCACAGGCAAAGTGACACTGAAAGCAAGGTCAGCGGAAGGCTCCAAGCAGGTACCTTCGAATGAGTCTTCTTCTTCGCGGTTGGTAGAGGCTATGGGCATCCACTTCGAGGGTGGCACGAGCTCTGGGCATATTTGCCGGGCCTCCCATCGGCCCGAGTGGCCGTCGCACACTGGCCGTCTCCGCTTCAACGGAGCTTTCCTTCTGTCATCGATCGTAACCGTTCCCTAACCTACCGTACACTAATCTCGAAGGCCCACCACGTGTCGGCTTTACCATTACCGAAAATCGCTTCTACGGTTCGTCGTGCATTACGATTTTAAATCACCGGATATTCCTCCAAAACAGCGATGGTGGCTTTCGATCTCGATTGTGGCCATTCCTGGTTTAATATATTTTTATGTATGCAAGTTCGGATGCAATTCATGTGGGTGGAAAATAACATGTTTACATGTTTTCCGGTAAAATGAATAACATATCTACGTGCCTTCCACTATTCATTGCGAGTAATATCTATTCCGTTATATATTTATACAGGGCGTGAACTTCATTTGAATGATAGCAATCGAAGTTTTTTCATAGGAACAAATTTATTTGTACAAATACGGCTTCAGAAAAACCTTGATCTATTTACATGTTTTTTAACCCTTTCAGTAACTGATTTTTGCTTTTCTCACTATACGTAATACGAGCAAGGTAAAAAGTCCCTGAAACATGAAACAAGAAATGATTTATTTGGTCAAAACTTATTTTATTTCTCAACATAATCTTCTTGTAGGCCGATACACTTTGTCCAACGTTTTTCTAATGTTTTTATCCCTTTCAATAATTTGCGTTTGGGGGAATGCTTCAAAATAGACGTTTGTTCAAGCGATGACCTCATCTTTAGAGCCAAATCTCTTTCCGCCGAGTTATTTCTTCAAGTTTGGAAATGAATAAAAATTGAAGGGGGCCAAATCTGGAGAATACGGTAGATGATGAACCAATTCGTAGCGCAATTCATGCAATTTTGTCGTTGCAATCGTAGACCTGTGCACCAGTGCGTTGTCCTGGTGAAACAGCACTTTTCTCTTCGCCAAATGCCACGACTTTCGCTTCAATTAGGCGTTGAATCGATCCAATAGTTCTGCATGCCATGACTTGGTTGGCCGATAAACCTGCTTTGGCCTTTTTAGGCTTCAGTTCGCCAGGACAAGTCTACTGTTTTGACTGTTCTTTCAGTCGAGGAAATAAAGCACTAAAATAGGCCAAGCCTTCCAAACTTGGCGCAGTTGGATGGATTGAGATGCGGTTTTCTGTTTTCGATTCAGAAAGTGATTTAGAAAATTTGTACGGTATTTTTTTTGGCATTTTTGAATTGATCGAGGCTATTTTTTCTATACTTTGACTATACTAGATGAAAATCGATAGTATTTGAAGAACATCGTGGTATGGTGCAGATAGTCTTTTCTCTAAGGTTTCAAGCTTATAAGCATGAGGAAAAACCTCACTGGGCAAAGAATTCCAAAATTCGTCGATCGATAGAAAAATGAAGTCTGGTAGAAAGAAATTCTTCAGGTCTCGAACTTGACAATGGAGGGTTGACAAGCCTGAGCTCATCACACACCTAGAATAACAGACCAAACCATGGAAATATCTATATAAATGGGAGGAATCGCCCACTTTTCTACGGAGTTCTCTAGATGTCAATGAATCATCAATGAGACGAATAGCTCTCTTCTGGATATAATCCAAGAGCTTCAGCGTATGTTTGAAAATGTATTACAAGCATGTGAACAGTACTCTAGGGCAGGTCGAATATGTGCTTTGTAGATTGTGAAGAGCTGCTGGGATTTGGAGTAGCTTTTGCCACGGAATATGAATCCATGTTTTTGTAGAGCGGTTTCCGCAATGGACGTCACATGATCATCCCATGAGACTGTGATGTTGGTGGATATGGAACACTCCATAGGAATAGTTGTACCTGACATCATCATATTATGGCTTATGGGATCCGCCTTCCTGGAGGAGATGCAAGCTCAAGTTTTGGTTGCGTCAAACTCTTCTAGATTATCAGATCCCCATTTCATAATTGTTGCCAGATATCCATTAATTGCGTCAATCTGTCTCTGTCTCGTTCCTCTGTCTTCATTGGATGGTATAGGGAGGTACTCTAAATGAGATAGCGGCATGAAGTGTACTATCATCTTTAAAGCTGTTGACGGGAATGGCCTGACCAAACTGATGAAATATTGAATGCTGATCGTGTGATTCGTCACTAGCTTCACGGTCATACACGGTGCATTTGTGCAAGCCGCATTGAAATTACTCCATGAATTAATTATAATTAAATTTAGAGTTTAGTGGTTATTCATTCGCCACACGCATATCGTGATATGCAACATGTACTTTAATCTCCGACGATCTTGTTTCGATGCAAGGTAAGTGGTGCCAACTGGCTGTTTGCAACTCTAGCATGTTTCAACCCAGTGAGCAGTCTCGCCAACGTTTCATTAGCATTTGAAAAATTATTATAAGCTTAATTTATTGCCAAATTTCTACTACTAGTATAGTTAACACTAAATGAAGTGTTGAAGTAGGTTAAGGTGAACACTTATTGGAGCTTATCTCGATTGGTAAATACAATATCATTTGGCAACATCAGAAACCGAAATAGTATACCACAAGAATACCACAGATCAAGCACACCTTGCAACTAATGCTACAATAGTTGAATCATGTACTGCGTATGAGAAATGAAGTAGAAAGAGGCACATTGCGGAAACTCAGGCAAATGATACAAACAATCAGTTTTTAAATAATTTATTCTTTACCCCTTTCGTTTTGTATCCTGTTTTTTGAATAAATATTCGCTGCAAAATGAATTCATTATTAACTTTAATGGGCAACCCCTTCAATGAGTAGAATCATGACGTCACCCGTGATTGTGCTAATCGAAGCCGTTTGAGAGCAGAGGAAAATATTCAAAAACCTGTGATCAGGTGAACAAGTGACTTTCCTCACTTGTAGGAATCGAAAATATATTACTCGTTACTATCACCTATTACATGCAATAGATAATTGATGCATGAATAGTTCACCTAAGTTACTAACAAATTTTTTTGAACTGCAAATGATGAACTTCTTAACTACAGCTACACTATACTCGCCTTACTTATTATCTATTGCATGCAATATATACTTGATGCATGGATATTTTACCGAAGCCAATAATAATTTCATTGCACTGCGAATGATATGAACTGTATTGTGGAATTTCTCAACTACAACTACTCTCTACACTCCTCACTATTATCTATTGCATGTAATGTATACTTAATGCATAGATAGTTCACCTAAGTCTATAATAATTTTATTGCACTGCGAATGATATGAGCTGTCTTATGAATTTTCTCAACTACAGCTACTCTCTACACTCCTTACTATTATCTATTGCCTGCAATATATGCTTAATGCATGGATAGTTCACCGAAGTCTATAATAATTTTATTGCACTGCGAATGATATGAGCTGTCTTATGAATTTTCTCAACTACAGCTACTCTCTACACTCCTTACTATTATCTATTGCATGCAATATATGCTTAATGCATGGATAGTTCACCGAAGTCTATAATAATTTTATTGCACTGCGAATGATATGAGCTGTCTTATGAATTTTCTCAACTACAGCTACTCTCTACACTCCTTACTATTATCTATTGCATGCAATATATGCTTAATGCATGGATAGTTCACCGAAGTCTATAATAATTTTATTGCACTGCGAATGATATGAGCTGTCTTATGAATTTTCTCAACTACAGCTACTCTCTACACTCCTTACTATTATCTATTACATGCAATATATACTTAATGCACGGATAGTTCACCGAAGTCTATAATAATTTTATTGCACTGCGAATGATATGAACTGTCAGCTACCTACCTACTAATAATATTTATATCAATCTGTTTAATTTTCTTTTTCGTGAAAAATAAAATGATGTAGCAATCACTATTCAATATAATTATTTTCTTATCCCTTTGTTCTTCGTAACTATTCTTCTCGTAACTAGATTCTGTAGCATATAACATGTTCAATCAAATTAGAACGTTTCCGTTCTACAAATTATGGAATGCTTGGAGTGTGCAATAATTGTTGGTGGAAATTATGTCGTGTCCAAAATAACCGCGCAATTTAGGGATATATTTAATGTTTCCGAGTAAATGTTCCCAACACTGTGACGGTTTGTTTTTATTAAAATAATTTGGGATTGTGTTTATCATATGCTATCATGAAATATCACTATTTATATATTAATCTCTCTGAACGTGTATGATAGTCTGCAATTCAAGATGGTCAATATTTATATTCAGTATTTATAAAGCTTATTTATTTATAAATCACGTTAATTCCAATTTTTTTTGAATATCGGGATATTAAATTTAATAGAAATTCGACAACTATAACCGTTTCCACAGAGAAATAAATATGTATCGCTTGATGAACCTACTATCAACTATGATAGCAAAAACTTATATTGTTAAATTGATGTGTTTCACAATAAATTTTAATTTCAGCGACACAGTACTTTGCATAATTCAAGTTCTTAATGAATGATAAATCTTAACATGCTGTGGGATTAGTCTATCTCCAGAGCTACAAAGTTTGTGTAGTTTGGCTAGAACAATTAATATCGAAGCTGACAGAGCTTAGGGAGAAGTATTTCTTATCTCTTTGCATTGCTATGTCTAATAGGATTTTCCTAAGGGTCACTACATTGTTTAAAAGGTTGTAGTCAATTGTGCATGTGACATCCCTCATTTATGCTTACATAAATAGAGACAGCTACAGTCAAATGTAACTGAATGGTTATATATTGGAAATGATTTAGAAATCGCTAATGAAAGACGTTATACTAAACTATGTTACATTGAAATGTTATCTAAATGCATTGCAATTATTCATACTGTTACATGACCTATTGAAATGTACCACATGTAAAGACATAAAATAGATAGTGACATCCATCGATGATGTCACTTGAATCTTAAAATGAGAATTTCGGAATCTTCTGCAGGCTAATTATGCACGTACATACGTACGAACATACAAACACCATGTCAAAAATTAACTGTGATCAATTGATCACGCTACTTCCCTTACTTTCGTTATCAAACTAGCTTTCGAACACTCCTGAGGATCAAATGTATTTGAGTGTAAATACAGAAGATAAATCGGAAATTGAAATTAAAGATTTTTTTAAAGACAAGTTTTCATTTTTAAGTGTACCAGAATGAAATAAGAAATTATAATCTCTGACCCCAAAAACCCCATGTACCAATTTTGGATAAAATCAAAACATAATCACAAAATTTTGACTAGAAATCCTGCTCACCGACTTCGAATTTTGACTAAAAAGCACGATCTCTGACCCCAAAAACACAATATAACAATTTTGAAAAGAATTGGACCGTACTCACAAATCTCGTCCGCCATCTTGAATTTTGAGTAAAAATCATGCTCTCCGAACCCAAAAACTTTCTACTCCAATGTGCCAAAATTATATTGTTCCCGATTATTCGGTTTTCCATAATATATCCATAACATATCATGTGGTGACGTGGCGTGTCGAAAAAGTTCAAATTCAACTAACTCACCCTGTCATTCAGAAAGTTCCCTCTTATACAGTTTTGGGCGTAGATTCCCCTCAAGAGATTAGGTTTTCTATAGAACAATTATATTTCGAGAAAAAAGATGAAAACCTTCTTTTTTGGACCTAGCAATGGATGTTTTTAAATTTTCCCTCAAAAGTCCATTTTGCCGACCTTTTCGAAACAGGAAGCATCCAGAAAGTTTCCCGATTCTAAATTCCCTATTGAACTGTTCAGAACGGTCCTTCGACATACTCGATGCTCTTGGCTTTGTTTCTCGCACTGTTCTGGGCGCTGACTGTCTGGCCGATTGTAGAGAGAAATAGTGTCTATAAACTCGGCAATTAGTACACGCTCTCTACAATTTACGGACGGCAATTTGATGAAACTAGGTTTGCCAGATGTTTTGACTTTGTCAGCTTTGTGTGCCAATGCCGCTTTCTGATTTTGATGCTGACGGCATGAGCTTTGTTAGCTCCTACATAGTCGAATCGAGCTCGCGCTATCCATCGACTTACCTTATAAGATGGCATGAGCATAGTGAAAACAAAAGACGAACCTTCAGGCACACTTACTCTCTCTGTCTCAGTTCTTCGGGCATGCGCAGCGATCTGACTGACACCGTGAAAGGCAAGATCATAAATTTTTTCATCTCTGTCATCGAGGAATGGCTTTCAATAGCTGCAGCATTGCCTACACTCGAAAACCGAGCGGTGTTCCACCTTTCAAGTGTACATGACAATTTTGGAAGTCATCTTGAGGAATATTAGGAGCTCCTTGGTGCTTTCGCACCCCCTTAAATCTGGCATTCTTATGTCGATTGACGCTTTTCATTGTTCTAATTTTTTTTCTTCTATGTAAGATCAGATATTTGTTGGTGACGTCCTTGTATCTAACAGAATAGTACTTATGAGGTTAAGTTTGAGGTACGTCTGAATGTAATTCATGTGGATGAATCTGGAGCCCCTTTTGATTTGATCCAAAATCTTCATATTTTGCTATGTTGATGAGTTTTATTCCTTGTTCGAGGCATAGCTCATCACTTGAGCGATGGGTTTTTCCACTATATGAGTGGATTCACTCCTCACAACATATACCTACTTGAAATGGTTTGGATATCCCGAAAATCTATCTATTATCGCGGCTCTGAATAACGTTGAAACATGAGACGCTGCTTTATAAATCTCCATCTGTCTTTTTGTCATTCTATCCTGAATTTAACAGAGCAATTCGTCAAAAATGATACTTCAGGTATACCAACTTCGTAGGAATTTATTCTATCACGAAATATTATGTTGCTTATGATATCACATTTCTTGCAGAACCGTTCTTGTATTCTTTGAACCAGCGGTGGTTGAGGAGCTACGTTATTCATCAGATTCCGCAAGACATAAAATATGAATTGATAGACTAGAAGTTTAGATACATGCAATGGAGTGAATTTAAACTAATTATATAAACTAGATGGCAACCGTAATATAAATGCCAATAAATTTAACACAAACACCAGTTCAACAATGCAAGGTGAACATGAAACTATCGAACAATTTAGCAGCGTCAAGTCTGAAACTCAAACAATTCAAACTGTATATAAACCTGAACGTTCCAATGGTGTAAAAACGTGTTCAGTTATTCAGTGTGAATTTTTACGTCAAAAGATAAGATATTCATACAATTTTTCCAATTTTTATAACTTACCCAGTCTAGAGGATGGGTACCACCGATCTCTTATTTGCTGATTAGTGATGAGTGAACGTGATGATATAGAGTCTCTTGAGCGAACTCAGAACCTGATTCTAGGTGGTTTCATATGAATGAATTGAGTATTGACCTTGTTAAACAATGCACAGTGGAATAAAATCATATTCCGTGTTAGCAGTCACTATATAAAGGTTGAACAATGACAACACGTCCTATAGTCCCAGCCAGCTGTTTCGCTCTTCTTCTGAGCTCGTCGGAGGGATCATGCAGACGTCAAGTCACGTATCAACCGTTTCCGAAAGTGATAATAATCTGGTGAACCAAAACTTTGTCTGTTGACTGTTAACACTTAAACTGTTTATAGTTTACTTCATAATTTTGTATAGTTGATAATGGCCCTCCGGTGTTGAAACTATAGCATCGTTTTCCTGTTATTATTTTAAGTGGTATGAAACAAATGGATTGTTCCTTCATTTAATCATTACTTCAGCGTTTTCCAAACTGGGAGGTGCGCCTCCCTAGGGAGGCGCGGACTAGTCTACAGGGAGCCGCGAAAATTAGTCACAGTGAACAATTTTCCAAATGACTGCTAAAGTTTTCTATGTAAAAAATGAGAGAATAAATGAAAAAATACCATCGTGCTTTATCGCGCATAGTTCAACTAAACATTTCGTAACTTAGCATCCATATACCTAGACGTCCTAGACCCCGGCAAATCTTTTGAACCAAGGCCGTCGTTAATTTGGTGACACTAGCGCTAATGTCGCTTCAAACAGGTACTCTCAGCAATTGCGCGCGACTGCGGGCTTTTACAAAGTCGACCGACACAACTTAACAAAAGCCAGATGCGCGCTCACTAACGCCACTGGACGCCACAGATGCTTATGGATGCGTACATATTCCCAAACGAAGATCATCGCTCTCCTGCATCCCGAAAAGATCGACGCACGTTTAGTTCACCAATTTGTTTCGTGTCACAGCTAATATTTAATTGGTTCAGCAGTGTTAGGTTGTGTTTCTATTGTTATTGACGTGATTGCCCACTGATCATAATAGTAAGTAATTTAATAGTTTTATTTTTTTAGAATAATATAATATTATTCCCAATATTTCCAGACAAATGGATAAGTTTTTGATAGGATATAAGCGAAAATCCACTAATAATGAAGTTTCTGATGTTGGCACAAGTAGTGGGAATACAAGCCACAAGGAACAGGAAGGAAGAACTCCCAAGACAAGGAAATACGACTTATCCTATTTATCGTTCGGATTTACTAATATTATTAACGATAATGTGGAAAAACCAATGTGTTTTGTTGTGTTCAAAAGTTTTGGATGCTGATAGTATGAGACCCGGCAAATTGAAACGGCACCTTGAAACTATTCATTCTGAATACGTTGGTAAGCCCCAAGAAGTTTTCTTATGAAAATTGGATGAGTTATCTAAAACCAAGCAAAATTTCAAAAAAATTGTTCATATTCCATCAAATGCATTACTAGCATCATATCTAGTGTCGTACAGAATCGCGCAATGTAAAAAACTCCACACAATAGCAGAAACCCTAGTTTTGCCAGCAGCTATTGATATGGTCAAAACAATGTTTGGTGTATCTTATGCGAATCAGCTGCGACAAATACCGCTTGCTGATAATACAATTGGCAGAAGAATTGATGATATATCTGAAGATCTTTGTGACCAATTAGTTTCTCGAATCCGTACTTCAAAATTTGCCATACAAGTAGATGAAGCGACTGATGTAGCTAAAGACGCACATTTAATTGCATATGTTCAATATGTTGACGATAGTAATATAATTGAAGATATCTTATTTTGCAAACCAATTCCTGACAGAGCCACATCCAATGAAATTTTCAAAATAATAGACAGATTTTTAATGAGAACGACATAATGTGGAATAATTGCATTGGGCTCTGTACTGACGGTTCACAATAAATGGCGGGACACAAAACTGGTCTTCAAACACTAGTTAAAATGAAAACACCTTAGGTTCTCTGGGCGCACTGCATGCTCCACAGAGCAGCTCTCGTATCAAAAACTATAAGCGAGGAACTTAACAATGTGTTTGCAAAAGTAACGAAAGTTATAAATTACATAAAAAAACAGCCCATTAAAAGCAAGGTTGTTCGCAAAACTGTGTGGAGATATGCGAGCTGATTACACGTCCCTTCTGTACTATTGTGAAGTGCGCTGGCTATCTCGTGCAAAAGTGATTCAAAGGGTACTTGAACTCAAAGAAGAAATTGCTATGTTTCTCGACGAAAATCATAATGAAGACGGCAATATGTTTAGGGATGATAATTTTATTGTTAAACTTACATATTTGGTTGACATTTTTGAAAAATTGAGTGCAAGGACCGCAAATGCATTTGCTTATACAAAAAGACAAAGTGAAAGCATTTATTAAAAGAGTGGAGCTATGGAAATCAAATTTGCAAAAAAATAAGATTGACATGTTTCCACGTTTAAATTTATGCGCCCGAGATAACGTAGAAGCAAACCAAAAATCTCTTTGTGGAACACTTGAATGGTTTGTTGCTTCAATTTTCGAATTATTTTGGTGATCTTGATTTTACAAAGTTTGCGTGGATACATAATCCATTTATCGACGAAGATGATGATGAATTTGGATTGACAAGTATTGAAAAAGAAAAATTGATTGAATTATCTTGTGATACTACATTAAAACATAAATTTCAGACTGTATCTTTGGTTCAATTCTGGTTGAATCTTCATACAGAATATAACACTTTGTCAAACAAAGCTTTGAAAGTACTGCTGCCGTTCGCAACATCATATTTATGCGAAACGGGATTTTCTGCCTTGACTGCAATGAAATCCAAATATCGAGCTCGTTTAGTGATAGAAAAAGAGCTACGAGTAGCTATATCGTCACAAACACCAAGATTTGATGAACTTTGTGCTAATAGACAAGCACATCCATCTCATTAAAAACAATAATAAAATATCGTTTTTCATTAGTTTGTATGACTAAATTTCATAAGAATAAAATGTTTGTGTTTTCATTTTATGAAATATTCAGGGGGGGGGGGACGCCAAATGATTAAATATTTTTAAGGGAGGCGTAGTAACATCAAGTTTGGAAACCACTGCATTACTTGCTTAAAATACTAGACACAGTAATTCAATTGAGCTTCGGAGCCTCTAATCCAGTTGATATTGTTACAGCAACATTTTTGAACAAACTGCCGGAGAAGACCCTTCAAACCTCTACCATTTAATAAATTTGAAAAGCTTCTATTCTTCAACTATAATTCATTTTATGGTTTTAATGAATTCTCAAATATCCAATTTACGAATGATAAAAATAACGACAATAGTGTTTATTTTGTGCTAGTAATGAATAGTATTTTACACAACTCAGAAATACATGAGGTAATTCAAAATCAGTAAATTAATATACTCAAGCTTGAATCAAGATTAACAAATATAAAGAGTGGCAGAATAAAAAAGAAATTTGCACATTAATATTTCCAAAAATAAGAACAATTAATATATTGAAAAATCTTGATTTCCGGATGGATTCCGCATCACAATACCTCGACTTGATGCCGACGTTTCGCCAACCATTACAGGTGGCATCTTCAGGGCAGGCTTGAGGCTCGATCTGGTTTTACTGGTTTCTGTAGCCGTATTTATTGTAGGAAAAATCCTTCACGCTACACGGTTCACTGCTTTTATTCCGGTGGTTAAATCCGTTCCGGCACGTGATCCTGCCGTTGTGTGATCATGTGCGAAGTGAAATTCTGGAGGATGGGTTCCCAAATGTTGGGAAGGTAATATCTTGAGTCACGGTTCAGATTATTTGGATGTTTTAGGATTCCTATCGCTCCAAAAATTTTTCGCTGATAGAAGTTTACGACTCGGGCTAGGATTTTAGTATCTTCGAAAAGGATTTGATGGTTAGTGTCAAACTTGTGTTCCGCAAGTGCAGATCTACTGGTGTCACGAAGTCTTGTACAGCGCTCATGTTCTTTCACTCGAGTAGCTACTGTACGACCTGTTTCACCAATGTAGACTTTACCGCAAGAACAGGGAATGCTAACACCTTCTAAGTGGAGAGGAGATCTTTGATAGGTTTGTAAAACAGATGATTTTGGAAGTGTGGAAAAACGGGTAGAAATATTATGTTTTTTGAGGATTTTGGAAATTCGATCTATTATATTTTCAACATAAGGAAGATAGGCAGTGGATAAAGCTGACGGGGGGGGGGGGTTGTGGCTCAGTTCGATTTGAAATTTTAGGCGGAGTGTATTTCTTTATGGCTCTTTGAATGTTGTAAATGAGAGAAATTGTTTGATAATAAGGCAGATCAAAGATGTTTTAATTCTGATTTTAAGGATTGAGGTTGAGATAAGTTGACAAAGCTCTGTGTATCAAGGAGCTTATGACAGATTGCTTCTGAGCAGGGTGGTGGTGGAGAAGACCATTGAGGTATCTATCGGTATGAGTGGGTTTTCGATACACTTAATGTCCTAAAGTACCTTCACTCTGTCGACTAACCAATACATCTAGGAACAGGAGTCGAATTGCAAGGTTCAGAAGATCTGCACTTGCGGAACACAAGTTTGACACTAATCATCAAATCCTTTTCGAAGATACTAAAATCCTAACCCGAGTCCCAAACTTCTATCAGCGAAAAATCCTTGAAACTATAGAAATCCTAAAACATCCAAATCATCTAAACCGTGGCTCAGGATATTACCTTCCCAACATTTGGAAACCCATCCTCGAGAATTCCACTTCGCACATGATCACACAACGGCAGGGTCAGGTGCCGGAACGGAATTAACAACCGGAATAAAGGCAGTGAACTGTGTAACTTGAAGGATTTTTCCTACAATAAATACGGCTACAGAAGCCAGTGAACCCAGTTTCAGTTCAAGCCTGAAGGGTGCCCTGAAGATGCCACCTGTAATGGTTGGCAAAACGTAGGCATCAAGTCGAGCTATTGAGATGCGGAATCCATCCGGAAGCCAAGATTTTTCAAGATCAGCTATCCGCTGAAGTCTATTATTCAAAATAATTAATATATTGCAGATTCTAGCATCTGAAATGGAATTTCAAACAGTTCATTTTGTTGAAGATGTTCATGTCCAAAGTTGAGAAAATCTCCAGTGATGAGAATTTATGTGTTATCAAAAAATATCTCACATTCTAGAACGCTTCTCTATTTGTAGTTCCATGGCCGTGAATGACAGCTTCAAATGTATTTGATAGTTTTTAATTGTATAATCTTTAATATTTTTGATTATGTTTTTATCTCCATCGATTCAAATTTGTAAATTACAAACTTTCGTAAAGCATGCTAATACTCTTACCGACAAAGGTTACTAATATAAATAAATTGTATAAGAAACAAGTTTGAATTTCGACGTATTCAATCTATGTTATCTCCTGAAAATCCCGTAATGTAGTACATAAATGTTTTCAAAGCTTCCTAATGGTTTGCTTCTACTGGATATAGATGAAACCCAAGGGTCTTGTTGCAGCTGATTATAGCTCAATGTGTCACTTATGTGGATATATTTTATGTGAAGAAGCATGATATATTCGAATCTTCATATCTATCAGTTTTTCTCCTTCTCACACACATTCAATTCATCTCTATCTTCCTGCGCCTATCTCTCTTTTTTCCTTTAACGGTCGCTTTCTTTCTCGCGGTCTCCCTTCTCCCTAATAATTGACACGGATTCGAGGTAACTAAGCATCAGTTATATCTTTAGTTCATTTATGTGGGCTTTGAGGAGAGTGAAACATCTGCTCGTAAAGAGTTGAGGGATAAAAAAAACAGTTTTCGCTCGGTGTATTTACCTTTCCTACCTTCTGATGTTGTGATGTGGTTGAGCTGTGCTCAAGTAGGCCATGACATTCTGTTACCATAAGGAACTTTTTACCACTAAAACTATCAGATTAAATACAGTCACAGTCACATTTCACCCTGTATATAAGTAGCTAACGAAAACTTTAGTACAATCGATAAACCGAACATCCTTAAGGTCACTTTTGGTGTAATACGCATATCTTTAAATGTCACATGTAGGAATTTGGTGTCGAACCAGCGATTTATATATAGTTTTAGTCTAGTATTGTTTACAAAATGAATAGTGTCGCGTGATATACTCCACATCCACAGTATCTTTATAATTAGAACAGGTCAAGTCGTTTAAGACTAGACGACACACTGCCCACCAGACTTAATGTTATAAATAAAGCGCTATTGTTTCAATGTTTACGATAAGCTAACCTGGATCAAACTATTCTAAATAACTTGTGGTGCGCTCTTATAATGTATGTGTGATCACTTGGCAATAATCATACACTGCTAAAGTAGCTGAGTTTCTTTTCTATAAAATAAATTCATACGCAATGCTAGATTAGTTGGTGAAGGAGCTATATTTAAACTAGTCCTCAAATACATCGCGACAATCCACTTGTGGAGCAATCAACCTAGGGTAAGTAAAGGTAATTTCAGGAAAAAGGGTTTGAAAGAAGATGTGTATACATACGCATACCCATAAGATTGTGTTTCAACGGCATTATGTTTTAAGAATTATCTACCAAACAAATTGATTTTGCTCGTTGATTGAAAGAGCTTTCAATCAACGCCTCACATCACTTATACCACAGAACATAGCACTATACTATATGGAGTACAATTTAATGCCACAGATTAAACACACGAAATAAACTGTGACGTCATATCGATAATCTTGAAATGTTAATTCATGACTCTCAGATAGATCGCCCAAAATTCTGGTTGACAGAGTATCTCCCGGAACAATGACTATCAACGTTGGTGTTCCACTGGGATCTGTCTTGGCAGCAACGTTTCTCCTTCTTCATATCAACGATATGTTGGAAGTGACCCCTTGTCCTTTGCAAATGATGGTACACCACTTCATACCGCTTTCTCATCTAGAACCCCTATATCATGCAATGAAGCCAGAGGAGCAAGACAGAGACAAGCTGACGCAACTAATGGTGATCTAGCAATGATTTTCATATTTGGATCTGATTATCTAGTAGAGTTTGATGCAACCAAAACTAAAGCTTGTATTTTGCTCCCGGAAGGCAGATCTTACGATCATTAATATAATATGTCAGATACAACTATTCCTATGAACTCTTCCATATCAATGCTCGGAGTCTTCATTGAAAGCACACTTCCATGGGATGATCATGTGAGGTCCGTTGCAAGAGCCGCTTCACGAAAACTTTGTTTTCTATTCCGTGCCAAGAGCTACTTTACATCCCAGCAGCTCCTCATCTACAAACATAGATTCGACCTATCCTGGAGTACTGTTTATCCATGTTTGAAGTTCGGCTCTCAAACATACGCTGAAGCTTTCATATTTTATTCAGTAGATAACTATTCATCTGATTGATGATGGGATACTTACGAAATCATGGTCCTCTCCAGAACATCGTAGAAAGTTGGACGATCTCTAAATGTTCTATAGATATTTCCATGGTCCGTGTTCATAAGGAATATCTTCTGTTATTCCATCATGAGAGATTCCAAGTAGGCGGGCTAGACGATTCACTGTCAAGCTCGAGACCTGCCGAAATTTTGGGATTCAAAACTGTTCCTATAAAATGTTTCGGACATGATCTCCTCCAACTCCCATACACATTCTCAATCATCTTCTAACGACTTGTAATGTAATTCTTCCCAGCACTTCTCTGGGCATAACTCTCCAGGCTGTTCGTATTTTTTCCTTTAAGTGATCTATATTTTCTTAGGCAAGTCTACAAGCTTCACTGGAGACTTATGTGCTCACTGTGTCCATCCAATATTTGAAATGTTCAAGTATTCTCGTGTAACTTGTGCCCTATGCAGGAACCAATTGGTAGAAAGAAACTGTGGTCATTACATGAGAAACTATAGAAGGATGTCAAAAATACTAATTCAAACGGGACTACCGCCCCCAAAAAGAATACAGTAGCTATTTTCACCACTGTAGAGCGATTTGCAAAATTTCAGACCGTACGCCCAATAAGAACAGAGCGCTCATCTCCACAGTGGCTTACGCATGCACGTCCATAAGCATATACACAGAAATCATCTCAAAACAATTTGGTTTGCTCCTTTTACGATGAAACCTCAGTTCACAGAATTTGACATGAATGAATTCGATAGAACAGGCAAATCTTTCATAAACTTATATCAATTCTATATTTTGGATGTCGTGAGCCTAACTTAGACCCATCAAAAGCCTACCTAAATATTTTTCCTCCGGAATATACACCTTCAAAGTTCGCGTAGAGCAAATTGAGAAAAGGTTACGTAGAAATGAAATTCTTCATTATGTCAGGCTATAAACCACAAGTTCTATAAGGGAAATGTAACAAAAATCCACATACTCAGAATAAGATCCATCATATTTTCTCGAAAAGAAGCAAATGGAAAATGGAATTCAAATTTATAGTGATTTTACTTTCCATTCACTGATATTAGAAATTGTGAAATAGATCATTCCAGAATACTTTCAAAATGTCTTTTTCCTCATTTACGCTGAACTGACTTTGAATACATTATTTCATTACCCAATACCGGAAACAGTAACTACATTTTTCTGATGTAGTACCGAGTTAGTGATAATGGTATCTAAACATGGTTGACTGCCAACTGTCGCATTTAATTGTTGCGATTTATTTTTGAAACTTACGTGCGGATGGAGCACTCTATCAAATTGTTTATGGAGTGTTTGTTTCTTTTTAACTTCTACATAATCTAAAATCGATTCTCTACATACTCATGATGGCAGAACGCCAGCTATTTCAGTTGGCTTGCACGTATGCATATCAAAGAGAATGTCTCAGTATCTCAGTGTTGAGAATATACTCACCAAAGGCAAATTATTGGCAACTTTTAAAATCAATACGATTGCAGCTTGCAGCTAATTCACAAGTTTACACTGAGAGGACGCCACGAAGCTGGGAAGCTTTCGGATAGCGAGACTAAGTGTAGGACATATTCTGCCATCTATACGTGGTTAGCCAAGCTATTCAATGAAAACATGTATATTGCAGATATCCAGATGCTGTGCCACTTTTAATTTAAAGGTCGCTATTTACCAAAGGTTTTCTTGTACAAGGACCGAAGTATATTGATGTCTTTTCAACAGTTCGATTTCTCATTCAACAATAATAGTCACATCTATTTGTAGGTTCTAGCATCAGCGAAAGTAACGAAAGACTAATTATTTCGAATATAGAAATCTCTATTCTCCATAATATGAAGGACCCACGTTATTCAAAATTAAAGCAGTTGGAAAAATATGTTCTTGATAATTGGAAAAACAATATCATTCTGTATAAAGTGATCAAGCTTGCTCCCTCATTGGATCTTTGAGTGCTTATCGTTCAGTTTGTTACGATATGACCTGTATGAATTTAGCGTAACCACTCCCAAAGATTTGACGCAGACAAAACCCACGTGGTGCCAAACATCAATATCAAACACGAGTACATCATTTGACTCATATTCCACGTAATGATGAGAACATTATGGTTTACTGGTCTCCATGACATCTTCACTTTAATTCAGTTGTACTAACAAGTTATAAGCAAAGTGTTATAAACAACCGTTCTATAAAATTTAAAAAAATTCCTAATATGCAGGAAGGGGATGGCGACCCAGAAACATTTTTAACCCTATCATTAAAGAAAGAATAAACGGAATATATAAATGTACAAATAATAAAAACGGTAATAAAGATAATTTTATTACATTACAATACATTCTGGAGACCTCAAAGTGAATTGAGAAATGTTCAAAAAATGCCCAAACATGGCAAGTATAGCACAAAAACAAAAATTGTACCGTTGGATGTGCAATAATTGAGTCAAATTCCTACGTACGTCTTTATAATGTTGAAAATGTATTTATATAAAATTCTGAAAAAATCAAAAATTTTTATTACGGTCTGACAACCTTCCCTATCATTTCATAAATCTTTAAGATCTGGATTGAAAAGAGGTGCTTAGGTATACAAATTTGTTTCCAGTCTATTTCTCCCATTTCATGAACATGACTTCTTTCGCTATTGAAAAATTACTTTGCAGTGGTTTTTTAATACATATCCATATACTTTGAACATTAATTGTGTTACAATTTCTCCTGTTTTTGTTAATTTCGGCGATAAAGATGCTTTGTGCTGCAATTAGGTTTAAGAAATCCCGTTTTAGATAGTGATTGAATTTGACACATCTTCTGATGATGATACGTACGTACGTGAAGACAAAATATATGTTAATGTGACCCAAGAATTTACTTATACATAATTCATACCTGGTTCAAAAATCATCATTTAATTCCAACGTGAATATCAAGAGAATTTCGATATTCGATACCCAATGTTTGCTTTTCGGAATCAAATATTTAGTTACCTAATCTAATATAATTTACAAATGTGAAATGTGGTAGTTGTGTAGTTGAAATTTCCATATATCCATTACGAATGGAAAGCTCGTAATCTTCATAGATGCTCTTGAACAGCTGTGTATTGTTAAATCTCATTAATATAATTATTCTTGTGCTCAACGGCAGATTGGCACTATTATCAGATATAATTGTAATCCAGAAATGCATAATGCACCATGCTGCACAACATTATAATGTGTGGTACAGGGAATACTAGAATATTTGAATATTTCGTCGTTAAAATTATGTAAAAGCTCTCAACTGGGGTTATTATTTCAATTAGGCGTAATGTTTGTTGTTAACATGAAGTTGGTTTTTATTTTCTCTCTGCTATGTTGCTATAATGAATAAGTTAATTTATTGTTAATAATTTACATAACGAAAAACTATTCCATACCACCATAATATTAACATTAGTTCTCAGTTCAAATACAGTGCAGTAGCTTACAATAATGCAATCAGTGAAAATTAAGCGAAATTATATCTAATGCAATCCAGACTGGAATGAAAATGTGAACGTAAAATTTTCTATAGCGACCAGTAACAAAACCGAAAGTTCCGGAAAGCTGGTTCATCCTCTCGGTCTCATGAGTGGAACTAGTATGTTGTGATGTCGAACCATCTATCAAGGTATCGACGAATTGACAGGTTGTGAAAGAAACAAAAAACAAGAGAATCATTTGTAAAACATTGACTTTTAGATTTCTTTCACATTGTAGTAACTTGAATGTAGTACTGAGAAAGAAATGAAGTTAGTCACAGGAAACCATGCGAAAGGCATACGACATCCTTACCTCACCCCAGATATATGACCATCGACCTAGCATATTATGTCGTTGCATACGACGTCGCCTGCCGTATTCACAATTTTCGCGCGCTCTTCATAATCTATAAATACTTGTAAACAATAACGTTGTCTCACGAATACTAGGAGACCCCATGCATTGTTTATGCCCTCCTTTGTAATCTTCATGGAGTGTGAAATCATAGAGGTAATATATGTAAAGTAAATAGCGTTATGACGAGACAGTTGAAATAATGATTGAAATGTCCCCTCTACGCCGGTTCTCCTCGTTTAAGTTTCCCCTAGCGTTATGATATGTGGTGAAAGGTGAAAACCCAAGGTAGAGGGGCCTTTCCACTCGCCTTTTATATAAAAGTTCCATGGCTTACAAGGCACAACTATTGAACATTGACGCTTATGGAGCTTTTTCCCTCTATGTGCAAAATACTGCAAAACCTAACGAAATGTTGTGAGCAGTGTCATTCTGCAAATGGTTGTGGACAAGAAAAAAAAATCGTCGATGGGAATGAACAAAGAATTTTAATAATTAAGACGGTATGAGCAAAGGGAACGAAGTCGTTTCTTGATTCAATAAGGTTATTTGACAAATCTATGTGCTCTTGTTTAGCGGCCAAACGGGGTATAATAACTGATGAAAGGGCTGGCAGTAACGGCATATAATATTTGCACAAAGGTTCCTCTTTTGGCTTGCAAGGAAAGCCATGACTTATCAATCAACAGGTTCGGTGCTGGGTTATGATAGAAGTTCCGTATGGAACTTAGACATAGGGCAGATGGTTGGAAACACAACACTGGGTACGGAATGTGATGTATGGTTTTAATGTTCACTACATAATATTGAAATTAAGAACTAACTGTTCTAACTGAACTTACTCCTTACTATAATCTATTGTACTTAAATATCTATTCTCAAGGTATTTTGCACAACTTCGCCGTTCGATAGAAAAATTAAGAATGGCAGGAAGAAGTTCGGCAGAACCTTGACAATGTAAGGGTGACTAGGTCCAGTCTTCAAACAATAGAAAAAAAAACAATAGGATAGGAGAAAGGACAAACATAGTTCACACCAAGTGGCAACATATTAGGGATTGTGGGAAATAATACAATCTTGAGTTTTTGTTGCATTAAACTCTAGAAGATTATTATCACATCCCCATTTGAAAATCGTTGCCAGATCTTCAATAATTGGGTCGGCCTGTGTCTATCTGGCCCCTTTGGCTTCATCGGATGGTATAGGGCTCTAGATGCGAAAAATGGTATGAAGTGAACCATCATCTGTGAAGCTGTTGATGGGACAGGAGGTGGTTTCCAACAGATCGTTGATATGATGCACCATGTTGATCTAGAAGTTGGTCAAAATTTCAGAGTGATATAACAATTATAATAAACTACATTATTCTTATTACTTTCTTACATACATACATACTGTCTACTACATCCGACACCGTGAAAATGTGTTCGATGTTGTTAATTTTCTAGATTGCTCAATCAAATTTTATATAATTGTTATTGTTTCATATTGCCAACCAATGATGCTTGTTCTTTCTCGTGTAAAAGAATAAATAAATCATTCAACTTGATCTTTGATAGCGCACTAAAGCTGTTATTCAAAGGGAAATGAGGTACGTTCCATCATTACCTTCTCAGGGGAAAGAGCGAATCCAAATTTGAGCTAGTTTGGGTACAACACGTTTCTTTGTTAGCATTACGTATGAATCAACGTTTTAATAATTGTCACAGTAACGCTTGCCTTACATTTTGATGTATTGTTACTGATGGTTAATCTAGAAGAACTTACATTTGCATAAAAGAATAGCTAACTGAAAATTATACACAACTGACCTAGGTAGGTAACGGAGACAGATAAAGAAGATGAGCTACCGGTGTAGATAGAATTCAACGTTCTGAATACTTGAGCGTAGCCAGTGCTAAGTGTATTGAAGAAAATTATGTCAGAAGAGTAGAGTTGAAAGTACGAGTATATAATACTGCATTAGTTCCTAACGACCAGCCATCGTCGCATCAATCCTATGAGGCACCGAGGATGCAGAGATGTAACTGTTGATATATCCAAATGGAGAAAATAACAGGATAACATTGGCAACTGATGTCTCTACAGGAATTGGGCATGATACAAATAATTTGATCAGATTGGAAATACTCAGAGGCGATCCTACCTGCATGGTCTTCCTGGGCAAAATATTCAATAATAATGATAATAATGAATTGCCTTTATTTTGTACAAAACAAAAAGAAAATCCAATGTAAAAAACAGGCAAAGTTAAGCTTACACTACTAATACTTAAACTCTATAAAAAAAATAAAATAAAAAGATAGACTTAAAAGAATGAACTCACTTATCGAATTTTGATCTACCTAGAAAAGAGGGAAAAAATAATAATCTAATAATCCGAAGTTTGTTACATAGAAAAGAAATAGATTCATGCAATAGTAAATGAAATACTTCACAAACTGCAATATATACCCAACTGTTCTTTTTATAAGTCCAGTAGCATCGATTTAAGTTCTCTCTTGAGAAAACCTTCTGAACCTGTTTTGTACGTAGATGGTATAGAATTATATATTTTAACTACATTGTAGGTGAAACATCTATTTGACAAAGCAAGACGAAATTTAGGCAAGTCTAAATTGTAAGTATGTAGCGGTCATGCAAACTTCCTCTATATATTAGTCTACTTTCAAGGTACTGGGAGTAGAGGTTGAAATTACACGAAAGACCAAAGAACAAATTTTCGATCTTAAGCCAGCCTAGATTGTTGATTTTAGCTGATACTCTGTCATATTTATGGAGACCAAAAACAAATCTACAACAGTTATTTTGGATTTTTGGAAGGCGATATTCAGTAGTTTGAAACAAGCAAAGGCAATACAAAACTGAGCCGTAGTTAAGGATATATAGCACTTAACATTCACAAAGTTCCTCAAGTTCAAACTTCTTATTTTCCTATGCCTATATATCTCTTAAGACAAGGTAGAACTTTTTAACCAATAACGTTATATACTCCTCGAAGCGTAGTGTGCAGTCAAATATCACTCCAAGATTCCTAGCGCTATTTGAAGCTTACAGAACCTGGCTCCGAATCTTCCATCCCCTACGAGAACAGACCTTGAGAGTGAACTACCAAACCCAATCAAATATATAGCGGTGATAATTCCTGCGTAGGCAATTGGTTTGCACAATAGGCTCAGGTCCAATCATCTATCTATTAACGAAATTTCAAAACTGCACCAGAACGTTATTACTTCCTCTTTGTTATTGTTCCACAATTATCAATTGAATGAACAATACTTATAACAAATTAAATTCCATCAGATGATTAACACTATACATCAATTCACCAATATGTATGGATGGGCAAGTAATAGCTCCAGCGGTGAAATTACTCATGCGAAATAACTCTATTCGCACCGGACATTACTATGACAGTGCAGCTATAAACAAATCAACAATATGAAATAGAAGATTTGATTGAAAGGCAGTCAGTCAGTCAGTCTAATGCTATAGAATACGATCGGAATTACCGGCATTTGGATGCGAACAACACCACGCCTGGACGATCAAGTTGTGAATAATTATTTTCCTGGTCTGGTAATTGTAGTTAGATTATGAATCTAGATTCAACGCATCCGCTTTAGGGATAGTTATCTGCGGAGTTAATTAATAGCATTTTCCGTGTTTGAAAATAGCTCTGGAAATGCTATCCATTAAACTCAAAATCTAACAGGATGTCGTTGATAAATCTCAGTAGGATTTTCTTCGACGGCGCTTTATTTAACTTGGTAACCTCATTTATTTTCCACGGTTGCTGCGCCAATGTTAACATGAGAAAACAATTTATTATTCAACGATTATCTTCGTAGGTTATAAAGCAACCCCAGTGTAACTTCGTTCGAGCAAATATTATCTTTAAAAAGTTATGAATAAGTCTGTGGTTTCATTCTAAAGGACTTATTTAACAAAGGTATTAGGTAGGAATTTATTAATTATTCGATTGATATTTCTTCTACAATAGTGTGAGTAATTTATATTTTCAATAAACTATAAAAGAGATCACACTATGCATATACTATAACACTATAAATGAGAAACACCCTTATCCATTAAAACCTTCCCCCCTTGTGAATCCAAAGTGGAATTTACTGCAAACATCCCAGCAAAAAGTTTGGCTTTTTCAGTGGTGTAGTAGCCAGAGCATGGTATGCTGTTCGTTTTGAACTGAAGGGAAATAATTACGACAAATCTTTGATCAATAAGCTAATTTAAAAAAAAGCGGGAGCTGGAACATTATCAATCAATCAAATTGGAGTCACTACTTTCAAATAATTCTGAACTTTCACTTATCACCCTTCAATCTATATCAATAAAAGGTGAATACCATTTACTGACTCACTCATCACGAAATCTCCAAGACTATAAAGCGGACGGACTGGAAACTTGACAGATATGTTCCTTATACGACTTAGGCACCTGCTAAGAAAAGATTTTCCGAAACTCAATCACAACAGGCATGAAATTCGATATATTTTGACGTTTGTGACTGCTAATATAATGAATTCACATGACAGACAGATCCATTGAGTAATGGATAATTATCACAGCTCAGACTGAATGCCTAACCCATCAACAAGAAAGATAACGTTTACATGACAGATACTGATACGTTAACAGTCATCATAATATCCATGACAGACCATTAGATACCCCTGTTAATTCAAATGAATTTTCACACGACATGGAGTATGATTTGACATCTTTCCGCGCCTTTAGCTGTTTCTTCTCGTTAGAAATATTTTTATTGAGTTCTGAAACTTGTAGAATGAAATCGTGGAAGTACAGCCGACGCTTTCTTCTACGACTATTAGCCGTATTGTTTTCTAAATTCGCAATGAAACCTGCTTATAGATGTGAGAACGACTCAAAAAACCGTTTAGGTGATACCTTTTGTGATGTCTCACTACGCTTGATCTCGAAGACTCAAGGAATTTCAAGGCTGTAGGAATAGGAAACACACAGGAAAATGACGTTTTTCTTCGCAAGTTTTGATCCAATTATTTAATTCATCAGATTTATTTTGATTGGAACTTCATAGATATGTATAATGTTTCTGTTACTTATTGCATGTATTGAAAATGAATTTCCCATGAAAAGTTCAATGAAATGTCAAAATAAATAGTCGATAGCATAGAATTACTGCTTTAACAAATGAATAAAGGACGCCGTTGTATTTCACATGATTCGAATTAAGGTGGAAATGTTCAAATTAAATGGAACACACGAACAAAACAATATTATAGGTTCGATGGAAGAGAACTTACTAATTTCTCTAATCAATTCCATGTTGGAAGTTGAGTAATGAATTTTATATGTGGTATTATTGAGAATGACAAAGTACAAAGTACAGTCGAGTTTCTGGAAAACTTCATATCTGTGGGTTATAACTTTTGACGTAATTCATTATTGAGTCGGGACGTACATGTTCCTCATAAAGTCCACAGCGCTCTTGAAAATATATTAGAATGGAAGGTAGATAAATGACGGTATTTCGTTGGTTTCTTTAATTTATAGAATGCAGCTTCAGATTAGGTCGACGCGACTGCCTTTGTAAGATTAAATAGGCGGATAATTCGAGGAAAATAGAGAATCTTGCTACGAGAGTTGTCTTCCACCAAATTCATATTCATGATCCATATTTTAAATATGTGTGTAATCTCGTATAACAGGCTGCATAAATTATGGATTTTATAATATGGAAACTTTCTGTGAACATTGAGCTTGATGCTCCTTTCATAAAATCACAATTTCTCAACGTTTAAGCAGTATAATAGTTGTTGATATTTTTCATAGATCGGAATGATGTCATGGAGTTTATTTATTTATCCCAGACCACTATATTACTGAGGCTTAATAAGTCTGTTTTTCGTAGATTAGAAGCCTTCTAATACACTAGTGGATTAGAATTCATAATAGCACGCTTCGATTTTATAGCATTTCATTTAGAATTATTATTAATATTAACATTAACATTCATCTCAACAAATCGTTTCTTCACATTGAAAAAGTAGGATACTACATTGAGCTTGATGCTCCTTTCATAAAATCACAATGACTCAACGTCTAATCAGTATAATAGTTGTTGATATTTTTCATAGATCGGAATGATGTCATGGAGTTTATTTATTTATCCCAGACCACTATATTACTGAGGCTTAATAAGTCTGTTTTTCGTAGATTAGAAGCCTTCTAATACACTAGTGGATTAGAATTCATAATAGCACGCTTCGATTTTATAGCATTTCATTTAGAATTATTATTAATATTAACATTAACATTCATCTCAACAAATCGTTTCTTCACATTGAAAAAGTAGGATACTACATTGAGCTTGATGCTCCTTTCATAAAATCACAATGACTCAACGTCTAATCAGTATAATAGTTGTTGATATTTTTCATAGATCGGAATGATGTCATGGAGTTTATTTATTTATCCCAGACCACTATATTACTAAGGCTTAATACTTCTGTCTTTCGTAGATTAGAAGCCTTCTAATACACTAGTGGATTAGAATTCATAATAGCACGCTTCGATTTTATAGCATTTCATTTAGAATTATTATTAATATTAACATTAACATTCATCTCAACAAATCGTTTCTTCACATTGAAAAAGTAGGATACTACATTGAGCTTGATGCTCCTTTCATAAAATCACAATGACTCAACGTCTAATCAGTATAATAGTTGTTGATATTTTTCATAGATCGGAATGATGTCATGGAGTTTATTTATTTATCCCAGACCACTATATTACTGAGGCTTAATAAGTCTGTTTTTCGTAGATTAGAAGCCTTCTAATACACTAGTGGATTAGAATTCATAATAGCACGCTTCGATTTTATAGCATTTCATTTAGAATTATTATTAATATTAACATTAACATTCATCTCAACAAATCGTTTCTTCACATTGAAAAAGTAGGATACTACATTGAGCTTGATGCTCCTTTCATAAAATCACAATGACTCAACGTCTAATCAGTATAATAGTTGTTGATATTTTTCATAGATCGGAATGATGTCATGGAGTTTATTTATTTATCCCAGACCACTATATTACTAAGGCTTAATACTTCTGTCTTTCGTAGATTAGAAGCCTTCTAATACACTAGTGGATTAGAATTCATAATAGCACGCTTCGATTTTATAGCATTTCATTTAGAATTATTATTAATATTAACATTAACATTCATCTCAACAAATCGTTTCTTCACATTGAAAAAGTAGGATACTACATTGAGCTTGATGCTCCTTTCATAAAATCACAATGACTCAACGTCTAATCAGTATAATAGTTGTTGATATTTTTCATAGATCGGAATGATGTCATGGAGTTTATTTATTTATCCCAGACCACTATATTACTAAGGCTTAATACTTCTGTCTTTCGTAGATTAGAAGCCTTCTAATACACTAGTGGATTAGAATTCATAATAGCACGCTTCGATTCTATAACATTTCATTTAGAATTATTATTAATATTAACATTCACATTCATCTCAACAAATCGTTTCTTTACATTAAAAAAGTAGGATACTAACACCTCTTCTGCAATTGCTCCTTCTTCTACGTGCCCTTTTTTGCCAGTTCCACCAATTCCTTATCGTATACACTTTTGCTTTTCGCTGGTAACAGACATAACGTTAATTCTTGAGCTTCTTGCTGGATTTCAGCGGGATTTAAGAAATTCTCAGCATTCTCATTAATTTTTTCTGTCGATTTTGAACATTTTTTCGGTCTTGTTGACAAATAAATAAACGCATGTTATAGGAACGACTTTCTAGTTTTCAGCTCAAAATCAATATTTTTGATCGAAGTAAATTCGTCAAATCTGACTTTTTTCGAAACCAGAATATTTCACCTGCTCTCACACAGCTTTCACTCTTATAATTGACCGGTTTTGGCCGTGGTCGTGAATAAAACGTTGAATTACATTTGGGAATTAACAGCCTTTAATCCTCTCGAAAAAACTCGACTGCTCCTCGAGGGTTCATTTCTTTTCGTGGATCAAAGACTTGTTAATATCGTTACATAATTGAGGACTATTATAAAATAACGGTTTAATAATCCGGAGACATTAAATAATCCTTACAGCTTTATTTACTCTGGAGAAAATCGTATCATTCCGTACTGTCTCCTCGCTCTGCGATTGGTGCGATTGTATATTGGGTAGAGTTCTTTTCAAGGAAAATGATTCGACTCTATGATTGCCGGTCATAAAAAATACCCTTGATTATGCTAATATTTGTTGAGAGGGCTGAACTGAATAATTGTAAATAGACATAAAGACATAGCAGGTGAATGTTTGGTCTTATCGTAAAATTGGTCAGTCTCATAACTTAGGAGAAGTGTTCAGTTTATTACTTATTATTTTACCAAATTTTACTTGAACAGCATCATGTGGCGTCCATAGAGAAGTATTGATGAGGCTTCTTCTAGTGTTCCGGTGAAGAAAAGCAATGATCTCTCGATGTTAGGGAAATTTGCAATGGAATAATAGAGACTATTTTTTTATTAGATTCCATAAATTTACTTCATTCAATAATTTGTTCTACCATCTTGAAATAATCGATACCGTGACCTGGATATGCTATGGACATAAATACAAATGTTATGCTAATAAATATGCAACATAAACATTAGGTTAGCCAATGTCAATCTTCGGGAAAAAGTTCAGAACTTTGTAAGAGAACAAAAGGATTTAGAATAAGTTAGTATAAAGAAGTATGAATGAAGATTATGACGATATATATTAACATACATGTACTTAATATTCTACTTTAATCTATGATTGTTGATAATGCAAGTTATCTAAACGTATAAGTGTTACAATAAATCATAACCAATCACCGAGTTATTCCTATACTATCCATAGTAATGGACCCTAAGAACCTGAACATTACATGGCGATCCATACGAGCACCCTTCTTCGAGGGAAGGTAAATTTTATTGAAATAGAACTGTGAAATCAATGATGGAATGGTAATTGAAGATGATGGATGAGGAATCGGCATTGCAATTGGAGGTAAAACCCATCGACATTATGTATATGTCGATAGTAAAACCATATCATCACATATTATACATCATGTGCAAGTACTCACCTACGGAATTTCTCACCGATTGCAAAGATGAGTATATGCCTAATATAAAAAAGTACCGTTCTGAAAATCGTCCCATAATTGACCTTGACGAGACACAGTTTCACACGTATGAAAGACCATCCGAAGGATGGTTCGATTCTTTCGGTAAGTGAAAGACAAAAGCTCTGTCAAATAAAGGAAAAAGGATAACCATTTTACATGCGGGTCAGCAAACGGTTGAGTTCCAAATGATTTGTGACTTTCTGCAGAAAATATTGAAGACTCCTGCGTGGACTACCATGGAGACACAACGGCAGAACTTTTTGAATAATGATTCAAACATTCCTCCGAATAGCGTGATAGTAATTGATCAGTGCAGGCTATCATAGTCGCCAACTACATAAGGCTCCAAGGTCAAATAATATAAAATTGGAAATTCGAAACTACATGCCTGCGAATGATATATATATATATATATATATATATATATTATAATCCTATGTTAAATTATCTAAGTTATCTTCATGATTCAGAAAATTTAATTCTATATCTCTTAAGTTACATACACGATAGTGGCCAATTAGGCAAAGAAACTTTAAACTTGTTTATAATTAACCAGAACAATTCTCAGTCAGTTCTATTGAAATATATAAGAACCGGGATGCTGTCATTTGAATAAGAACTGTCAAGTAACTGCCAACCATAGCAGTACTAACCTACAATCCTTACTTCAAAAAACGACTGAACTTCAGATGAATGTGCGTGAATAGTTGATCTACTATCCTTTCAGAGGTTTATATTTACAAAAATATAAAAATCTAACAGGACCGAAGTGGTGTAGTTGGTAAACACCCTGGACTAGAAATCCAGAAATGTGGGTTCGAATCCCGCCTATGGTTCAATCTTTTACGTTTATTCATCTTTATAATCCTATGTTAAATTATCTAAGTTATCTTCATAATCAGAAAATTTAATTCTATATCTCTTAAGTTACATACACAATAGTGGCCAATTAGGCAAAGAAACTTTAAACTTATATATATATATATATATATATATATATATATATATATATATATATATATATATATATATATATATTATTAAGATTATTTACTTACTTTTTTATTTTGCCCCACGTTGTGGTGACAATTGTTAAGATTAATTTCTTATGATTTTATTTTATTTGAATTTTATTAATTTTTGATTCTACCGGCTAGCTTTTTATCTTTTAATTTGATTATATTTGAACTTTAAATTAATGTTTATGAAGTTTTGAAGTTTATCTATAGAATAATTTTATATGGAATTAAACACAATGCTCTTTGATTTCACAATATTTAATTTCTATGACTCTTATTATCTTGGGTATTCAATTTTATGTTTACAAAATCTATGACATAACCTTATAATCACTTTTTCAACTAATATTTGTTTATATTGTTATAATTAATAATCTTCCTTTTTCTTTACAGATAACACGGATAATATGATGTAGAAATTATAAACAAACTTACGTTTAGATAATATCCAAAAGTGTGTTTAACAATGTGGGCAATTTTCAATTTACTTCCTTTTATAATTTCGTTGATTCACCTTTTACACAACACTATGCTTTTTCACGATAATCACAGGTAACTAATTTAGGTTACTTCTTCTTGAGGATCAGGAACTGTTGATAATACTTTGTTTTATTCTTTTAGATAAGACATAAAACTTTTCGATGCTTTATTGAAATTATGTTGAAGAATGGCAATCGTTGGATACTTCTTATAAATTGGAGGTTATTACTACTTTTTATTTGGTTTAGATACTTGGAACACTCGTTGACTTTTAATAAAACTTATTAACTTTGGTTACTTTGAACCTATCGAAGTTTGGAACACTTGCGTTCTCTGATGTTTATTTTTTATAAACTTAGGTTAGAAAATTTTGGTGAGTTGCCAGAGAAGAACAGTCTCTGCTTGGATATTAATGCAAACTGAACTTGGCTTTACTTTCAGACCTTTTTATAGGCCTCCAAAACCGACGCTACTTGATGTCATAAACAACCTATCAGGTGCTTACTTTACTTATCAAGAATGCCAAGTTAATTGTTGTTAAACTGACAGAAGTACTCATTGTTACCAGACTGACACTAGAAATTCCTCTCAACCAATCAGAATTTAGTATTCTTTGATTTTTGAATTATTGGAGATTTTCAACTTATTTTAATTGATAGTGATTCCTTCTTTTTAAATTAATATTGCCTACATTTTTCCCCACACTTTGGTATAATATAACCTATGATTGGGTTATTATTAATATGATTATTCCCATATTTATGGTTTTCTTGACAGTTACTTATTCTTAAATCTAATACATATCATATTATATCAATAACATCCTTTTAACATTACATAACTCAAATTTACTAATCCTAACTTATATCTATAACATTATTCAATGTTTTGTACTATCTCATGATAGTTTTGTAATCACTTTAATTGTGATTTCTGCCTTCGTTACACAGTACGTTTCTTCACTTTCACTGAAGTTCTTGTTTATCACTTCTTATTCTATTACATTGTTGTTTATTATGTTTTACATTGTTAATATTAATATCCTAACTATTATTTAGCTTTTACTATTGTTTTTAATTCCATATAAATATCTTTTATTTGATCTTTTCTGATTTTCATTGTTCGGTAAGTTATTATTTTTAAATTTTTATTATTTATGAAATGAAATCATAACAATTCGAAACTACATGCCATGCCTGCGAATGATATATAGATATATATATATATATATATATATATATATATATATATATATTGAAGAATCTTATACAAAAACTAATTTTACTAGTACTAAATGCATTTTGTATTAAAATCGTTTATGTTTGCGATCCATTGACAGAGGTGATACGACATATAATTGCTAAGACTTCCACCCTATTAATGTATTCTTAATCCAATAAAGCATATTTGGCATCAATTAAGAAGAAAGGTTAGGTCAGAAATTATTTATCCGACTTCAAGTGGTACTGTTGTAGAATCAATGAGGAAATGTTTCAGTGATATCCTCCCAGATTGTTGGAAAAATTCAGTCTGTCGTGATAACTGTAGAAAATTCTTAGAGCCTAGTGTACATTTCTAGAGCTGTTAGTTATTTACCAAGTTTATTTAAATTGTCTCATAGAAATTAGAAATTAAAAATTGATAAATTTAAATTTTTGAGTCCTCATACAAAAAGCCCTCGAATTTTCGACCCCAACTTGAAGAACGCTCCATACAACCCATCAACAATAAATAGTAGTGAGAATTCGTTCGTATATACAGTGTGTTTCTTGAGTAGAGGTCAAGAATTTAAACGCGTATTCTATGATCAAATTGAAGTTTTTTTAAATATATAATACTGGGTTTTAGTGCAGCTGTTGTCAAAAATTAAAAAAAATAGGTTTTCAATTTTTAATTTTTGAACCAAATTTCTTATACATATTAATTATGAGAGGACCGTGATTAAAACTCAATTTCAATGAAAAATAAGCTCAATCTGACAATACACAATAATTAAAAAGGTGACTGCTTCTCTTTATCATTGTTTTGCATGGCCTCTCTAAGATATTTACATTTATAATTTGCTATATTTGAGTATCGTGAAATTTAACTTGATCAAATCAACCAACTCTGTCGTAAATCAGCTTGGAATACAAGAAAATATAAAGATACAAAGCACGAAGATATTACAAAGCCCATAAGATAATCTATTTTATTTATAATATTACACAGGGTAATATATACATCCTTTTTTGATAAATAACGATCGATGATACCCACCTCCGCCACTGGTAAGATCCTGAAGTTGGAGTTATTTTGTTCCATACTCACTGACGTATTGAATATGTACACCAAGTTTGGTTGAATTATCTCAAGCGGTTTAGAAATTTGAAATTAAAAACTAACTTTCGACAACCCCCAGGGCTTTATAACAAAAAACCTTATTTTTGGCAATAGAACACGCTCTTGAATTTACGACCCCAACTCAAGAAACACCCTGTATAATAATTCAAGGAAGGTCCTAATATCAACCCATGTAAAACCCATTATGTTTTCAATTAAAATAGACTTTCAAAGCAAAGACATGAAGTGTAATTGGATGTTATAATAAAGATTCTTGACCCACGTATGAATTAATACAACATTCTCAGGAAATAGGTCACATCAACACATATATTTTTACCCTCGCCTTTACGTACGTTTCGGTCTCACGACCATCATCAGAAGACTTATTAATACAATAACCTGATTACTTAGAAATACTGTAATAACACAAAGCGTCCTTATCGCACAAATTTCGTTCAAATGCCAACGTCGCCGAAACGAACGGAAACATGAAATCGGAAAACAGCAATGTTGCAGCGTAAAAATTAAAAATCCACTATTAAGTAGAATCATCAACAAATACGAACACATTTCATAAATGTCTGCGAGAGAATAACAGACAAAGAGTTCTATCCTCTTTGCTAACAGACAAGACCATCTCAAGTGTTCATTTAAGCGCCAGATGTCATAATTTATTAGGTGATAAAAAAAGGTATCTGGCCTCTGAGAAATACTTTAGACAATTCTACCTAAAGTAAACTTTTACATTATAAGGACGTAAGTAGGAATTTGCAAGAATATTAATTAATTAAATCAGTATAAATATGACTTAGTGTTTGAACGTCACTCCTATGATTTACAGACTTGGAGTCACGTTTTATGTGAATTATCTCCAGAATAGATCTTTTATAATAATTGGTTTCCTTAGTTAAAATATTAACTTTCTTGTAATCAAATTGATGGTTATAATCAAAGCAATGTTTAGCAAGCGCGGTGGAATTTTCTAAGTTTTTGTTTCTTGTGCTATACTTATGGCCATACATTCTTTTTTGTAAATATTGTTTAGAGATATCAGTATAGGTCCCATCACAATCTAAACAATTTAATTTGTATACTGTGTGGGTTTGTTTATCTTTAGGAATTACAGGTTTTAGATTTGAGAAATATTTCCCAACACAGTTAGTAGGTTTATGCGCTACATTTATATCATACTTTTTCAAAAATTTCTTAATTTTCTCTTAGGTCTCCGGAATGTATGGTAAAGTTATATAATTGTCTGTATTACCTTTTACGTTATTTTTATATGACGATCCATTATAAATTTTGTTTATTCTCTCTTTAATAATAGGATTGAAAAAAGTTTTTGGGTAGCCATTCAATTCCAGTGTATTACGAACAATTTTTAGATTTTTGGGACGGTCCTCTGGGTGGGACAATTTAACCGCGCGGTCTGTAAGACTGTTTATGACGCTTTTTTTATAACAAGTTGGTGCAACGGAATTGAAGTGAAGATAGCGTTGAGACCAAACTTCTTTAGTAAACCACGAAGTTTTTATTTCTCCATCTGCATCATGCCTAATGTTCATATCTAAGAAATGTATGTTTTTGTTCACTTCTATTTCACAGGTAAATTGAAGTTTACAGTGGAAATTGTTAAATTTATTAATCACGTACTGAATTTTGTCATTGAGAACACACATAAGGTGTCTTCTGATGATGGTCGTGAGACCGAAACGTACATAAAGACGAGGGTAAAAATATATGTGTTGATGTGGCCTATTTCACGAGAATTTTGTATTAATTGGATGTTATTTCATGTCATTGTCGTCTTCTAATCATTTGCAACATAATTTTGGTTCCTACGGGTGAGGCAAGCTGGTGATTTATGAATCCAAGTTACTTCCCACTATTAGTAGTGACGAAAAGTAATAAAAGGTAAGACGTGAGGTTCGCTTTCAATATTCAATCTCACTTTATCGGTTGATAACGTTAACATCGAGTCCGTTAAACGCCCCAGATTATTAATATCTATTATAGACAAGCGACAAGCGTTCTTGCTCGTTCCAAAACGATCGTACCCACTTCAATGTGCAAGTGCATATCATTACGCTAAATGAGCATTATGCAAATCTAAAGGCTTGTATATAATTTCACATGTTGCATGTTTGCTAGCAATACTTGTGACTATCGGAACGGACCGTCAAACGAGCAATAGGGGTTGTTTAAACAGAGATACGTAACCGCTAGCGTAATGACGCAACGGCGTTAAAGCAACCTGGGGGAGCCGGTATTTGTAGGGGCATCTGTCTCTTCCGCCGAACTTAGTCAAGTTTGCTGCAATACGAACGACCAGACAATGCGTCTACGCGACCCTTCGCAATGCGGGTTAGCGAATAATCTGGTCGAGTTATAGCGCGACTAAGCTTGCTTGCTGTGTTCTCACACGGAATTCGCCGACAGTGATTTGAATGACAGGTACATTATATATGAATGATATGATGAACGATTAGTTCCTGACTTATTGTCGGTTTACCACATCGTGAAGATGGTCTAAATCGGGACGGAAGAAGGTCCTCAATGTTAGGTAAAAGGTTTCTGCGCGTGCACTAGAATAACAAACTCTAAATGCCTCTCGAAAATTTTCCTCGACGATGAAAGTATCATAAATGTAGATACTTAGGAAAACATTTTGTACACCAGCTTTCAGTAAAAGATATCTCTTTCAACTATCACAATGTATCAGGCGTATATTTAGTTTGTTTTCAAACACTCCTTCATATTATAGATTTCTAACTCAATGTATATGTTGTAATGCTATATTTGAAAAAAGACGTGTGGCACTCGGGGACTGCCGCGGTAAAGCTATTGCATAGCATTTTTATCAACTTATGCAATTATAATTATTTTATTTATGCAGTATTTTTTTTTCTTTGATATTAATTCAAGATTTTTCTTTGATATTAATTCAAGCTACACTTTTTGAGCGTGGTGACCGATAAGAAATCAAATTTTCTTCTTTTATTGAATAAATGAGAAGTTAATATCGTTTAAATATTTTAATTATCTTACAATACATGTAGGTTATTCAGGAATTTGTTATCATTGAAACTATAGGTTTATGGTAACTAAAATAAGAGACATAAGTTTGAGACTTGATATCCTCTAAATATCTGGAAAATACCGCGTCAATGGTGGTCCCATATTTTGTTGTGGACTATGTGTATCATCATTCATTTTCAAATTCAATTTTTCCGAAAGAAAAGTTGTCAACCGCTCTGATTTTTTATCAGCGGATTTGATGTTGAAATCGCCAGTCAAAATAAGTGGAAATTTATTACCATTTGTACCAAGTATTTTCGACCCTTCTTCAGTGTACTCCAGTAAAGTGCGATGAATAAAATGCTCTACCTCGTCCAATTTTGGATTCGGAGAAATGTAAATTGTTAACATGACTATGTGTAGGCCCTTTCTAAGTTTGCATAAGCACGCACAAATATCTCCAACAAATGAGCGCCTAACATTAACATCGCTAACGTGTGCAATATTTATTTCAATATTCGGAGTCAAAATATTAGTTACATTATTATTATTTTGGTAAATAGCTACCCCACCTTTTGGAACAGTATCTCGATTGAATTGAACAATACAATTGAAATTAGGTATTTCAATCGGATTATCATGCGCCATGCAAGTTTCGGTAAGAAGTAACACATTTGTTTGTCTCGTAACTGAATCTTGTAAATCGTATTTGTGACTATTTAGACTTTGGCAATTGAAAGTCATTATTGAAATGCCATTTCTGTTACTAATGAAATCTAAGACACTTTGAACTGTCGTCTGAACACTATTTATCGACAGTCTTTTGAATTTTTGCAACAAAGATGCAGTCGATGCAGCTTGCCTTCGATTATGATAAAACTTGAATGTAGAATTATCGTTTTTTGTCGTGATATACAATTTTTCAATATTAGTCACCCGAGAGAGCGCAACATAAACGAGTTCCTGAGAATATGCTTTACTATACTCATATACTATTTCGTCAAAAGTCACACCTTGCGACTTATGTATAGTTATAGCAAGAGCTGAAGTTAATGGAACATGTTTGCGTTTGGCTATACATTTCCTATTCGATGTTAATGAAATATTTGCTGTTCGTAATTCAATGAGAACAGCGAGATTGCCGACTCTATTTTGCACTGCTGAGCGGCTGCTTTTTGCCTTAATTATGTCACTGTCGCACTGACATCATCAATAACCTACAAATTTCATACCTATTTATTTCAGTTGTAAAACAATAATGAACTACAAATTGAAAATTATCTTGGTCAAGGGTGGTTGTGGAATGTAAAACGATATGTTAACTTTGAACCTTTTACAAGGTCGCAATAGCCACAAACGGGGTCGAAAACTGTTTTAAATTGGTTAATTTTCGATAAATCGAATGACGTTCACGTGAGGGGCGCGTAGCTCGCGAGTAAGAAAAGTGCAAATCTTCGGAACATATAACGTCTTTGCAAGGAATTTTTGCATGCGGTTTTCACTCCATGTCGTTAGTTTATGAACGGGGCCAACTAAAGAGCATAGTCTCGGGCCCCAAAATGTCGATTAAATAGGAAAATTTAATTAAAATAGAAACAGGTACTCTCAGGTCTCTGCTACGCGCGTCTAACGTATAAACTCTAACTGACGCGTAGCGAGCTCCTAGAGGCATATGTCAAAATCATTTCGTTCATAGCTGATTACATAGAACGTCTGGCGTTCATGCAATTGTGTTTTTATACAATTCTAACCTTCTAATTTCGATAGGCCACGTGAAAATCCCGGAGTCTAAAGCGCTAGAGTGTTATAACATTCGTATAAAATATAGAAATTTCTCACTTTTAGAAACTTCAAATTAATTAATTAATTGGACACATGTTAGGTGTTTAGGTCTTAGGTTTTTTGTTACGGAATTTCTTGATTCAGTCGCCGCCCTCAAAGCCAGCGATAAAAGCTATATGCAATAGCTTAAAACTTCCTTTATGAAGTATGATATTTTATTATAATTATGTATTTACCATATTTTAAAATTGAACATGTGGATATCAATTTTATTTGTAACATCTGTTAACCCAATTTCTGCGTTATTAAGACATCTTCAGACGATATTCGAATAAATACAATTAAAATACAAAACTTCAACTATAAATATACTTATCGGTAAATAGCAAAAGATTGTTCTGGTCGGTCATTTACAAACTTAGAGGGTTTTACTACTCTTAATCAAAACTAATAGTGAAAATTAACTTTGATCCATGAATCAATAATTCCCCCCACCCGTAGGAACCGAAAATATGTTGCAAAAGATCAGAAAAAGACAATGTCAATTTTGATTGACAACATAATGTATTTTACATGGGTCGATATTAGGACCCTTATCTAATTATTTAACAGGATATTTCTTATGTTGAGGTCGTGAATTCAAGAGAGTATTCTATGACTCCCAAGTTTCGAGTTCAATTATTACACCTCATTCTCAGGAATATATAAAGCATGGCTGTGATGAGGAAAATGTATCAAAATTTGTTGAGATAGTTGTAAAAATATTATCTTTTCAAAATTTGATCAAAATATTATTTTTTTATTAATGATATTGTAAATTGTCAATTGTTAGAAAAAATTTTCTCATGCGCTTTGGTAATATTTTCATGTTTTGTATCTTTATATTTTCTTGTATTCCAAACCGATTCACGACAGAATTCTATTTCCCGATACTTAAATATAGCAAATTGTGATTGTAAATATCTTAGTGAGGCCAAGCAAAACAATGATAATGAGATCTTATTCAATTAAAAATTAATTAAAATAATGAATGTCATCGATTCCGGAATAACGCCGTCATAATACACTCTAATGTATGAGAAATTCGATTCTACCATTAGTTTTCCCCTCAGACGCAAAGGAAACATGTCACCGCCCTCCGAAACCCCGAATTTTGGCCATCCCTTAGATAAATGTACTATAAAAATCACTTTTATCATAATTAATGCAATCAAAATTGGTATCAGCAATCTTCTTGGATTCCATAGAACAAGTTCCATTAGTTACATGAACATTCTAGGATTTTGTAATTTTTCAAATTTCACAAGGGGTAAGTATGGAAAAATAATGAATTTGGTAGATATCATCGATTCCGATATAACGTCGTCATAATATGAGGAATTCGATTTTATCATCAGTTTTCACCTTAGACGCAAAGGAAACATGTCACCGCGTTTCAAAACTTTGAATTTTGGCCATTCCTTAGATAAATATACTATAAAAATCACTTTTAACATAATTAATGCAACTCAAAATTGGTATCAACAATACAAGCTCAGGCTTAGGTTGCATTGAACTATCCTAGATTATCAGATCTTCATCTCGAAATCGTAGACCTTTCTCTGTCTCGCTTCTCTGACCTCTTCGGATAATAAAGGGGATCTAGATGAAAAACCAGTCTGACGTGTACCATCATCTGCGAGCTGTGAATGGGATAGGAGGTCACTTCCAACTGATCGTTAATATGGAGCAGAAACAAAGTAGGCGCCAAGACCGATCCCTTTGGAACGCCAGTTTCATAATCTATCATATCGGAGGAGATTTTATCGACCACCACATTTAGTAATCTTTCTGGGAGAACACTTGATAGTAAATGACAAAGTTGATGCGGCAAACCATATGACGGAAATTTCCCAAAAAAGCCACACACTCACACACACACCATACACCACACACCACACACCACACACCACATATCACACACCACATATCATACACTGCACATACACACTCACACAAATAGGGTGGAACAGAAAATGTGGCACATAAAAATGACAATATGAATCACTATGGATGTATTACAACATGTTTTATGCTCGCGTTAAATAAACCTCGAACGCATTTCTCATGAATACACGGAATCTTGTTCGATCCATACTCTCCGAATAAAGAATAATACGAAGTTCGAGTTAAAGTTCCAACAGCAGTTTCCTGGTCAGTTCTATAATAGAAAATAAGCAGGAGACATTAGGAAATCAGCACGGATTGGCAATTTGCCATGACCTTTTCCATTTGTTTCGTAAAGATTATGCCACTTCCACTTCTGGGCTGAAGGAAGTTATTTGATTCATCCGTATTATAGAATTCAGGGTCTTCTGGAGGACATAAAATCGGATGTATTTCAATCTCACAATTTTTATATTTATATAATAAAACAATCATTACCTTGTTCTTATAACTTTATTATAGAACCACTAACGTGACTATACAGGAATTTCGGAAATTCATATGTCAACCTTCAGAAGGTGATTACACACGGAAGAATAAGGAAAAAATTCCATATCTAAATATATCGGGAAATGCTTCAATAAAGAGCCACGGAGATTCATTAATTAATGGATTATAAAATAATTATTAAATAACAAAAATTAACACATGAATATAACATGTGCTGGATATGTCAATGGAACTAGCCGATCCAATGCTCTATTAACCTTTGTTCAAGAAGACCCTTGTTCGAAATTGAAATTGGTATACCATTGATTCCAAATAACCTCAAATGGAAAAATATAAAGTGTTTGAGTCGGGTTAACGAGGAGGCCACCCTACTGAATTGGCTGGTCTACTTGTGAGAGTAAACTGAATCTTAATGATTTCAAACTTAACCAGTGGCATTATTAAAGGTCCAATTAAATGATTTTCGATTATCCCTACCCATACATTTATTGGAAATTTGTTTTGGAATCTTGTTCAAAATATGCATCAGAACTCTCGTCTGCCCAAACGTGACCATTGTAGAAATCCACAACTATTTTGTATTTATGGATTTTAGGCATTCAACGTTCACTCCGTTTGTTCTCAAACAAGACGGATGACGCAGGGCGACAGCCTGAGGCCTTCGCTATGGTCTCGAACATTTAATTGATGAACCAACACGGATCCCTGATTCTTATTACTCAATAACAATCCAGATCCCTATGAAATAAAGGTCCATGCAATAAAGGACCATTCACTCATTACTACGATGTTTTTCTTAGCGGAGCGTATGTTTTGAATCTGATGACCCAACGCAATGTGCCATAGACATCTCTGATATCATCACGCTAGGAATGGAAACTAATATACCCCATAGAAACAAATCACCGTCAACTGGTGAGCGATGGTTCAATGAAATCTGTTCTAGGGCAGTCGCTCCAAATCAAACAGTATATCGTCGTTGGTGCGGTAACCCATGTCTGCAAACCAGAACAAACTATGTTGAAGCCAGAAATATGTGCAATAAAACAATAAACACTTCGAAAGAGGCATACAATGCCAAAATAAGATCAAAGCTCATAGAGTACCCGAATGGTTCATTTCTACTTTCGCAAAAGCAATGGTAAAAATTCCACTTCCAGTTCATTCTCTCCCCTTACCAAAACTTATTGCACAATGTCTACTAACCCCACAAGTTGTGGAACTTTTAGCTTAGTGAGGTCTTTTCTTATATCTGTTATTTCCAAGCCTTCAAGAGCAATTCGAATGCCATTCTACACTCCCAACATTCCGCCACTGGCTCACACGATGTTCTCGAACATTATAGGTTTCTCTCTCGTGTAGTCAAAGTATACAAAAAATATAAAAATATATGCTTCCAGCTTCATCAAAAAATGATTTTGGGTGGAATGTCTTGGAGGGAAATTGACTTTTGAATATCGTTCAACGATTTCGATTGGTTCGAATATTATATTCATCTCAAGTCATCATGGAAATTGAGCTACCATCTGGAAGTGTAACTAATGGATGATTGGCGAAGAATGGGTATAAAACCGGAAATTGTAGTTTCCACCGGTAGTTGGAAATAAAAATCGACAAATCTCGTTTTATTTCCATACCATCAGCACGTTTCATCACTTTTCACCTGTACAATCTTATACTTATAATATTCCCCAAATACCTATCATTTCCAATATTTTTATGAACCTTATCAAATAATTGAAATTTCTCAACGGCAGAACGTTTTTATGGTCTACCCTTAAAAACCGAGGATTTGTATGAAGTTTCGATATTAAAAGTTTTTATATAACTTGACAACTATGCACCGGTAGCAAACGGTTACGCTAGGTTATCTGAAATCTGCATTATCGACTTTACAGAAGGTCTCACGATTACACTTTTGCATGAAAAATTCC
The DNA here is from genome assembly GCA_958510875.1 of Endomychus coccineus. NCBI lineage: Eukaryota > Metazoa > Arthropoda > Insecta > Coleoptera > Endomychidae > Endomychus > Endomychus coccineus. The sequence continues at coordinate 296,640,982 of OY294067.1, forward strand.
GCAAATTCGACTATTTCATTTCACATGATGCTGAAGTATACACAATATATGATCTAGGAATCTTTTACCTCATCTAATTGATATCACTGATGAAAAATAGCTCTGAGGAAATGACATCATTGGGAGCCATTAATCTGGGTTTATCTGAAGCTGTTATAATTTTTTTTAATGTTACAGTAAAATTCTAACAGTAAACTTTTTCGGACATTAAGGAAACGAGAAAAAATTGAAGTGAAACGGAATGAACTTTGACACGATATACGACATAAAACAGTAAGAAAAAATGTCAATAAAAAAATTTTAAGAAAAATTTTTCTTACGAAATCTAAATAAAATTAATTTCACTTAAATACTTCCCAATATATCGTCGGCTTACTTGCAGAACCTTCTAAGTCATCATTTAGTGATTTTTAAGTTTTTGATAATTTCAAATGCTTTGGAGCAACATCTTCATACTGCAATATCTTTCAAGTTCATAACAGCATTATTACGCTATCTAGAAGTAGATATTAAAATCATCAAAGTTAACTGGTGTCAAAACGTTAAGCAAAACCTCCTATGTTTGAATAATTTATAGTTTATTCTTGGCGCTGCCGGTTGAAGGTGTCTTATTCTGATGATTTAATACCAAATTAAATAAAAAATGGTCAACTGTGTTAAGAATAAAGTAAGTGAACATTTTGAACTTATTTATAGTCTTGGAGTAACGAAAACTAGACTAAAGAGGCTTTGTGGTTCTATTTTATTTGATTACTGCAGTACTTAGGAGCATTCATTTTAAAACTTTAATTTAGGTTCAAGTGAAAAATGAGTTGTTTTTGAAGTTTTGTTCATTGTTTAACAAGAAAATCATGAATGTTCTTATCTCTCAGGTGTTGCAACCACCTAGAGTATCAAGAGGGGAGAGTTATTATTAACATGGTGCTTCAGAAAGATGGGCCTTTAACAACGGCAAAAAATAAAGAGAATTTTGTCACCGACCGAAAATCAAGGCTTAGCCGAATTGAGAGATGGCGTAAACGCAGCATACATTGTGCTATATGAACTTGAAGATCATGGAAGCTGTTTTGTTTTATCGCACAAATTAAGAAAAATCAACAATGGAACATTTAATGGAAGAATGTGCAATAGAAAGAGAAATAGGAGATACGAAAAAAAAAATAGAAAGTTCACGTACAGAAATAATAGCCAAGAAATCATCAAGGTCTACAGATAATATTAAAAGTGATAAGTTAGATAAGACCAAACAAGAATCAGGGCAAATCGAAAATAGCGATGATGAAGAATATAAACCAAGTGAACATCTTGAAGACATCACATCGATAGATTCAAAGGCTTCAGAGGGAAAGAGAAGATCTGAATGCAATTGAGGATCCTAAATGGAAGAGCAAACCCGATAGGCAGCGGTGGAGCAGAGAACAAAACAAATTGAAGCAACAGAAAGGGAAACTGTATTAAGTTGTGCGAAAGACAGATGAAGGAAAGTGTGTAATTGACAATGAACCTGACTACCCTTTTTTGTCTTTATTTTATCAGAAATCATATTAAATTTTGTTATGAAAAAAAACACTTAGAACACCTAAGTTCCATTTCAGTTCAAATTTTGCTGTGAATATCTCCTACGTCCCATAAAAAAATATGTTTAGCTGATTCTCATGTGAAAATAATAAATTCCTTTGTTCTATTAAGAAACTTAAATTTTACCCTACTAGCATTTTTACTCAATGAAGATGTTAAAATAAACGGTTTTTCCTTCCTCCTGAAAAGTTTTCAAAAAGAGACAATGAAAGTTTTGCAAGTAGGTCGACGATATATACAATAACACTGATTTTTCCAAATTTCGTTAGAAACTTTTTTTTATTTTTTTATTGTACCTACTATTTTACTTCGTTTATCATTACATGTTAGTATTTCTAGTAGTAGTAGTGCTACGGCTTCCACTATCGATTGTAATTTGTATTTGCATTGGAACAAAGTGAAAGTCTAGAAAAATAATACCAATTATCATTCGACGATTATTCCTTCACAAGAGGAATAAATTTATTCGAAAGGAGATATTCGAATACAATTCTACTCCATAAATAAACTGCTCTATATGAATACCCGGGTGGAACAACATTTTGCATATTTGTGGATCAAGATTTTGCTCAGAGCGAAATATTCAAAGTTGCCTTTGACGTATTTATTTCCAATATTCTGCTTTCTGGACGGCCTATTTGTTACACAAAGAATTTTCCATCATGAATCAAAGAATAATTTGATCCTGCTTTCTACAATTACAACCTCTTTTAGAGATATCAAATGTTCGAGCAGTTCGTTTGTTAACAAAAATGTCATTAATAATTATATGACTTATCTCAAGCCTAATGATTCGTTTCACCAATTCAGACCTTACCTCAAGGACTTGTAAGTTGATGTAATGAATCTTCCATCAGCCTGAAGGGTGTATGGTAATGTGTAACATTTTGTCATAATCAAAACACTGTTTTCGATTCTTAATTCGAAACTGAACTGAATTGAATTTTTCATGTTGGCTAACAGGAAGTATAAATAATGATTATCCTGGCTAATAGGAATTTGCTCATAAAGAATATGTTCATGAATCAATTTTTCAAAAAAATATATATCGAGTAAGACTCAAATCAAATGTGCATGTAAACCAACCACCTAACAGTTGTTGCTGTTTCGAAGTGCTGATTCTCATCAGATTTCTGTTCCTATCCTGTGTAGCCAAATGAATCGATATATCAGTGAAAATCCTGCCTAGAAGGTAAGAGGCTTATTCTGAATAGAATCTAATAGTTTTAGAGTGTCTTTGGGAGCTCAACTGCAAACATGTGGATGATACTCCAAGACAGGTCGAATCTGTGCTTTGTAGACCATAAAAGGGTGCTCGGATATGAGGGAGTTCTTGGGACGGAATAGAAAACTAAGTTCCGGTGAAGCAGTTTTCACAGTTGACCTCTCATGATTGGCTATGAGAGAGTGCAATTAGTGGTGATATCAAGCCTCGATATCGAGGTCTTCATTGAAATAGTTTCATCTGACATCATCATATTAATGATTGTGAGATCAGTCTTCCTGGGGAAAATACAGGCTTGGATTTTGATTTTATTCAACGGTACTGAATTATTAGATCCCCGTTTCAACATTCTTGGCATATTATCATTCATTGCATCATTACAAAAAAGAAGAGCTTGCAACCAGGAAGCTTCCTCATGACTAACTACTTTCTTATCTAACAGATAGGAAACATAAAGTACATGTTAAATATGTGAGTTAAGATGAAGTATCTGACTGGGAGTACCACGTCTATCTATATTAGGACTATTATTCTTCCAACTGTATATAAATAACCCATCTAGCCGGAAATGGAAATAGAAAATATCATAAGGTACTTGAAAGATTGGTTTCGTAAAAATGAACTTACCGTAAATATAAGTAACACTGAAATTTTTAAATTCCATCCTTCTCATATACCCAAAAAAAATGTTCAAACTAGGAACAATTGCGATTTATTGGAAGTGAATGAAATAAAATTTGTTGGAGTAAAATTGAATGCAAGACTCATTTGGAGTATCAGTAAGTGGCCCCCAGTTATCACCGTTGTGCCACTAGTTGAAAATGCTTAGAGACAATGTTAGTTTTGAATCTGCGCTAATGGCATATCACTCATTTGTTGAATACGTCAATGGATATGGAATCATCTTCTGAGGTGACTCTACGAATATTGGTCGGGTTAAAGTAATGCAAAAAAGATGCCTTAGAAATTTAGTGAAATGGCTTTCGCTTACATAAATACGCAAATACAACGAAAATTGATTATCTGATACAGAGAACATCAGAGGTCTAGATCAATCGTTCTTAGTAGAAAAATGTTTTCATACCAAGCTTGAGTTTTGAAATTGTAAATGGTGGTTGTCTTTTATATTTATTGTAACCTGAGTATCTATTATTATTGTCATGACGCATCCGGTGTGACATTTAGAGTGACCTTATGAATAAAAACTTTTTCTATTCTATTCTATTCATTGATAGAAAATCTTTACATACTTTGTGAACAAAGTTTACGTCTTCATTGTCTAACCAATAAACCACTGATATAAATTCAGTATATGAAAAGAAGTTATATTCGGAAAATCGATACTACTATTTGTAATTTACTATAATTCCCTAATGGAAAAAGTAACAAACTACCAACTGATGTTGTCTATTCAGCTGCGATTCTCTATGAATACAAGTTTTATTCAATCATTCATTCGACATTCACTTATCATTATAAGTGACTGATGTATTGTCTCTCACTTGGAAAATAATTTTCAGGAATTGCCTTGTTATTAAGAATAACAAAGAGATTGAACCAAACTGAAGCAAATATTGATGATATATGTCAATACGCATCAAGTGAAACTCCAGAGTATTGGTTTGTAAGGAGTTGGCTCTCTACAATAAAATATCAAAGTGACAAGTGAGTATCCCGAGAAGTATTCCAAGGAACAATATTGCTTGTCTGCAGTTCATGTCGGCTCTTTCGGTTATTATACATTATACAGAAACTACCTAGTGGAATCTGTAGTGTGCTTTCGTCTCATCAAAAATACTCACCAGACAATTTTCTCCACATTTATATCCACCCTAGTAGTTGTATCTCAATACTTTTCTTCAGAAAGCTGTGTTCATATGTGCTCATTCAAATCTCTTTGTGAAGGAAGAGAATTGTCTCAAGCAGTCTTGTTCCCACACTAGATTTCCTGAGTGCTGAAAAGCTACTGCGAATTTTCATTCATAATATCCGTTGAAACTAGATTCTTCTAACGTTAAAGAACAAATAATAATCATTATTCCAATATATAATATTTGTGGGTCGATCATCGATTAGTATTTTGGTGATATCGAAACCAAACTCAGCTAACTTCTTGAAGAAGAAAAAATAGGGTTCATTCTTTTCATATAGATATGTTATAGATTCCACCAGCTTGAGGTATTCATGCAAATATATGAAGCAAACAACATTTTTGTTCCATTTGCACTCTTACGGTGCATCCAGACATGAACATTTTGAACCGTAACCAGAAAAAAAAATTTCCCTATACTTTGACTATACGAGAGGAAAATGTATAATGTTCAAGAACATCCTGTTAGCAGTCGCAGAATCTTGGAAGAGGAGATAGGCATTCGAATTTTTCTTTGAAGGTTTGGAGATGATAGACATGAGGAAAGACCTCACTAGGCAGAATGTTTTACATTTCGGCTTTCCTAAAGCATAAGCAAGCTTGAATTATAGTTGCATCAAACTCTACTAGATTATGAGATCCTCATTTCAAGTACATGACCACATCGCCATTGATTGCGTCAACCTTTCTGTCTCGCTCTTCTGGCTTCATTGGAAAGAATAGGAGCTCTAGATGAGAAGGTGATATGAAGTGTACCATCATCTGCAAGGCCGTGGACGGGACTGATGGTCACTACCAATAGATCTTTGATATGGAGCAGAAACAAAGTTGGTGCCAAGACAGGTTCCTGTAGAATACCAGCGTTAATAGCTATTGTATCGGAAGATACTCCATCAATCATATGGAGTGACGTATCTGAGAGAGAACTCGATAGTAAGCGACAAAGTTAAAGAGGCAAACCATATGACGAAAGTTTCCCAAGAAGGTTTCGGTGACAGACATGATCTGTGAGAATATGCAAATAGATTTACATTTGTGAAATTCAAATTATTGGATTATAAGAACTTGTTTCGAATTTCTTTTCGTTTTAACTAGAGACGTGAATGAGGATTCGTTCAAACTGATGAGATTGGTGGATTGAAGAGTGGCATCTAGCATTAAAATGAACGCAGGACTGATATCAAACGATATAGTTAACAAACTAGAACTGCATTCATTCTGGAATGGAGTTATTCCACCCTTACGAACGCATTCATCACTTAAATAATTCATTATCGTTCGATGATTTTAGGTCACAATACTGTCGAACCACTATCTCTCCTCATTCGCTCTTCATCCTAAAAACTTCAAACCAACTACAACAGAGCGGTGTAAACTCAATCGTTCATGGACAAGCACTATCTAGGGCGTTGCAGAGGAGTCGAATTAGGTGATATTGATCAATGCATCTTCTAGACTGGGTCTATTTTTGTCAGTAATGAGGTCTCGAACCCATATAATTAAACAATCAATGGAACATTTGAAGAAGTGTGGCTGAAGTATAGTGTGAATTATTATAATATGAAGTAATTATAGCTTCCAATTATTATATTAATAATTTGATTATAATAATGAGGGAGGGGTCTTGAGTGAAGTTCCCACTCAAGACTGATCCCCAAACTGCCGAGGTGGATGACCAGTCAAAACTTGAGTGTTGAATAGGTTGTAGAACCGTTCTCGTTTATAGTTTCTTGATCTCTTCAATGTCGCATAGGTCTACGGAGAATGCTCTCCGGCTTGTGAAATCGATGTTATGCTTTTACACAAAATTTAAATAACCGTTTCGTTTTTTTTTGCATTACCTGTACAGAGGTGAATTTCACAGATTCGTTGTGTGCAAGTGCTAGTTGAAAGGTCCATGACCCGTTGGTTACAACCAGGAAACGGATTCCTCCATTGGTTCGTGGGACTTTTGGTTGCTGTTAAGGCAATCTCCTTTGGATGGTATACTCATAAGATATTTCTTATCGAAGTTGTATTATGATGATATCCCATACATTCTCATTGGATAGATTGGTTGTGTTTTTTCACTAATTGGTTAGTGAGGTGTTGCTACCTTTTGCCTTTTACAGTCCTATTCACGTAAGTCTTTGAGCAGATCATGTTGCCACTCCTTGTGTAGTTAGGTGGAATCATTACACCTTCATCAGAACTCCAAGAGCTTTCATACCTCCCCATGGACGGCCCTAGGATGAACTTACCCAGATGCTCCATGCCTTTTGAATCTGTTCTTCTCTACCACACCTGAAGCATGTGTCGGAATTCTTACCTTAAGCATTAAATATTAAAATAAATGGCTGCAGGCCGTGAATATTCATTGCTCATGCACCTTGTATCATTCTAGATATAGAAATACCTCGATCAATATCTCAGAGCCACAATTAATATCTATTACATTCCAAATTTAATTTCCAGCAAATTCTCGATAACTTTCTATGGGCCCAAAGTTGCACATTGTATAGTAGATTTGTTAAAGAATTTGCATTTAAATCTAATTAGGTAAATTTTTTATTCAATTTTCACTCATTCATACTCTGAATTGTCTGAGTTTAATATTCCTCGAAACTTCCACAATTTGTAACGTTTTGAAAGAATAACATAGGAAACTCATTCCGAATAAATCGACAGAGAGACAATCTGATAGATGTTGTGAAGATTCTTTTCCTTGAATACATTGGAGTCAATTTATACGATTTGTGTTAAATAGCCCGATGTATTGCCAGTTAATAAATGCGATATAGAATCGACGCAGATGAGAATGGAATTTATCCCCAACCTGCATCTGTTTTTCTACTAGAGATGGGCAAAACTGTTATTTCTGAATACAAAAACCATAATCATAATACCAAGTGCTATTACTGTTATTTCTATCTCTAATTTCAAAATAACTGTTTCAAATAAGGGGTACAAAAAAGCAGTTTGCTATTTTATATCGTACGAAATATGCTACAGCCATGGAGCTGCTTTTATGGAACAGTAGTTAGTAAGTAACAACAGATCACTGAAGAGCAACTCATCTTTAATTATTTCTAAATAGCAAATCGACCTGTGAAATGCACACTCTCCTTTCCCTAACGCACAACACGAATGCTTCTTCTGTTTATTTTTGTAACAATACGATGCGTCTGACTCTCTCATACTCTCTCATTAATCCCATACATCACTCGACGTGACTCAATCTGTATATCCTTTTAAGAGGAAAATAATAAAGTTTATGAGCATTCTGGTGGATGCGCCAAGAAAATTAAAATTTTCCATTATCTAATTCTGCTAGTATGTAATAGTATGTGTAAGCTAGTTTTCTTCAATCCCCTATTTTTCATACTCTGAACTGTTAAATATTTCTCGGAATGTTAAACTTACACGATTTGTAACGTTTCGAAACAATAACCATAACTCATTCCGAATCAATTGGTAGAAAGAAATCTGATCGATGTTGTTAAGTTTCCTCTCCTTGTATACATTGAATTCGAGTCATACAGATTGAGTCAAATAGCCCACTGTATTCTCAGTTAATAAATGCGATAAATAATCGATGCAGATAAGAATAGTATGTATCCCCAACTTGAAACAAAATGGCCGTGATTTATTAGGCGCATGTCAGTACCCCTTACCTAATGACATAGACCGATATATTTTATAGATGGGCGAAACTTGCATTTTCAAGTAGGAATACCAGCTACTATTACTGTTATTTCTATCTCACATCGCAAAATAGCTGCTATTTGATATTAGACAACAAATATGCTACAGTCAACTACATGACTCTATGAAACAACAGCTAGTAAACAACAGATCGTTGAATAGCAACTCTAATTCTAACTAACTACAATTCTCGAAAAATCTTGTCTTCCGGATGGATTCCGCGTCACAATAGCTCGACTTGATGCCGACGTTTCGCCAACCATTACAGGTGGCATCTTCAGGGCAGGCTTGAGGCTTGAACTGAAAACAGTTTTCAGAGCTATTGTGACGCGGAATTCATCCGGAAGACAAGATTTTTCGAAATTAGCTGTCCGCGGAAGTCTACTATCCAAGATAACTACAATTCTACCTGGGCAAAGCGCACTCTTCTTTACCTATCGCACAACACAAATTTTTCTCCTGTTTATTCAATCAACCACATGATGCGCTTGTCTTTCTGTATTGTCACATCAATCCTATACCCCGCTGGACTTGTCTTATTCTGTGTACACCCTTTTGAGAGGGAAATAAAACAGTTCAAGAAAAATTTGGTGGATGCGCCAGGCAATTTGTATTTATTATTTATTATTTGCTGTTTATCAGCAGCAGACTAAAGATTTACAGCAATAAATATATCTGAGAACAGAGTATGGAATATCATCTCAACTTTCCTTATTATATAGATACAAAGGTCTATTCCCCAGCGGTCAGCTTTACAGGTGTTGTTTAAATAATGTCAGTGAATGTCTTAATTTTTGAAGAACCATAGATAATTTACCACTGCGAGTAGTATCTTGTACTTTAATATTTCGTTGATTGGTATGTTGATTTGGAGGATGTTCTCAATACTCAATACCAAATGTCCATACTAGTTTAAAATCGGTATCACGAACCAAGAGTTTATTCCTAACTGGGAAAACCGATTGGAGCCCTAGCGACCTGTAGTGTATTTTGAAATGTATTCCTAATTGTTCCTCCTTAGTCCATATATGGGTTCTCCTAATTGAACTTATGTCCCAGTGCATTCCTGAGTATTGTACTGTTTGAATTATTAAGATTTCTTTATTATCCAATGATTGCTGTGAATGCACATTTTGTGAATCATATTCACATGTGATATGATTTTTGTTCTTTCAATTTGATGCGACAGATCTTAATAAATATAGAAGATTCGTCCAAATGTAATATCTAGAATATCTTGCATCTGCATTTTCATCCTCAACTGACGATCCAATTACCAAAGAGTCTTGAGAAATTCGAAAAAACTAGAAAAAAGTGTGCACCTAGTTGTCAGGTTTTCATTTATGCTCCATATTGACCGCCTTGAAGGTATCACAGTTATGAAATTCAGAGTGGCCTATTGAATAGAAAATTTACTACACTTACCATCCTAATTGAGGGAGTCACTATGAATCCCCAATTGTATCAACTGTAGGTAAGTTAGATAACAACGATAGCTGACAGTTTCTCGTTTTTGTACTGCTGCGAATTTGTACGAGGCAACATACGAGGGATTCGCTAATTGGTATCGAGTATGGGAGCTACTTCTGTTGGATGACGTCCTGGATTATCATACAGCGTACATATTATTCCTGTGAATACACGGATCTTTTCATAATCCACAAAAACTCATTAGGTATAAATTGATCAGTACTCCATAGTGGATTATATTGATGTCTCATGTGGGAATTGCTCATTCCATCCTCGAAATTCTACGTAGTAGATTATGACTTCGTACTAATAAAAACATGAGATCAATGAGCATTCTGCGTTAGAAAAATACTAACTAATATGTAATTCACGAAGAAGACGGTAATATATTTTTATGATCCAAATCACCAATCTTACTATACGATTCAGTTATGCAGGCTATGCTATAGAACGGAGAAAGAAGTAGATCTTGAATATAAATTTTAATGATGATTTCTGGTAGAAGAAAATCCGGCAGGTCTCTAGCCATGGTCACCAACCATGAAAATATATATAGAAAATACAGACTTCCACACCTTTCTACTATATTCTACAGAGGTCAATAAATATGTGAATCTAACATTACCAATCAAACCAATAACTCTCTCCTGAATATAATTTAAAAACTATGTATGTTTTGTAGATGAATACCTATAATGTGAACAGTACAATGAATCAGGCACACTCTGTGCTTTGTAGATCATAAGAATCTGCTGATATGTGAAGTAGCTCTTGTGTTGAGTTTTAGTTGCAATAAATTTTACTAGATTATCAAATCTCCATTTTACAATATTCCTGCTTCATTCATTGCCTCCACTAGTACCTTTCTCCCAATTTTGGCTCCATTGCAGGATGAAGGGGCTCTGGAGGAAAATTTGGTGTGAAATATAGCATCATCTGCAAAGTTTCTAATACATATATTGAATATATGATATAATATTGATATATTGAAGTAAGATGGTGCCAAACAAATCTATTTCAAATGTCAACATGTATCCACACTATTCAAAAATCATTCATATATACCTATGATGTACATAATTATGGCACCCGAAATCAGAATGATATTTATATTTCCACTTGTCACTATAGTAGTTGTAAAAATGGCCTCAATAAGCTGGTACCTTCACAACTTACTTCTAATCAAAAAGAAAACCTTTAATAAAGTATCTAACTTCCGAAGATACTTAAAAAAAATACCATGGAGTTTTTACACCGTGATTTCAACGTTTATGTACGAGTTTTTCAATTCATTATCCTGATCCTAATTTAGTTAGCCCAAGCATTTTACATAATCAAACCAATGGTTTCAAATTAAATATATTAGAATCAATAGAGATTTATAAAAGTGTCAAAAACTCCCATGGCAAAGTGGTCTATTTCTTTGTCTTCCAAAGCACTATCAGCAGAATTATTCCAGGAATCTACTTGTTCCGTAATTTGCCATCATCCCTTATTCGTAATTGTAATATCATACACCCTGCTTAACTTTATTCTCTATTTATAATGAACAGTGAAATACAAACACATTTCAGGTTAGCAGTCTATGAACAAAAATTTGGTTCACCAGGTTGATGAGTGCCAACACGTCTTTCAGGCGCAGACAACTGCTTCGCTCCTCTCATGAGCTCGTCAGGAGGACGAGACACACGTCTATTGACTGCTAACATGAGATATGCTTGTATTTCACTATGCATTATTTTGGGGCCATCACCTGGATTCTTTGAATCTCTTTTTTTCTATTTTACGCGTCGAGACCTTCCATCTGTGTCAGATAATACTACAGTTCTTTCGAAGATGGCGCGCAGCTATCTAGACATATATGACAACAAAACTTACGTCACTCCCTACAAACAACCCGTATATTCCCTTATTGCCCACACCGTGACCTTGACACAACGAATGCTTATCAACACAGGAAGTGACGTAAGTCATGTTATACTACTACTCTTCGATAATAGCGAAGGATTCTGTGATCGAAGTATGAACGAGTCATATTTATGATAACCTGATTACCATTGAGGGATATCCCAGTATCATCTAGGTGGCAGTATTATAGTTTATTCCATCATGACTGAGTCTAATAAGTTTTATTTGATCAAACGAATTATCGATCACGGTATTCTTTACTCCAATACATCAGATTCGCTTCGTATTATCGTTGATAGATCGAACGAAGTGTATTGTACCCGGCTTTGCTCGGGCTACAGAAGCGATGCATTCTCAGTGAGACATCTGCTTTCCGACAGATGATGTTGGAACCTCCAGGTTCACCAAACATTTCTCAAAGTGTTTTATTATATCACTTTTGAAGACGGTCGATCAGTGACTTCACGTCTCCCTCGTCCCACTGACGACTTCATGAGAAGAGCGAAACAGCTGCTGTCTGGGACTATATGACGTGTTGTCACTGTTCAACCTTCTGGACCAAAACTTTGTCTGTTCCCTATTTATACTTGAAATGTTCATTGTTTACTTCATAATTTAATATCTGTTCGATAACATCACTTCAGTATTGAAACTATAGTAATGTTTTCATGTTAACAAATAACAAAACAAGGTAATTGTTCTTTCATTCAATGATAATAATACACTACTCTAAAGTATCGGCTTCTACCATCGATTCTTTATATCGTTGATGAAAAGAAGATGATGATTTTACATTCCTAATCATTCAATTGTTCTTGCAAATCAGACAAAATCTATGGCCCAGCTCCTTCATTATAAAATTGCATTAGATGTGAAAGAGGTATAAGAGAAACGTTATGTACAAAAATATCGAGTAATACGTGATTCTCAAAAATGTGTAGGATTTGAAAAAAATTACTAAGCTTCCTAATCGAAATTCATGAATACAATTGGATTCGATAGGAGCATTCACAATAGGAACATTCATCCCAGTTGAGTTCCTCTCCCGCTTAAATTGTGGAATCCATCGGGCTCTCAATTTGAAGTATTACGTTTCATATTCTAGTCTGCCGAAGCACGAAACGCTCCGAATTCGACGAATGATGATTGATGCATTGCAAGGTTGAGCAATTACGCATGCAATATATCTAGCAAATGGAATGCAATAAAGTTTGTCACAAAAATCATGGAACGTAGACTGTAATATCATATTTTTGAAAGACATAAATCTGTCCTATATAATTACACGGCTTACGTTACTAACGATTCGAAACATTAATCTTGAAGCTATAGAAATGTTGTAGACATACAGAAATGTCTATCGCATTCCCCAGTTGTTCCCAACTAATAAAGCAAGCTTCTCCACGTATCTAGACGTGTGTACGTTAGAGACACTTTATGCTTGCTACCAGGCATTCAGGAGAAATATGGAATGTTATGAAATGTATCTTTAATTATGCATGGAGCACGCAATGCTTGTACAACTATGGAATACATTTCTCAGTTTAACTGATTCTTAAACCATGAGTTGAATAAGTAATCGCCATTTATCTAACAGTTGATGTATATCCAATAAGGGGATGTGTAAATCTTCTCTTCTATTATCAAGCTATCAACTCCTTTCAGGGTTGTTACAAACCTTCCCCATGAATAAATGAGACTCACGAATCGCTGTAATCGCTGAATACGAGTCTTCTGAGTTTGAGCAAGCCAAGGCGTTTTGTATTGCTTTAGAAGATGAAGAAGTAGAAGAACGGTTTACAAAACTTGGTCATCGCACGTCTACTTGTCTCGATTATGCTATCGTACAGTAATTTAAGAAAATTATTTATGATTGACACCAACGTTTTAAGTAGAACAAGTCAACCGGATTCATAGTCTAGTTATCTTTAGATCACGTCCATCGCATTGTTCTCTTTGTCGAATCTTCATCGCTCTTATCAAATCTAGATACTTCGGAAGTTGGAGAATAAAACTCAAATTTTACACAAAACTTTTAACATTTAATTTAAAAATGCTGACAAATTGTTTCACCACACTGTGGCATTATCAAAGCGAGGAGTTATCAACTAAAGCTAAATCTAAAAGTATGTCCTTAAATATCAGGGATCAGAATGTGGTACAAATTGAGGGATGGGGGTGGATAATGGTGGGAGTGTGTTTACAAAATTGTAAACACACTTGTAAACCTAACACTTCTCTAGCAGATGAGCAAAAATTTAATTATCACAGTAGATTTGTAAACTTATCAGAAGTAACTTTCAGTGTGTCAGAAATCAATTTACTTAACAAAGGCTTTAAATGTAATATCCCATTTAAACCTAATAATAAACACTTTGAAAACCTTACTGTTGAAACAGAAGTTGCACTCAAAAAGTCAGAAACAAAAGTTAAATATAATGCAAGCGATATACTGATAAATTCTACTAAATGAACTTCTAGCAAATTCGTAAATCCAGAAATTAAAATTGCTAAAATACTTAATGAAAAGACAATTAAAAATAATATCGTGTTCACTAAAGCCGACAAAGGTAATACAATAATTGCGATAGATAAACTTACATATTTTGAAAAAATTGATCAATTTTTAGATCCAACAAAATTTATAGAACCAAAATCAGACCCTACAACGAAATTTCAGGCAAATATTAAAAATTCACTCAAAAATATCCCATATATTTTCACTGAATATGAGAAGCCTCGTTTAATAAACATGAATCCTCAACCACCTTCTCTTTATGGTTTATTAAAAATTCACAAAGACGATACTCCCATAAGACCCGTCTGTTCATATATCAATGCACCTTGTCAAAAAATAGCGAAAAAGTTAGTCAACATAATATCAACATATACAAACTTTAAACCTAAATACAGTATGAAAAACTCTTTCCAGTTAATAGAAAAAATAAAAGATGTAGAACTAAAGACAAATATCAAACTTGTATCATTTGATGTCAAGAACCACACAATTGACCATCACTCTAATTGAAGATCTTTTAATCCGCAGTAATACTTTACCGGCAATAACACAAGAAATATTAAGTTTAATCTCACTTTGCATGGACCAAAATTATTTCACAATTAACGATAAATATTACAAACAGAACACCGGACTCCCCATGGGTTCGCCATTATCTCCGTTGCTAGCAGAAATATTTATGAATTACTTGGAAACTAAGATTTTAAATTCCAATTTTCAGCACATGTTTGTATATTGGTATCGCTATGTTGACGACGTAATCGCTTGCTTTACAGGCAGTAACCGTCAAATAAATTCTTTTCTCACCTATATCAACAACTTACACCCAAATATAGAATTCACATTAGAAATGGAAAACAACAAGTCCTTAAACTTTTTAGATCTGACAATTTCACACACAAATAATTACTTTTCTTTAGCTATTTATCACAAGCCCACCCACACAGATACCACAATACACAACACTTCTTTACATCCACAATCACACAAGCTAGCAGTATATAATTGTATGATACATAGATTAATTAATGTCCCAATAATTAAGATAATTTCCATTTAGAATTAAACAGAATCATAGATATTGCCAAAAATAACGGTTATAATGTCGAGATTATTAATAAAATACTCCAAAATAAATTCAATAAAAAAGCCTTGAGCATAGTTTATCCGCAAATTAATAATAATACAAAATCAAATTTCACATGTCTAACATATCTAGGTAAACATTCACTAAAAATATCTCAATTCTCAAAAAACAGAATAAAAACGTCGCCTTTAAAACAACAAATAACCTATACTCGTATATTAATAACTCGAAATCTAAAAAAGATAACTTAAAGAAATCTGGAGTTTACAGACTGAGATGTGATGACTGTAGTGCTTTGTACATAGGACAAACTGGACGCAGTTTCAGCGTAAGCTTCAATGATCATTTGAGAAGTTACAGGCTCAAAAAAGAAGACTCTAATTACGCAAATCACCTGTTAGAACATAACCACAATTTCACCCTTAATCCTGATATTCTACATATTCAGGAAAAAGGACATACACTTAATATATTAGAATCCATAGAAATTTTTAAACAATCAAAAAACAATAATAATGTAATATTAAATGATCAAATCGACACATATAATTCACCGCTTGTTAACAATTTTGTAAACACACTCCCACCATTATCCACCCCCATCCCTCAATTTGCACCACATTCTGATCCCTGATATTTAAGGACATACTTTTAGATTTAGCTTTAGTTGATAACTCCTCGCTTTGATAATGCCACAGTGTGGTGAAACAATTTGTCAGCATTTTTAAATTAAACGTTAAAAGTTTTGTGTAAAATTTGAGTTTTATTCTCCAACTTCCGAAGTATTATGAATTTACTACGTAAACGCCGAAACCATAGATACATGAATCTAGATACGATTACCATATTGAATGACAGCGAAAATATTAGCAATTACATGTGCTCGAATAATAAGGGAGGGAGCCTATGAGAATAGACAAATCACAATCATAGCGAGCAAACTAACAGTGCTTAAGGCGCTGAAATCATACACAATCACGATAAGTGTGTACTCGAGTGTGTAGAGGAACTAACGGCACTGGTAAAGAACCTCGTATGAGTATCCGAGGAAACCAGACGTTGAGAGACAGAAACTGCCGTCGCGTTCGCTAAAGCGAAAGCGAAACAACCTCTGATGAGATCAGAGCCGACCTGTGGCATTTCTCATACCACAGCGAAATCTGAAGGCAGAGCAACGTGCCCACTGGAGAGCCCTGTATGTCGCATTCCGAGCAACTTATGAGAAACGCCCACTTTTAGAAATTTTTGAGTGGCCAGGAGGCCAGGAGTATAATCATCTCATTTGGGCCAAAAAAGCTGAATATATATTTTTTTTCTTGTTACTCAAATTTTACCAGTTACGAAACCCATGACGAAAGGGGTGTTTTCCACCATTTCCGATCATTTCCGCGTTCAATTTTGTTTCCACTATTCCCATTGACATCATTACTAATCTATTACACAAGGTTTTATCGAAGTCCATTCTGTAGAGCACAAATAAAAAATGTTGGTCAGTTTAACACTTAGTACACTGAACTAGTACTTTATATTCTATCATAAATTCGTTATGGTTGTTAGATTGCTTGAAACTATCAAGCGAGGAAATCTCTGAAGGTATCAATCGAAATGAGAGGAACGATGAATGAAGATTGCCCTTGAAATTTCTATTATACGTATTAAACGTAAATTGATTCTGAATTTTTTGTATGAAACGCAGAGGCTTATGTTGCTACTTCATTACTGGAGCGAGGCAATTACTCTGTTCGAGATTGATTTATCATTTCTTGGAGAGGACCTTGTTTCATTCGCAAGACATGTTATTCCCCGAGGATGCTTTCGCCAGGTTCTGTTTGCTACGCTCGGAACAGTGAGCCTTCCATACAATCCAGACGTGAAGACATTATACGAATACTTACGATGCTTTCAGTATACTCATCAATGATTTACATCTTTCGCTATTGCATCGTCCATGATAAGGTTGATAGAATTTCTAATATCAGATTCAATGTTTGGTGTGAATTTGTCAAATATCATAATTGTAACATGATCCCTTTCATAATAATCAAGAAATCTAACAATATTCCTTGACTCATTCTTAATATGCAGTGTGGACGGTAGGTAAGGATCTTATTATTTAGATACGCATTAGCCAGACGAGAAACAGGAAAGATATTATCGATATTTACACTTCAATCTCAGTACTTAGGAACATAGATACTATTCTCAACTCGAGGTTAACAGCAATAAACAAAATTCAATGGTAAACTGACAAGCAAATTAACAATAATAAAATGATTATAATGTTGAGCGATATTAATAAATCAAGGATCTGAATTTGGAATCTGATAAAAGCTTATTCAATATTTTCTTTACTACCTAATGAACTTAATACAGAAATTAAATAAAAATAAGAATATAAATCTCTAGATCAGGATTAACTTGATCAGAATTAAATAAAAAAGTCGCACTCAAAAACCAGGTTTTAATTGAAACTTGAATAATTAACCTAGATTTTCCGCTAAAAGTCATTAATCGTAATCTTACATCCATCAACATACAAAATTAATTTATTGCGTGAGCACTAGCTAATTAAAACATCAAGATCATTTTGAAGCAGTTCCTTAATGGCTTCAAATTATTCAAACCGTCCTGATTTAACACAATTTGAAAGGCAACATACGCGGGCAAGTTGGAAAGTCCCTGAAAAATGAAACAGATGGCGCCACAATCAAAAATCCCATGTGACATCTGTAATGTATGCATTAAAATTTTCAAACTGATATGTCATTCAGTTATGTTTTGACATCCATCGAAAGCTACGTAAACCTCATTCATTAAGTATTATTTCTTGTTTTCGAAAAAACATCAGGCAAACCAAAGCATCGCTTGTTGAACATTATGAAGACTCTTCACAATCAACCAAAAATAAGAATAATAGATCTCTAGATCAGGATTAACTTGATCAGAATTGAATAAAAAAGTCGCATCGAAGTAACTAATAAACTCTAATTATTGGAGATCTCAAAAACCAGACTCTAATTGAAACTCATAAAAAATCCTAACTTAGTCAAAATGCTCTTTAATCTTGATTTTCCACTAAAACTCATTAATAATAATCTTACATTCATCAACATACAAATTAAATTCATTGCGTAAGCCCTATCTGCTTAGAGCATCAAGATCATTTTGGAGAAGGTCGTCGATGGCTTTAGATTACTTAAACCGTCTGCTGAAAGCAACTTATCACTATTCGATATACAACATATATCATCAATCAATGAAAAACTAACAGTGCACCTAAGATAGAGCCTTGATGAACTACCAAAGAGGCGGTGTAATTGAACCAGTGTACCCTTTGCATACTGCATTATGATCTCTTTGTGACAGATAAGAATCAATAATGAAAATCAGAGTGTCAGATAACCCATATGATGAGTTTATCTTATAAAGTAAGATACCATGTGAAACTTCATCATAGGCTTTGCTACAGTCAGTGTACACTTCATCAATTTGTTTCCGTTTGCTAAGCGATAAAAACAATTTTTGACTAGAGGTGCAGAATACTCTTGAGGTACTTCTGCCCTTATCTGTCTTATCGTCTCTTCTGTCTTATCGTCTCTTTGAATAATAATGATTCTATATATATAAAATTCTCGGAAAATAGGTCACACTAACACATATGTTTATTATTTTCGCCTTAACGTATGATTCGGTCCCACGACCATCATCAGAAAACGTATAACTTCATAAAACGTGATTTCTTGAAACTAATTGTATCACCACAAGGCGTCCTTATCGCACCAGTTTCAATTAAGAATGCCCACGTCGCCGACACGAACCGAAACACGAACAATCAAAATTATAACACAATTAATGTTTTAAGTATATAAGTTAAAGTTCCTGCTAAGCAATATTCTTATAAGCTCTATATACATATCGAATCACAGTATGTAATACGACTAAGGAACTGAACTAAAAATATGACGTTTGAGGATCCATTTTCGAACCAGATGTTGAAGATTTATGAGGTAATAGAAGAAGGTTGTCAGACCTTATTAGAAATATTACTTTTGAGTTTTCTACCTAAAATATACTTCCAAGATTATAAAGACGCATGTAGGAATCTGCAAGGGTTTTAATTAATTGAATTAGTATAAATCTGACATAATGATTGAATATCTGGTCTATAATTTACAGACTTGGAGCCATGTTTTGTGTGAATTATCTCCAGAATAGATCTTTTATAATAATTGGTTTTCTTAGTTAAAATATTAACATTTTTGTAATCGAATTGATGGTTTTAATCAAAGCAGTGTTTGCAAGGGCGGTGCAATTTTCTAACATTTTGTTCCTTGTACTATACTTATGGCCATACATTCTTTTTTGTAAATATTCTTTAGCGATTCCTGTATAAGTCCCGTCACAATCTGAACAATTTAATTTGTATACTGGGTGGGTTTGTTTATCTTTAGGTATTGGAGGTTTTAGATTTGAAAAATATTTCCCAACACAGTTAGTAGGTTTATGCGCAACATTTACATCATACTTTTTTAAACATCTCTCGATGTTCTTTGAGGTCTCCGGAATGTATGATAATGTCATAAGATTATCTGTATTATCGTTTAAGTTATTTATATATGATGTTCCGTTATACATTTTGTTTATTCTTTCTTTAATGATGGGATTGAAAGATGTTTTTGGTCAGCCATTCATTTCCAGTGTATTACGAATAATTTTTTAATTTTTGGGACGGTCCTCTAGGTGAGACAGTTCAACCGCGCAATCTGTGAGGCTGTTTATAACACTTTTTTATAACTTGTTAGTGCAACGGAATTGAAGTGAAGATAATGTTGAGACCAAACTTCGTTAGTAAACCACGAAGTTTTAATTTTTCCATCTGCATCATGCCTAATGTTCATATCAGAAATTTATGTTTTTGTTCACTTCTATTTCACAAGTAAATTGAAGTTCACAGTGGAAATTGTTAAATTTAATAATCATAAAGGCCGGGATATATGCACGTCAATTCAGTTAAAATATGCGCATATGTATGCATAGTTTTTCTTTGAAATATGCAACAATATGCATTTATTTGTCAAAATATGCAATTATATGCCTTGAATATAACATGGAAAAATGGAAATAAAGAAACGCCGACTCTTACAAAAACTATTTACTTTAAGTAAAATTAAAAGAAAAATATAATAGGTAAAATTTTTAACCTGAAATAGTATAAAATGCATTTATAACGATATATTTTTCAAAATTTTCCAATAAAAGTGTTTGCCTTCTGTCTGTAAAAATATGTTTGTACAAAGAAAAAGATCTTTCAACATCTACCGATGTGATCTGGCAATATTTTAATTTGGGTGGTAAGTTATAAGGCCAAGGTATTACTTCGTTGGATGGTTTAGTATCAAACATAGTTTTGACTTCCATTAAATACTTAAAGCCTTCATTCTTTCCCACAATAACTTCGAGTTTACTTCTAACTTGATTTCCTACATCACCGGGAACTTTTTTGCATTTGTCGGAAAAAGTTTCAACAATATTAATTATTGATTCTCTTAAACTCATATTCCTACTTTCTAACGAAGTTATTATATCTGGTATAAAACTAAAATTAACCTTAATAAAAACAAGTTCCTCAGCCAAATTTACATTTTTGAATACTGCTTGACTTTGCACTACACACTGTGAATTGTCTTGTAAATCTAAAACTATGTCTTTAATGGCTTCAAAATGGTATGCGTAGAATATCGCGGCCTTAATCCATGTTCCCCATCGAGTAATTACGGGCTCTGGATGTAAACTAACTCCTGGCAATTTCTCTCTATAGATCTGCACTGTTAGAGGAGGTGCTTTCAAAAACACTTTTTTTACATTTGAAATTAATTTGTTCACCAGGGGATATGCTGTTCTAATAGTTTCTGCAACTCTGTTTATCCCGTGTAAAAGGCAAGTGACATGTACCATATTGGGATAAAATATTTTTAAGTTTTGGCCTACTTTAACCTATAATACGGCGCTGCGTCAGACAAAAACACTATAAACTTCTTTACTGGAACTGGATTTGGTAAAAAAAATTTGATAGAGACTGCTGAATAAATCGAGTTACGGTCACATCATTTGTTTTGTCTAACTGTTCAGAAGATATTAAATATGGCTTCCCTGGCTCATTTTCTTGAAGCCCTCCAATAATAAGATGTGCGATATATCGACCACATGAGTCTGTGCTTTCATCAACAATAATATAAAAATGCTCATCGCCCAGTGAAATTTTAATTTCTTCCATTACGGTTTCGTATACTGTTTGCACATACTTCTTTCTAAGTGTGGATTCGTCAGAGATGTTTTGATTACAATATTTTTGCAAAAAATCTCTGAATTGTGTATTTTGCAGTTTCTTCAAAGGTATATTTGCTGCGACTAAAGCTTTGCATAAGTCTTGATGAAACACCTCCTTTTCACTCTTTGGTTTGACATTTTGAAATGCGGTTTGCACACACTGCTGAACAGGCACAGATTTATTTTTCTGCAACTTAGCTTTATGCATAGCTGTTTTCAAGTGTTGATCAATTTGGAACTTCTTTTCACAAACAATGATTTTGGCACAAACTTTGCAAAACACTTTATCCCCACTAAACTCCAACTCAGGAAAATTTTTAATCCACGAAGCGGCTTTCGGCATTTTAGGCGTTTGAAATAAATATTTTCGAAATCACTCTTTTCACACTGGAATCTATCGACAAACTAAACTATACAATATAAATACAAAAGAAGAGACCACATTTGCTCTCCAATTAGGCACCGAAAAGAAACAAGACAAGAAGGTTCACTTGGCGTCGGTACTTTGAAGTCCGAACTATAAAAGCAAGCCGCCGCATTCCAACTAGACCCCCGCGCACAGAACAGAAGCTTCTGTTCGGTGACAATACTTACTACCACCGAACACGACTTGGCACCACCAGGGATTATTTAAGTTTGCCAGCGAAATAGACAACATTAGGGGTGGAGCTTCAAGTGAACCTTCTTGTCTTGTTTCTGTTCGGTGAATTAGACAAGCTGATTACTTGGAAATACCTAAACATCCAATAAATGCCGGCAATAAACCATACAATAATAAAATGGGTCCATAAACCATATAATAATAAAACCTACCCACCTCTCAAATTATTTTAATTATCTGCAAGGGTCGCACTTAATCGTTTGATAAAACGAAAAACATAAAAATATGCACACAAATTTTATTTTTGCCGAAATATGCAATTTTTTATGAAATCTGTAAAAATATGCAAAATATGCAAATATATGCACTTTGCATATATTCCGCCCTTTAATAATCACTTATTGAATTTTATCATTGGGCAATCGTCTACATACCGTTTAAAGGATATGGGTTAGAAATCTAATGAATTTATTACAGATTCCTGTAAGCATTCATAACTAGGCCGAATATGCCGAATATTTGCCCAAAATATTGCTCAACGTATTGAAAATAGGTGCATTGTGAACAAAAATTCACTTCATTCATAAATTCAGATTGATCTAAAGGTGTGTGAGCATGGGCATTTTTAATTGAAGTTAGTGTAATAAGGATACCTTGTGGAGATACAATTAGTTTTAGGGAATCCCATTTTAGACATTGATATGTCTTTTGATGATGGTCGTGAGACCGAAACGTACGTAAAGACAAAAATAATAATCATATGCGTTAGTATGACCTATTTCCCGGGAATTTTATATATAATCCTCTCCTTGTGTACTTCACTCGAGAATGTTTGCTGATGAGGAAGTACACAGCTACATATCCATTTATATTATCACCTGATGGTATTAGTTATTAGTTATGTATATATGAATAATAAGGGAAAGAGCGACAAAATCCGAATTTGGAATTTATAACACGTCCGGTAACCAACTCCAGATGTGAACATAAATCAACGTTTTAGCTGTCACATGCTTCATCCCTTGTTTGAATTATTGTTATTTTGAAGTTTTAAAATTGTTGAATGAAATGAATAGAAGACGATATTCATTTTTCATGTTTAAGAATCACTTGTAAGTTTAATGACTTAGATTCAAGCATTACTTTCAACTATTGTCTAATCAACTGTAAATATGGTTTACTTTTAACACTGTACTTCCTAAAAATAGTCAAAACTGGTCTGTATTTGAACTGATTCTGTGTCTTGTCCTAAGAATCATTGTAAAATGATGATTAGATTGAAACTTCCCGTTTCCTGTAACGATAACGTCGATGAGACTGATTTATATTCTCGTGAATTGCGTGTTCGATTACTGAGCAAACAATTTCTAAAAGTCTGTATTACCGTTTGCAGATCTATAATTAACGAATAAACGGCCGAAGATTGAGGAAATTTCAAATTACACTGTTTCTAAATGACGTAATTAACAATGGGGTTGAACGTGCAATAATCGCAGACAGCAACGATAATGGCTGGCTAATAGTATTTTTTCTATCAGACTGTAGTAGTTGTTAGCTACTGAGAATTGATTTTTTGTCAGGATTTGCGTGCCTGTGAAAATAACGAACTTCAGCGCAAGAAACAATACTATAGAAGTCGGATAGGTGCCGCCAATGCATACAATAATAGAAATTAAGCTTTCGAGAAACACGTTAAGTAAATTTGTATTATTAAGTTTACTTTCAACAAACAGACAATAAAGAGTGTGTACTGTTGTGATATATTTTATTTCCGTTCGGCGAGATTCACTAAATTGAATTGCCCCTTTTAGATTAGGCGGTTACTATCTTCTTAGTATGAGACGACACGGGTTTCTTAGTGACAAGAGCCTCGAAACTGCACTGTTGGAATTTACTTACTACATTTAAAAATCTCTCGATAGGGGTGATATGACCTGTGGAATTTTCTTGGACTTATCTAGGACATTCGACTGCATTTGACCCCAAATTAGGTAGGTACATACGCAATTGTTGTGGATATGGGTACCAGCTCCGATGTTGACGAACTTTTTTTACGTGTTGCCAATAGAGAATTTTTGATTTTGGTTGGGCTCTAGCTGTCTTCCAGCTGGAAGGAAACACACCAAGTATATACAGGGTGTCCTCGAACTGCGTGGCAAAAATAAAACCGAAGATTCTTTGATTCGAAAAAAGTTGATGAGCCTTTTTACTTTTGCCTCAAGTGTCTTGTTTACCCGGTAGAGGGCTTCAAAATTGCAAAAATAATTTTGTTTTTTCGGTATAACTTGAGAACGTGATGAAGAACTTTTACAATATTTAGCAGGTGAGTTACTGTCAATAATGGCCATTTTTGAGAGTGGAGCACAGAGCCTTAGAGACCTATATGGTCTCTAAGGCTCTGTGCTTAAACTCTAGGATGTAACGGGAAAAGTGTCCAGAACTTTTTTGTGGTAAATGTAATTCACTCGATATTTTATATGTAGATAGCTCATCTAATTTGAAAACTTTTCTTACTCTTAGAAAATATTGATAAAATCAACAGATTAGCTTGAAAAAATTAATTTTCGAGTCTCTGCAATTTTGGCTTACTAATTTTACTTGATTAAAATACCTTAGTTGCCTTTACTTTTCTAATGTCATTTTGGCATTTGAAGAATTTATTCTCAAAACTGTCAGTTTTTACTTTGCTTTCCGTAAAAATTTCATAAAATTATGGCTCAAAATTTCACTAACACTGAAATGGTTGATATGTTATTGATTTATGGACTTTGTCGTTGCAATGGCCGGAGAAGGGAAAGATATCCGCATCGCAGAATTCCAAATCGGCAAACTTTCGCGAAACTGGCAAATTTGAAGCAAATCGCAGAGAAACTGGACGCAGACGGACAAGAAGGACGTTAGAGCTCGAAGAAGCGATACTGGAAGCGGTTGAAACTGAACCTGGGATAAGCCACTACGTTTGAGACTTCGTATTGGAGCCTCAAAATCATTAGTTCATAATGTACTGAAAGAAGAACTGTTGTATCCCTATCATATTGAAACAGTTCAAGACTTATTGCCCATGGATCCAGGTCATCGGCTAGATTTCTGTCGGCTTATTGTCCAAAGACAAAACGCAAACCCCAATTTTTGTAGAAGAATTCTGTTCACGGACGAAGATACTTTCACGAGATGTGGTCTTTTTAACATCCATAATGAACATTTCTATGCCGATATAAATCCTCATGAAACGGAAGTTACATATTTTCAGAATCAAACTAAAATCAATGTTTGAGTTGGAATTGTGGATAACTTTATTATTGGTCCTACCGTTATACCCGATCGATTGAACGGGGAGAACTACTTGAACTTTTTGGAACAAAGGCTACTTGAACTGTTGGAAGACTTGCCCTTACACATTCGTCGTGGCCTGGTTTATCCATGATGGTGCACCTCCTCATTTCACATTAGCTGTGAGGCGACATTTGAATGCGGAATATCCAGATCGCTGGATAGGTAGAGGACACGATGCACCAGTGAACTGGCCGGCCCGCTCCCCTGATTTGACGCCCTGCGACTTCTTTCTATGGGGCGCTTTGAAGTCGAAAGTTTATGCAGCTCCACTAAACACACGAGAGGAATTGTTGCAACGAATTAATCATGAAGCGGATTTATTGAAGAATGATCCTGAAGTACTAGCCAGTGTTCAATCCAATTTTTCGAAACGAATTAATTTGTGTATTCAGGAAAATGAGCAACATTTCGAACAATTGATGCCTTAGCGATTTCCAAAAAAGTTTTGTTGTTTCTTTTGATTTAGCATTTGTTTTTCCTAAATAATCACATCGTTTCCCCATTTCTATTGTTTTTGTTATTCGTGTTTTACCGAGATATTAACCATTTCAGTGTTAGTGAAATTTTGAGCCATAATTTTATAAAATTTTTACGGAAAGCAAAGTAAAAACTGACAGTTTTGAGAATAAATTCTCCAAATGCCAAAATGACATTAGAAAAGCAAAGGCAACTAAGGTATTTTAATCAAGTAAAATTAGTAAGCCAAAATTGCAGAGACTCGAAAATTATTTTTTTCAAGCTAATCCGTCAATTTTATCAACATTTTCTAAGAGTAAGAAAAGTTTTCAAATTAGATAAGCTATCTACGTAAAAAATATCGAGTAAATTACATCGACCACAAAAAAGTTCTGGACACTTTTCCCGTTACATCCTCAAGTTTGAGCCATTTCTATGGTCTCTAAGGCTCTATGCTCCGCTCTCAAAAACGGTTATTATTGACAGTAACTCACCTGCTAAATATTGTGAAAGTCCTCCATCACGTTCTCAAGTTATACCGAAAAAACAAAATTATTTTTGCAACTTTGAAGCCCTCTACCGGCTAAACAAAACACTTGAGGCAAAAGTAAAAAGGCTCTTCAAATTTTTTTCGAATCAAAGAATCTTCTGTTTTATTTTAGCCACGCAGTTCGAGGACACCCTGTATAAAAGGGTAAGCAGCCTGCAGAAAATTGGTGATAATTCAGGCACTCATTCCTTGAAAATGACAGATGGAATACCGTTTGGTCCCATAGACTTTTTAGTATTGAGATTAAGCAGAATGCGCCTAATTATGCGCTGACGAAAGACAATTTCAGGTAAGGGGCTATTGATGGCAGCAATATTAGGAGACTCCTACCTTTGCGGATCCAAAGTGGAATTCCCTGAAAACAACCCAGAAGAAAGGTTAGCTTTTTCTCATGGTGTAGTAGCCAGTATACCATCATCTTTGGTTAGAGGAGGAAATGACTGGAAGTGAAATTTCTACCAATTGTTGTGGCGAAAGTCCAAAATTAACAGGAACCATTCGGCCATTCGATTAGTTTTTATCGTATTTCGTCATTTTATGCCTCTTTCGGGGCGTTCATTGTTTCATTGCAGATATTCCTGGTTCCAACATATTCTGTCTACAGACATGAGTTGCCGCGCCTAAGACGGTATGCTGTTTGTTTTGAAGCGTCGGTTCTAGATCAGATTTGATTGAACAATCGTTCACCAGATAATGATGGTATGGTGAATGTAAGCCTGATAATATTCAAGATCTTTGTGGCATATTGCGTTGGGTCATCAGATTCAGAACATACGCTTCTCCAAAAAACTCGGAGAAAAACATACGAAGACCGTCCCAGTCGGCTTAGTTGTGATACAGCACTCTCATTACACCACACATATGCATAAAAGAGTGAGGAAAGTCACGTGAATAATTGATCACAGTTTTTCATAAGAAGAAAAGGGGACGAAGCATGATTTATCCACATTCAAAATGAGTGAATATATATAAAGAATATGTTGGTCAAGAATTAATAATGATTCTTGACCTAGGTATGAATTATATATAAATTCTCGGAAAATAGGTCACACTAACACATATGCTTATTATTTTCGTCTTTACGTAAGTTTCGGTCTCACGACCATCATCAGAAAACGTATCTATACGTCTTCAGATAATGGTCGTGAGGCCAAAACGTACGTGAAGACGAAAATAATAAGCATATGTGTTAGTGTGACCTATTTCTCGAGAATTTATATATAATTAGCCAAGAAATATTTACCATATTCATTGTAATTTCCATGTTTTATTTAATTTCAGTTCCTTTTCTGCCTATGAAATGAGTACTGTGACGTTGGCAGAAGAAACAGCAAAGACGTTGGAATCTATTAACAATGGGTCATCGATGTATATCAAAAATAATACTGGGCTAATTATATGGTACTTCATAATTTGAGCTGTAGGTGTGAATAAGTTTCATTTGTTAAAGTCTATTCATCAAGTATAATTCGAATAGATATTTTCTAATTTTCTTCAGTCCGCTAAAACTCATTTGATTGATTTATTCAATAGTAGTTTATGCCTTACTGTGTCAAAATCCATTGCAAGATCAACGGATATAGCTGATGATTGACCGTTGTTGAACATTATAAATAATTACCATGTTCATTGCAATAATCTATATCCACCAATGTAATAAATAACTATTTTATGTGAGTATGATTCAATTGCCCTTATCCACATTCAATATAAAATCACGACTTACAATCTCAATTAAAATAGAATTAATCAACATCCGGTAGTAATGTCATATCAGTCGAGTAAGAGACAATTGATTTTCAGAACCATTATTGATTTTAAGATTGTAACAAGTTAAATGAAAAGTTGTAATATGTGAAGTTAGATGAAAGGTAGTAAATATACACTAACTTTAGTATCGAGCCTCCACTGCAAGCTTCTATTCAATTTGTAACAAGCTTTCATGTAACTCTTAGTTCGTCATTATGTTCACGTATTTCAATCCAATTTCGACCCACTTCTTATCGGTTCTTATCGAAATGGAACTTAACACTGTAGAAAATTCCCAATATCTGAAGTTTTTCTTATATTACATCCTTCATAATCATCTTATAGTATTCCAAAAGTGCTCAAAATTTCCAGACATTACCTTACCCCTACCATACATGTAAGGTTTTGAAGAAACCATTTGTGTCTCTGGTGACCACAATTAGCTCAGGGTAATAATTAACCTCAGGACTCGTAATGGAATGTATACTTCGATTCTTGATTGAATAGCTGCATTTTCTGAGCGCCAACTACTTTACGAAAAGATACGGAGAGGAGTGTCTTCAGTCAAGAATTTCCAGCATTACGAGATGGATAAATGTTAATGATTATATTAGAGAAAATGAAGACAAATTGGTTTTATTCCTCTGAGGAAGTCAATTCGTAGTTGAAAACAATAATTTTGGACAGTGATCAGAAACCGCTGATCATGAAAATTTGGTTTATCCAACTAAAAATGTTATCGTCCATCCAAGGACGTTGTGAAGTTCGATCTAACCTCTCTATCTGGAATTTCTTCTGCTACACGACACGGTAAAAAGGAAGGAGAAGTCCAAATACTGGAATTTTGACAATTCGAGCAGTAATCTTTGCCACAAGTTCGAGGGACAAATAACTAAATCAGCAAAAACAATCAAAATAATCCCACAATTATTACGTTATCTACCCAAATTATATATTCAAAATAATGGAAAGGATTTGAAGTCTTGAAGAGAATAAAGGAACTACAGGAAATTTGTTGAGCAGAGAATATCAATTTAACTACAAAATTCAAATCTGAAAGAGAATAATTAGTTATTAGTTCCCATTTCTTGATTGAAAATGGTTTTTCATTGTTTATTATTAGTGTAATGATCACAAGCCCCCTTCTTTTCTGAATAACGATGTGTAAGCTATCTTGAACACGATGCAAAAAGAATTTTGCAATTACGTGCGGTCTATTAAAATGTTGACTATACTATAATAAATGACCATTAAATAATAATTTATTAATGTCCGAACGTTACATACTTGATACTTGAGTGTCAGAAATCAATAACTTTTTCTCCCTTGCCACATCTACCGAGCGAAAAAAGTCCAAGCTTTGGTGTAATATGGATAACATATTTTTACAACTCTCCATCTAGGTGTCAATTCAAAAGCCGTTCATGCGGTCGAGTTTCCTAACTGAGCGTCATACCATAAAAATGTCTGTTATTGAGAGCTATCATTCGAGAATTATTTATTATAGGTAATGTCGTTATAAACGTGCCTGTGTTATTGGGGTAGCCACTATGCGTGCACTAGATTGCGGTATAGAACACACTCCAGCGCCTAGATGCTATTAAATCCTTTGAACTTTGTTGCCGAATCGTTTCACTTGATGGAGCTAAGATACTCATTTTATTTAGTCCCCAGTTTTCATCCCAGTGAATATTTTTCGATATAACAGTATAAAGATCTTTTATTAAACGTTCAGCTTCAACATCAAAGCTAGTTAATGAACTATCAAATAACTCCAAATTTCAATTCGTTTCAGAGCTTCTCATAATATTAAAGATTCACATAATATATTTCCATTGAAACTTAGATATTTTAACGGAATGAAACCATCAATTATCAAGCAATACGGTCCACTTATTAACCATACATAAGACATTATAAAAACAGGCCTTTGGTACCTACACCGAATTGCAGCTGAAATTTATTCTATGAATAATAACACCATGAAAAAATCGATGGTAGAGCCGTTACTTTTTGGTAATTAATCATTATGAATAAATGAAAGAACAATCACTTTGTTTTATACCACTTTCAATAATAACAGTTACAAAAGAATTAATTAACCTATCTACATATAAATAATTCGATCCAATGAACTAACAGTCAACTGTTGCCAATGCGAACACGATACAAGACTATGGTACTAATTTGAATATTCAGGTATACAGAATTCAAATATCCTATCTATAGAAAAGTCTGGAGGTAACATATGTAGCATTATAAGAGCTACTATCAAAATACAGCATTATTTATATCTTCATACGGAAGTTGAGTTGTTGGTTAGGAGATGATTATAATTAGGAGAATAAATATCAATGAATCACATATTGTCTTCGAATGTGCATATAATAAGGGTTTAGTAAAGGTCATTTCCAGTATTATCAACAAGATCGTTTTTGAAAATTAAAATTTCGTGTAAAATTAAAATATCTAGATGCAGAGAACATCTAGGTGTTGCCAGATATTGCCAAATGTTTCCTGTAAGTATCAATAACAAATTTAAATTGAGAAAAGTAAAGAAATTTGTTTAATACATATAAGTCAATGCACACCAGCTTCAAGGTATGGTCAAAATGGTCAATAGTTTCACACAAGTTTCTAGTTTTAAAGGAAATGATAAACCTGTCAGGATGAGTAACCAATATATGATGAAAAACGAATGCTAGCTATGATAAATGTTAATGTTAACCATCTGGAGATTCTTAGGTAGTGAGCTTGTTCCAAATCTGTTGTAGATCTTGAATGAAAGTTTCAAATGTCTTTCTTTCATAAGGTACATAATTATTCAAAACGTATCACACGTAAATCGGGACGTAACACAATATATAATCATCAAAATTGTAATTAAATGTAGTTTTGATTATAGATGGAATCAATATGTACCATCAAATCAGTTAGTGATATTTAGAAAATGATTCGTGGGCTTAGAAATCCCCACCGAAAATATTTTGAACTAGAGACTTCCAGAGAGGAATCTCACTGCTTATTGGTTTAACCATTCTTGCAAATTTACTAGTATTGGTACAAAATTAAAAGCAGGTACACTATAAATAAAATAATTGGTTAAGCGATTCGAGGATCCTTCCCTAATTGTAGTTTGGTTTTCAAGGAAAAGGACGGATTATAAATATTAACCGAAATGCGAAAAACCTTCAGTTATATTCTCTAACTTGAATCGTTCTATTGAGGAATTACGTGACACTTAGTGAATTTCAATTAATTCAATTTAACAGTTTCTTGGTAGAGTTTTTGGTAAGAAGGGAGGATTTCGCTGAATCATAGTTGTTTTAGATTTTCAATCAAAGTTTGTTGGTCTCAGTTTTTTCATTCAAGTTCAAGTTCGATAATACATTTAAATCGGTTCATTTAGTTTGGATCCCCTAGGCTCATCCTGGTTGAGTATCAATTCAATAATCTTAGTTTTATTTCTATCACTTAGTTAATTTAGATTATCTAGGTTTGTTTTATTTGAGCTTAGGTTTTGATCTTATTTTATATTCTTATTAGTAATAAAGATAATTATAGTATTCATTTTTATTACCTTTAATCATCATAGACATTGTTTTATTATTATCATTATTGAATTAAAGGGTTTTTGCTATTGTTAAATTTTACTGCTGTTCTTGAGTACGAGTTTATCTATTATTAGGGTTTACCCTTCCACCTACCTTCCAGTGTATTAAAATCTTAAGTGTCTTGTGAAATAAAAAAGTAAGTGTCAATGATATTTTTCACATTTGTTCTGGCTAATCAATGATTGGGATCAAACTCCAACGTGTCATGGTTCTCTATATTGAATGGCCACACTGTCAACAAATGAATAGATTGAGGATTTTGAATATTATAAATTCCTTTAATAAAGTTTTATAGAGTTTCATGAAGAGAGAGCCATGTTACATACATAATACACAATAGGGAGTATATTTCAAAAAGCTGTGATCAAATGATCTCGTGATTTTCCTCATTCTTGTAAGCAAAATAGGGGTCCAGGTGGCTCAGTGGTAGAAGTATCGATTTCTAATCACTGTAGCTTCCGGTTGCGGGTTCGAATCTCAGCAAAAATACAATGGGGCGTTAAGGGTAAGTGTAATCGAGACTGCCCTGGTTGCAGAAGTAAGCCTACTACACGAGGTGGAGTGCTTAGTGGATATATCTGAAGTGATTGAATTCGGACTCGGGGAGTCCCATACTACCTTATGGGATGCTACAGGTACATAAGGTCCCATGAAGGGTTTCAAATACCTCCCAACAAGAAAAAAAAAGCAAAGTGAGGTATAAAATGAGGCTGCTATCAACCCCTTCAGCAATTAGGCCGACAAATTATGAAAGTCAGCAAATTTTATTGATCCAAAAATGAAGCGAATGCAGAAAGTTTCGTGAAAATCGATCCTGCTGCAAGAAATAAGAGCATTGGGTCCTTTTTATTCATTTGTACTATACTAGGTATAATAGTGGGGGAAGTAAAAATGACCATACATTGCAATTGTAGTACGTTCAAGATTAGAAGACGAAAATAAGAATACGATTCTTCCTCTTCTGTAATTTTCGACGAAAATTTTTGAAAGTTTATACCAAAACCTTTCATGTTTAATGATATAGGAATAGTGAGCATGAAAGTTGGAAAATATGTCTTCCAGTGAAATGAGAGTAACAAAACACTATGAGTCGAATTATATGTACATCTGACGTTTGTTAAGAATTATATTCTTATTATAGGTCATGATTATAACCAATCGATTTAATTATCACCTAACAATTATGGTTTTGAACGCTTTATGTTGCTGGTGGAATAACAAACAGGTGGTTTCAAGCGTCGGCATTCAGATGAAAATTAGCAGGTTCTGCCTGATGAGTTCATCTAATTTTAATCAGTTCGACGTCGTTTTGTTATCATTCAGAGCGAATGAAATTTATTCGCTTGTCCACTTAAACGGTGCCATTATTGTGTTGATGTTCTCTTCAATTGAAATAGCAGCGTTTGCCCTGTTTGCAGTTTACCACATATGTAGGCGTGGAAACAGCACGCTTATCACTCTGAATATCATTCCGTCCACGGAATAAAAGTGTAGAAGAAAGAAATCTATTTCTTCTGCTCACTAAATGAATATCTACCAGATCACAGTACACAAATGAATCAACTGAACTCTTCAAACGTTTCTTCACATAATGAAATAGTCACCTATGCCGGAGCGTCTAGTTGCTTGACGGCAGGTAAAATTTTCAAAAGCTAACCAACGAATTGCGAGATGACGGCAGGTCCGGCGTGATCGACTGGGAACACCATAATGAGGGTTAGTAATATAATTAAGACTGTAGGTACCTGTTTTCATTATGAACTGAATGAGGAATTTTTGCTAAAATTTGGTTCAAAATATCTCCTAGTATTGAATAATCTCAATAACGGTTTCCGCTAGTAATCATGAATAATTAAACTTGGAAAGAGATTGTAACCATCATCTGGGTTTTAGTAGCGCAAATCGATTCTTTCACTAATTCGCGGAAACTCGAGAGAGGTTTTGCGACAAGCCATGAGATGGGAGACTAGGAAACGGAAATCGAGAGGATCTCATCTTTTGTAAAACCTTATCTGAGGCGTGTCGAACTATTTTCATACCTGTATTGATAATTTAATGTCTAATTATGTCTAAACCTTGTAGTATACGTGTATAATTCTGTGATCGATGATATTTTTCAATAATTATATTTTTTCTCTTATCTTTAATCTGTATCCTGTAAACCATAATTCATGGTTTAAAAAATGGTCATTATATTCCGCTTATGTATTGTCTCCTGCCAAATAAGCAAAAAAGCTCCTTCAAAAATCGTTTTCAAACTATAATTAAAATTTGTGAGTAAAGATGATTTCGTTCCAACCCGAAAACGGTCACTACACATTTTGAACAAGCTGAATACCCAATGCTGCCAGACAAGTTTGGACTGAAGATTCATTGATACGTGGCTTCAGATTTTGATGGCAAACAGTTCAAGAATTGGGATAAAACAAGGACTACAAAGAAAAAAGTTCACAAATAGCTACAACACACATTCGATTGATTTTTTTTAACCCCCGATGTAGTCGAAGATTGCATCTTAGAGGATTTTTCTGCGATTCTTCCTCTATGGGGTGAATCATCCCTCTTGGCGTAAACTACAAATGCGTGCGAAGCGTATTACGGTTTTAATAAACCGTTTTATTCCCCTCATAAGATTGGTTTTATATTATTTAAGAGTTCCGCATCATTTTTCCCTGTTACTAAAATATCGTCCATAAAAGTTATCACCTCTTTTACTCCTAATAGAATCCTCTCTACTTTTCCCTGAAAAATTGCCCTTTGCTCGTTCTATACCATATGACATTCTATTCAACAGATATTTACCGCTATGAGTACTCCATGCTGGAAGTTGTTTTGTACTTTCACTCAATACTAGTCAGTAGTATATGCTTTCGAGAAATATAGTTTTGTAATGCTGTGGATATTCCCCCAATCCTTGAGAATGGATAGTGAAAATAGTTCCGTTATGTTTAACGTGAGCTCGTATATCAGTTCTAATTTTGCCGCTAAGTGTTGACTCTCTCCCATAATAATTTAACATATCCTCAAAAGCTTTAACTGATATATTGTCTTAATCATAGCTTCCGCTTTCTTCTCATATTTGTTCAACTCCTCTGCATTTATTTATGTCCCAAGTGATATATTTCTTTTCGAAAAGAATTTAACTTACTTTAAAATGAAACCCGCATTTCTCAGTCTCCCTCTTTTCTATAGATATTTACATGGTCGGTATTCATCAGAAATCTCGTTTGTTGTCCCACCATGAGAGATTCCAGATAGGTGGACTAGACGAGCTC
Source organism: Endomychus coccineus (assembly GCA_958510875.1). NCBI lineage: Eukaryota > Metazoa > Arthropoda > Insecta > Coleoptera > Endomychidae > Endomychus > Endomychus coccineus. The sequence goes on from OY294067.1 coordinate 296,676,227, forward strand.
AAACCAGTCACCCCTCCATTGTCGAGCTCGAGACCTACCGAACTTCTTCCTACCAGACTTCAATTTTCCATCAAGCGAAATTGTGGAATTCTTCACCTAGTGAGGCCTTCGCCTGTGCCTATAACTTCCAAACCTTCAAGAAAAATCTGTAAGATCAATGTATCAATTGGTAACGCTTTTACTTTCCAAACCACGAGTAACCCACAACAGTCCTACCGACTACGCCAGTAACTTTCCTGTTTTCATGATAGTTTGGTGGAAGCAAAGTATTTATGATGGATGCTTTTAGAGAGAGTGGCAGCTCTACAGAAAAAATGAGAATGAAAAATAACATCGTCAATGTTATATTTGTAATATAATTCTAACTCGTACATTAACTAATTGAGAGAAGTAACTTTTAATTCTATTCAAATACAATTTCAGTATCTATGTTACGTTGCCACGTGAAAAAGCTCCTAATCCTCATTATTCGAAACTTTTTATTGAATTCAGCCTACGGGTACGACCCACTGCAATGAGAATGTTTAATGTAATCAATATCAATGATGCGGAGTACTTTCATGTAATTGCTGACGTGAAATCCACTCTCACGAATAGAAATCCTAGGGCATTAATTAACTTTTACTCTAGTAGATGCACAAAGTGAAGGAATTTGTTTCAAACTGTTCCTCACGTACCAGTTTATATTGAGTCCGAGAGAAATGAGAAACTATCCACCAACCTTTGTTCGCTTCATTTGTATATGATTAGGTATTCTGTTTCACCGTTAATTTTAGTTCTCCAAGGATTTGAGAAGCGAGAGGATTTAAATATTTTGGAACTATTCCTAGAATATTCAATAACGTTCTTCTTCTTGGAATAAGTACAATTCTATTATCGCCATCTCCGTAGTTGTTATATCTAGTTCATATTATGAAACAAAGGAGATTACCGAATTCCACAAAAATCGATTGGAAGAACTGAAAGAAACTTTTGCACCAGTTTCATTAATTTTTTTCTGCATCCATCCCTCTATCCTATCGACTGCGCCAGTTTTTCATCAAAATCAGACTTGAGAGGAATTTCCGCAGAATATTTTATTCATTTATCGTTGCATTCTTGATTCAAACTGGAAGTTTCAACGTATCATAAACTTTTTACGTTTAACCTTTGTGTAAACTGAATTCCTTTGGAGAAATAGAACTTTCCAATAAATATAGCGTTTCGTTATGATTCTGAAATTTCGGCTGAAGTATGTCGAGTACAGTTTCCACATCGGGATTCAAGTTGTTCTCCTGAATATGTTCGAATTCATCAATAAATTTCCAATATTTTCGATTAGAGATTATGTGGAATTAATTAATTGGATGTGCAACGGCTTTCTTAGAATCAAGATAAACAATGTCAGTTCCAGGAAGCCCATTCAACAAATTTGTTAGATAAGAAGCTTATACTGTTTTGTTTCTATTTGAGAGTTTCTGCCGTTAAATGATAGATCGATACATTTCGCCAGACGTGACACGAAGAATATATAGAACTGAAATGCATGTGCATTTCCAGCTTGTCGTTAACACAAAGACTTCAAAGCTCGTTCTTTCAGAATACCTCAGAGGAAACTGTCTAATGGAATCACCATCCTGTGAGATAACATCACAAGGATGTGGCTCCATCCTGTTGAAAACATATGTCATTCAATTTCAAATATATGATTTAATTGGGCAAAATATTAATCAGCACCTTCGCCCTCGAGAAAGTTCGAGTCAAAATGGCTTGTAACATGGGTCCTCAAACTGAAAATTACACTAAGTGCAATAATTTTATACCATTTCATTCGTTCCTTATTCTCTGGTTTCATCAAAATGTTCAAGTTCTATTAAGTTAGAACGCTACAACAGTTAATAATATTTCTTTACAGCAGGTTATAATACAATACACAGATATTAGATTACACAAAAGAAAGTAATATAATAAGTCATCATGAGATATTCTACTTATCTTTAAAATGGAAGAACTTGGAACAAAACTGGTAAGCATCGTTTCGATGCGCTCTGTTCTTTCGAAACTGCATTTTCTTCTTCGTTATATGTAAGAAAATTCAATGCATTCTAATGTAATAGAAAATTTATCTACAATACGACAAAGAGTGAAGTGTATATAAGCCGGATAAATTACGTTTTACTTTTGAGAATTTTCCACATCCTACTTCAACTATTTTCTTGAATGCTTTTGGTTAAACACGATTGTATCCATCCCAAAACTTGCGTGCTGGTATTTGAGTATAGACGAATAATTATTTTAAATTTAGCACATCAAAATTGAAGGAATTCAACATTGCGTAAACGGGAATTTGGCTCCATCCGTTCGGGGAGTATCGATAAAGGATACAGTTACGGCATCGCTTGTTTTCGTGTTCGCTTAAAATATATTCTCTCTAGCTGCATTGGAGAGATCACGCACGAAACATTGATATTTTCTCAAAATTCTAGAGGATAGTAATTTGTTATTATTCTTAGGCACAGGTCCATGTAATAGCTTAAATTATAGAGTTTCTATCTTGTAATAATTGGATGACCACTCCCTTGAAACTACTGATCGAAACAATTATATACAAAAATGCTCACCTTCAAAGCTGCATTTTTCGCGAGATGAAATTATTACGAACAAAGTGATGCTCGCTTAATGATGATCATCTTTCTCAAGTTGTTGCATATGTTACTACATGAATTGATTCGATTTAATCGTTATATTATGATGAAAATATTACATTTTGTATATTTTGACTACACAAGGGGAAAGACTAGAATGTTCGTAGAACTTCTTGTGACCCAGCAGCAAAGAGTTCAACATCCCTGTTCGATAGAGAAATGAAAGGAATTCGACAGGTGTCAAGCTTGACAATATAGAGGTGGCCAGCTTGAGCTTGTCTAGTCCATCTATCTGGAATCTCTCGTGGTGGAATAACAGGCAACGTTTCTGATACGCACCTACCATGGAAATATCCATAGTGAATGGACTGTTCTACAATGTTCTAGAAAGGACAATGAAGTCGTAAGAGTGACATCACCAATCAAGCGAATGCTCTATTTTGGATACATTCCAAGAGCTTCAGCATATGTTTGGGAGTTGAACTTCAAACGTGTGAAACGTACACTAATAAGTACAAAATAATCACCCTTATCCATTAGAAATACTACTGAAGTACTGAGGATGTTTCCGCTGCCAAGTAGCCATCATGAGAATAAACAGTTTACTCTGATTATGGCTACTTGATGGCTGGAAGGTCCTTAGTACTTTAATAATATTTTCAGTGAATAAGTATGATTATGTTCTACTTATATGTTATAGTGTTTCCAAAGTTGTGAACTCTTTTATTGTATTAATGTGTCAATATGCAACTACTCCAGGAGAGTAGGTACATATGTTTTGTAGATTATTAGGAGCTGCTGTGAAGTACAGTAGCTCTTGGTACGAAATAGAACCCAAATTTTTGTAGAACGCTCTTCGCGATGGACCTCACAGGATCGCATCATAAGAGGGTGCCATTGTTGGTGGCACCGACCATGCATATGGAGGACTTCATAGGAGTATTTATATCAAAAGTCATGATATTGGGGATTCTGGGATCCGTCTTTCCGGGCTTGAATTTTGGTTGTACTAAACTATACAAAATTAAAATGGGTCCTCTAACTGAAAATTACACTAAGTACAATAATGTTATACCATTTCATTCTTTACTCTCTGGTTTTATCAAAATTTTCAAGTCCTATTAAGTTAGAACCCAACAACAGTTCAAAAATTGTCTTTACAGCAGAACATAGTACAATATACGAATAATAGATACACAAAGGAAATAATATAATAAGTCATCATGAAATATTCTACTTATCTTTACAACGAAAGAACTCGGAACAAAACTTGTTGTATGCATCGTTTCGATTCGTTCTGTTCTTTCGAAGCTAACTGCATTTTCCCCATCGTTATATGTAAGAAAATTCAACGAATTCAAGTGTAATAGAAATCTTATCTACAATACTACGTGAATTGTCGACAAGAAGTGAAGTGCATATAAGCCGGATAAATTACATTTTACTCCTGAGAATTTTCCACAGCGTACTTCAAATGTAAAGGAACGATTTTCTTGAATGCTTTTGGATAAACACGATTATATGTATCCCAACTAACAGAGTTGTTAGATGATAAAATGGGACACTTTTACTTCGTTATTTATCACTTGTATCATAGAACCACTAACATGACTATAATTTCGACAGCTAGCGCGTCATCTTAAAAACATATAAATATATGAATTAGGGCGAAAAAGTACACACAATTGACTGGTGTTGTTATAACTTTTGGAATTCGACTACAAAAATTATTGATAGTAGCTGTAGTAAGCCGAAGGTATTCATCGCGAAAATCATGGAGCTAGTTATTGTCCAAGATATCTTACCTTTGCTATAGAGAATAGTATTATATCGCCAAATCAATATGGTTCCGTCCCTGGTAGATCAACAGTTACAAACGATTGGACCTTAGTTGGATAGAGCTCTCCCGTGGATGTGATTTATTTGGATTTTTTGAAATCGTTTGATAGAGTGCCAAAATGAAGGCTGCCGTATAAACTAGAACATCCCGGTATAGGAGGTCCGCACGACTTGGATCGAAGCTTTTATAACAAACCGTAAATTTTCCATAAAAGTACGACAGAATCAATAAAATTCATACAACGTTTTTGGGATTCTCCAGGGGAATATTATAGGATCTTTTAATATTAATTGTTTTGTACATTGCCGATTAGCAGTATTTCTTAGTGTCTCATTTTCTGATGATGACAAGTTATATGGGAATTCTTCCGTGGATCATGGTACACTCATGTCCGATCTGAACATAATTGTAACATGGTACTAGGAGGGGAGCTCTTAAATATTCGAAAATGCTTGGAGCTACGAACCCTATGAGTCAGTATTATTTCGGACATGTACGACTGAATCGTGTCAACCAGCATGTTGACCCAGGCATTACTATTAACATCCAATTTGAGTTGGTCTGAACATATAAGAAGTAGTGCTAGAAAGCGAAATCCCCACTCTACAGTCTTTCGAACATCCTGAATCTAATATATTCTTCATGTTGTACAAGATCTTTCTGCAACCGGCTCTATAATGGTAGAAAGTTGTCTATTCACCCCATCTGGTTGAAGATATCAAAATGTTAGAGTGGGTTTAAAGAACAGCAGCTAAGTTCATTAACGGATACAACCAGTTACCGTATGAGACCAGATACAGGTAAGATACCAGGTAAGAAGAAGAAGGGGAGACTCGATCATCACTTACAATATCGTTCACAACAATTTTTCGGTTGACCTATAACCTTTACTAACTTATAACGAAAATCCTCGGTTTAAAGGTCATAAGCTGAAGACAGTATAATTAACAACGTCATGTCCTCAAAAAAAATTTCAAACCGTATTTCTGTAAAACGGAACTCTCTGTTTGATTCAATTATTTCAGCACCATCTACAAACTCACTCAAAAATAGATATAATCTTGTCAATAGTGCGGTAAGTGATTGGTTTGTTTTCTTTTCGCATTTTTGCAAAATTAAACTCACTGTCTGACGAAATTGTCACCATCGACAAATCCCTTCAGAAATAAAAAGGATCATGTGCCTAGTGCGATTATTGGATTTTATGTTTCTCACTTGCTTTCTGGGAATACGTCTTCTCAACTTGTCAGTGATGATAGACTATTATTTGTTTTTCGTTATTTCTTGCTGGTGGCGTTGACTTAGGTGTGTTTTGAACTAGAATTTTTGTTTTCTATTCTTCCATTTTCCTACTTCAGATATCGGGGGGCACGTCAGTGCCCCCGCCAAGTCGAGCGCGAAGCAAACACTGCCGTACCATCCTTTACTGGAACCATTTCGCCGCATTTTCAGGCCCCCAGTTGAGAACCTCTGGAGCTTGTCTCAGCTGTATTAGAGATATGATAATGCCCCGTTCTACTATTGGTACATAAAAGAATGCCGTGAATTTGATTCACGAATTATTGCCTATTAAGTCAAAATTTGAGATCATACCCCGGGCATACGTGTACAGAGAACAATTCCCAATCTGTTTGGCGTATGCCCTAAGAAATCACAAGAGCCAAGGTCTAAGTTTGAAAAATGCCCTCATGGACATTGGCACCTCCATATTCTCTTGTGGCCAAGCCTACGTGGCGCTTTTACGAGTAACCAATCTTCATGGGGTGCACCTCATAAATGTTGACTTCAAGAGTATAAAAGCTCAAGCTTCAGCGATCATCGAATACAACCGGGTTAGGCGTAAATACCGCGCCGATCTTTCACAAATTAAACCGTCTAAACCGTCTAAAAGAATAAATAATGAACGCGAATGGGCAATACGAAAAACTGTTGCTACTGTACAAGAATCAGAACCGGAAAAAAAGAAAAGAAAGATTTGTAATAATAGAAAAACTACTCCTAAAAAGAAAAAAAAAATGTGTCAAATGAGAAAATCTAATGAAATAAATCAATATGCCCACGTTTCTACAAAAAGAAGTGAAATCCCACCAAAAACATTCTGTAAAAAACTAGCCAAGTTTCGATGGAGCTGCTTGTTTATCTCTAAAAAGTAATAAAATCTAGACAAAGTCGTGCCAAGTCTAAGGTTCCTTACTGCGATTTCTTTATTATTATAGTTAATGTTGTGTGACTTGGCCGTTGAAGGGTACACAAGGGTACAAAACCAGGTGCTCCATGACACCATTGCACCAATCTGTCGCCAGAACCGCTACCCATTGACGATGGAAAATTGCCACTTGGAAAACGTTGATTCAATAACCAGTCACTTGTAGGCTTGATAAAGCTGCGTATTTCAATAATACTTATGTGTAGGCGAGCCTGAAACAAACAGTATAAAAAATTATTTCCAGTACAGACGGACTTCTAATCATTGATAAAAGTCTGTCTGTGCGTCTATTTTATGTTAGATCGGTGGTCAATTTGACGCTCCAAAAAGAAGAGAGCAGAAGTCAGCATTGTCAATGCTGAATGCATGTGTTGCACAATCAACAACAGCCTAAAATGAGACACTAGCGTCCAATTACCAATACCAGTATGGGTATTATCTCGCTTAACAAACATAGGTAGTTACAACAGATAACAATACGTGTAAACAAAATTGACTTGTACCCACTAACGTATAAAGAATGTTCAACGGTCACACAACATTAACAATAATAATAAAGAAATCGCAGTAAGGAACCTTAGACTTGGAACGACTTTGTCTAGATTTCATTACTTTTTAGAGATAAACAAGCAGCTCCATCGAGACTTGGCTAGTTTTTTACAGAATGTCTTTGGTGGGATATTGTTTACACTACATATTATAACTATGTACTTCTTCCTTATTATAAAATGGAGCATTATATGCTTCACGCGTCTGCTCCTATATATATTATCAATAAATCAAATGAAAGTCTAACCAACTATCGAATCTATTCGACTGATTCTGAAGTATACATTCTCATTTGCGCATTATTTTCACTAAAATTGCAATCTTCACTAGTAGTGTGAAAAACTGTCTCACTATCTCGGCTTGTATCGTGTATTTCCATATTTCGAACACCTTACGGGCTTCGTTTTTGCGAACTGTGTCTTGGTCTTGTAAAACATACTCAAAAGCCTTAGTACATAGATAGCTATTACACCTTGAAAATAGTAATCAGTCATTCATACACTGACATTCTTCAAGTAACCGTTGATAGCAGTTTTCGAGTAATGGTTATTACTTGCTAGAAAAACCTCAGCTGGAGATAATCCGATTCTTCTCCAGCTGAGGGTAACCCTTTGTTTGCATTATTATCTCCAAATAGTATTTAAAGATGCCCATGATAATTGATGGCTACTTGGTAGTCGAAAGGTCCTTGGTACTTCAAAAGTATTGTTAGTGGATAAGGGTTATTATTTCTCATTTATAGTATTATAGTGTATCTACAGTGTGAACTCTTTTATAGTTCAGTAATGTTGTGATATCAAACAAAGTAGCTGTGTTTCATTTGTTTGAATTGGAATATAATACATACACCTCTATTTCCAAGTGAAATTCGTAACTATATCAAGGGTAGACCGATGATCCTGACTCGAAATCAGTGAAGTGGAAACTGTATATTTATCTAGATGCAGTTTGCGATCCGTTTATTTTCCAATCAGAATATTTGCATAGATTCGATAGACACGAATCGATTTGCATATACGCCACATGCGAAACTTAACCCGACATCGAGTACTACAGGCGATCGGGTTTACCTAGTTTGTTGTTAGATTTTCCTGCAAGCTGTACCTGGAGATGTAGCAAATAGAAGTTGGAGTACGTCCCCTACAGGGATCGTTACTTAAAAATTAAATGTTGCTTCCAACGATGCCTGTACCTAACTAACCGGCGGGATCAAATATCCCCTTAGCTACTAAATCTTTTGTTTATGTAAAGGACGATTAAACTCGAAGTTAGATAATTTAAAAGCAAACTTCTAGGGCGAAATATGTCTGAACAGAATAATTTCACACAGACGGAAACTATTCATATCACAGTCCAAGAGACTTAATTCCTGAAGTGAATTTAATCCTAATGCGTTATGTCGCTTTCGTCGAGCATAAAACGTTTTTCTTTAGAAACACCTTCTTTATCCAAGTCGCGCAGCGTTTTCACAAGCTATTTTCGAAGGAATCAAATATATTGTAATTGCTTTTGTGTATATGAATATGTTTCTGTACTCTATAACGTTATTCTGAAACCAGTTTCTGTATGATATCAAAAACACTAGCTTCACTTGTTTTCGATACTTTCGAAGGTATTCTTGGTATAGAATTGTTTGGAATCATTCCATCTTCTTGCATTATAAATTGTTCGAATTGCATCTTTGGAAACTTCTAATTTCTTACCTACGCCATATAGAACATTATTTTCAAGTATTCAGAATATATTTCTTCGAAATGTTTTATCAGAAGTAGAAATAAATGGCAGCTGGTGACTTAAAAATATGTTGACGCAACATTTTCAAACGAAATGGAGTCTGGAGGCCTGAGCTGAATATTTAAATGCCGGGCAATTCGATATACGAAGGGATGCTCTACTCAAACAGCTCTACTCAAACAGTTGAATAAATCATTGACTATCCTTTGTTCACAGTTTTAATCCCAAAGAGTATATACACAGGCACATTTTGATCCCTAATTCAGCTTACTCTGATGATGGCTAGTAGGTAGCTGAAATGTGCTCAGTGCTTCAACAGTATTTTTGGTAAATAATGTAATGGTTTGAAACCCAGTTGCAGGGTTTAATTTCAGTGTTGTTTGAATTGAAAATTAATTTGAATAAATAAGTCCGGATGAGTCATGCCCTGACATCTAAGTTATAATAGCGGCAACTGTACAGTCATCGCGGTATGTTATCATGCTACATAAATTCACGGAAGGTGTCGTTCGGTAGGGATTGATGATTTTTAGGTTAGGAGATCGATTCGGCATTGTATGTGGGAACGTTGAAGCAGGTATGTCGTATTTATAAATCTTCTACCATTTTGGGCCTATTATATATCGGCCAAAAATCTAGTCAACGTCAAATTTCTTAATTACGTTTGGTATGATATAGAGTTGCCAATTGACTGGATATTTTGGAAATTCTCTGTTATTGGTTGACATCCCTGGTGATAGTCCCACCACAATCATTCATCTCATTTTTATTCTCATCTTGCATTCAACTTGACGTCATAATTTACTTCCATTCTCTTCAAATTAATTATACTCTAATCAGATATCAGACCAGTTTCGTAATTTCATAATATCTTTTCCAAACTGAGTGCTGTGCTCCTCGTGGACGAGGAAGGATATTCTTTGTAGCCAGAGATACGGGTTGAGGAAGCAAGTTGTTAAAGGTGAACTGGTAAATCTTGACTTCGATTCAGATTGATTGTCGAGTTACATGATAAGTATCGTTTTTTTATCAGGTTGGAATTGTAAAATTGTTCAAATCCTTTTCACAGCTTATATGATTGAGGTTCTGATTCTTTTATTGAACTAGTAATTCATCTTAGCATACATTTACCTTTCTTTATCGGATTTCATTTGTTTCATATAACTTCTTTGAAATATTTGATTTATAACTAGTAATATTTGATAATATTAGATTTTCAATTACCTATTACCGATTATTATCTGAACTTGAATTAGTTATTTCCTAGCTAAACAATGTAATTGTACCTGATTATTAATGTCATTTGCCTTTATTAATATTTCAATTGATATCTAATTATAATGATGCCTTATGTCCTTATGAATCAATTCAGTTATTTAACTGTTTTTAAAAATACATTCTGTTTAATATCTATTATCGTAATTAATTCATGAATCTGTTATCTAAATTACAAGTTATCTTATCCTTGTATTATCGAATTGTTCATAAGAATTTTCCGTAATTGTCCAATACTATTGTATCAATTTGAATTATCTATTTCGTGATTGTCAATGGTTTTATCTGAATTTGATTTATCTACTCAATTCTTTGATTATCTGACTTAATAACTATTTTAAGAATAACGAATTGATATATTATCTTTCACAGTGAGTCGGAATCCAATTGTTTGTTGTCTTGAATTCGATTTCCTGATGTTTTCTGATTAAAATTATTCTTGTCATTCATTATATTATGGTTGATTTTTTCTCATTGAATTTGTTGATGGTAACGCATACAGTGACAATGTTGATTTGTTGTTTTGCTGTGTGTGTTTCCCTCGCTTTGCATTCGGGTCATTTCTGTTTCGTATTGTATTTTTTACAGGGTTGAGCGGCTGAGACGTTTCTTCCCTTTTTCCCATACGATAGTACTGAATTATCTGGCCGAGCTTTGTAGTATGCAGCTCACAAGCTACAACAAATACAAATGAAGGTGGAATTTCTGGCAGAATTGATTAAATTTTCAGAGTTATCTGTTTTGCTGATCCTCACAAATTTTTGCATTCATTCCAGTTATTTTCTCATCTAAATTCAATTCTCTCATTATACATTGTTCATCTCAACCTTAAATTTTATTTGAACACTATTTAATTTTGTTTATTAATTATTCAATTGGTGAATAAGATCATTTTTTCTTAAGTTGAGCTATTTCTTTTATTTCCTCTATTTAACAACATCCATCAAACATCATCGTAATGCCGGAGATTCTTGATTGAGGTTGTTTTTCTTATCTTATAAAAAAAAGCTGTTGGCGGTATGGTACGTTTCATCACGATAGACCCTGAAATATTTCCATAATGAGCTAGTTGAGCAATTAAAGGGTTGAAACTGACAAGTTAATGCCTTTTTAACCAGGAACCTCTCAATAAGGGTGATTGTTCCTTCCTATTGTGTTATAGTTTATCCACAGTTTGAGCTCTGTCTACCCGGAGGAGCTGTCACTGATTTGAATCGTCAATTAAATTCTCATTTCTCGCATGACAGTTTTTTCGCTTCTCCTGGAGTGATAAAAGGATTCATAACCATGTTTATACTCTTTTGTGTTGCTTGTCCCAATTCACATGGAACCTCAAACTCAGGTCGTTCTTAGGATCAGATGTTAACAGATTCTGAACCAATTGATTTGAAGCTATCAATAATAGCGCCTACAGAATGCTGGGCTTTATCATCCGGAATTGCCGCCTATTTAATAAAAGTGATTCAATAACAATATTATATAATTTATTCGTTCGTTCTAAGCTCGAATATGCTTGAATTGTGTGGAACCCCCATAAAATAAATAAATATAAACTAAATAGGAGCGAGTGAATCGGCGTTTCTTAAAACATTTAGCCTTCAAAGCTGATGGTAATTATCCATCTATTGGATTCTCCCACCAGGCTCAATCAGATAGATTCTCTTTTATAGAGTTATATAAACGTAAGAAAAGGCATAGTATTTTATTTCTTCATAAGGTCATTCATAACCTGGTTGACTGTCCTGTGATTTTATCAAGACTGAATTTACATATTACATCTGCACATTTTAGCTACCACTCTGCAGAACAAATACGTTATTTTTTTCCCCCAATTTTCCAAATGTGTAGATTCTACGAAATGATCGGTTTGACTGTTGATATATTTTGTTGTAACCCTAATGATATTTGTAAAGCTGTGTATAATAGTTAATTTTAATTTCTACTCTGTAATTATATTATATGTACCCCTGAACTCTAGAAGGGATTTCTTCCGTTGAGCTAGTGATATTAAATAAACAAATAAATAAATAAATAAATAAATAATTATCCGTATTTTCTGCTCCAAAACAGCGTCAAATTACTCACAATCGTCTTATCCGCATTATATTTAATAATTTTCAAGACTTAGCATATTTTATGTATGCAAATTCACTTCAATTTATATTAATTCTCTCAAAGTAAACTGAGCAAGAGCACTCTAATACTATCAGATTGAATTTAAGCTGTACGTGACAGTCGGAGAGATAAAGCAAATTTTAATAGATAAGGCTTTTCAACTACGGTATTATTTTCTAATGAAATCTCCAGATTATTTCAACACTTCATGTCGGATATTTGAAACTATTACATGGATATGATGAAACGAAACTGTTATTGTAGTTACTGTAAGGAGAAGCATTGACGGTTACTGATCGTTTGAACAGGCAATATATTAGAAATTGTCGCTTTTGATGAGATGATAGGAAATGTCCGGGTTTTTTATATACTTCAATTACACGAGAGGGAAACCTATAATGTCCGAGAAATATCGTATGAGCCAGCAGTGGATTATAGGAAGAGGAGATAGGCATTCGTATTTTCCTTGAAGGTTTGGAGGTTATAGTTATGGGGAAAGACCTCTCACTAGGTAAAGAGTCCCACAACTCTGTTCGATAAGAAATGGTGTCTGGTACGAAGAAGTTCGGCAGGTCTCGAGTTTGATAGTGTGTGTGACAGTACCCCAGGAAAGGTCGATTATGAGGAGCTGATGGGATGTATAGTAGCTCTTGGCACGGAAAAGACATATGGAGTATATTCGATCACATTGTGATTCTACGAAGAACAAATCTAAGTAAAGTGGATAGATCTTGAGGAACCCATTGGTTGGAACCCGAAGCCTTTCCTTCAGGCATACGTTGTGGATAATTTTAAAAATGATCCATCGATGAACAAATTAGGGTTTAAATACTATAATCAAGAATCAGTTAATATATAAAGTCATTTTCAAGAAGAGATAAAGAATTTTTACTATCCTCTATAACCAATTTTCAATATCACCATTTTTGTTTTACCTTGGATGCTCGTCCTCTACACCGGACATACTTCAGCCGCTAGGGCATTTTGGATATTCTAGTCAAAGGTACTAAGGAAGTTAGCTTACCCTAGTTCAGTTAAGACTCATAATTATAGATCAATAATGTATGTAGGTACACTTGCTGATGATGTGACTTCTAAGTGCAGGGAAACTCTGGCTGAATTAGCCGGAAAGAACAAACTCCAGCTAGTGTGGGTACCTGGTCACTCTGGCGTGGAGGTACTGGCCTAACGGGGTTCCTTAAGTGCCCCTAGCCTCGATTAACGATCGGAATTTCATCGGCCGCCGGGCTCCACGCCCTCAAGGAGCTACTGGATTGACAGTGGCTTTCGTTCTGGAGTTGTGCTCCCCTGCATGTGGCAAGCGTAGCTTCACATTGGGGAGTTCTCACCTTATCTCTCTAAAACCATACTCTCTATGAGCAGGAGAGGCCTAAGACTGATGACAGGCCTCCTCTCAGGACACTGTCATCTGAATAAGCATCTACATACAATGGGCATTGTTGATGACCCAGCTTGTAGTAGATGTGGAGAGGCCAATGAAACTGCCTCTCACATCCTAGCAGAATGTCTAGCACTGACTTCTCTTACGCTACAACACCTCAGCAGCTCACTTATCCTGCTTGAAGCCATGAGAGATATCATTTTATGTAAAATCTTAGCTTTCGGTACTGCCTTAGGCCTGCCCGACTGACTCTTGTATCAAGGGGCGCACAATGGACCCAATCAAGCGGTCTAAGTGCTACGGACGTGTTCGCCCCGTTTTGCTTGATTAATCGATTGAAACTTTCTCATAATGTATGCAATTCACTTAAAAAACACAATGTCATCACAGACAGGAAGATCTTTCAAAACTAGAATTAGAGAACATTTTAACTTGAACAAAGGAGATACAAAAGTTGTAAACCATATAAAAGAAACATCATTTCAAGTCAGTTAAGAGTAAAGTGTTGAACAACTTAGAGAAATATGAAATTAATAAGTTTAAGAATACAGGAAGTCTTTTAAATGATCAGGAAAACGTTTCCAATTCTCTATTCCTAAATTCATTTGTAAGTAACTCTTATCCTACTATATACGTACCTCACTCATCCCTTTCTTCTTAATCTCAATTTTAATATTCAAGGAATAAACAATAGTCTGTAAAACCATTGTTTGATACAGCCACCATGTGGTGAAACATGTCCCTTTTTGTATAATAAAAACGAAGTTTGTGAAAATTTATTACTCATTAAAGCTATAGATATGAATTTTCAACAAGTAAGCACCAGAACCATCCAAAGTCAAATAGTATACCAGCTGAAGCCATTCGGAATTCCGTCGAGGGATTTTACCATCGCCAAGTAGAGCTTGGAGGACATTTTGGGCATTTCCTTCTTCAAATTGTTTGTACACAGTATTAATGTTATGGGACTTCTAATTATGAAAAATCTTGTCTTCCGGATAGATTCCGCGTCACAATAGCTCGACTTGATGCCGACGTTTCGCCAACCATTACAGGTGGCATCTTCAGGGCAGGCTTGAGGCTTGAACTGAAACTTCAGTCGAGCTATTGTGACGCGGAATCCATCCGGAAGACAAGATTTTTCAAGATTAGCTGTCCGCGGAAGTCTACTATCCAAGACTTCTAATTATGTTACTTTCAAAAGAAATAATGTTTTTCATAATAGAAACATAATAAATAAATGAAGAATAGTATCGTTAGATACCATTTTCCACGAGCTTTTCAACGAACCGACACATGGCATTATGTTCCCAATTGAAAAAAAATTTGGGGTTGGAGGAAAATATTTTATTTTATTGCCAGAAAATGTGTAATATTTAAAATCAATTTACGTATTTTAGCGTTTTTTTTGGTCACCTGGTGAAAAGATATAAATTTTATTTCACAAATTTTTCCAAACCCGGAATAGTTCGTATACAGTAATAATGTAGATAGATAATAGAGCACAACTGATATCTAATGATTTTTACAATTATTAAAGATCCATCACATTTCAATCATGTATGTATATGTGTGATTTTCCATGATTAACATGTTATCTCATATTCATTATGTCATAGTTAAAGGACCCCGCAAATTCCTTACGGGAATTGGGTTTCGGGGGATATTTCTGAATTTTTGATATGATGTAGTCCATGTGATTCTGAACAAATTTTATCATTGCGCCAACCCCCAAAAATGTACAGATTCTCTGCTAGGGGGGGTTATATTTACATTTTACTCTCAATAGACTATTTATTTCTGAAGACGGGGACAATATTTTAACATGCTTCATTCTAGTTTATGTTGCATAATATTGTTCTTCTCCCATAAACAAATTTTTGAAGCCCCCCCCCCCAACCCCTAAACCCCCTTTAAATAAAAAAATATATAACTTTTCCTGGATCACTTCAAAAATCATTGTAAAATGTTTTAATAAGCTTAAATACGGAATCCGCACTTGCATTCCAAAAATCGACTCCCACCCAAATGGGGGATGCACAAAAAATTTCGGTGAATTTTTCTGAATTTTTGATATGATGTAGTCCATGAAATTCTGAAAGCGAGTCCTTACATACTTTACTCCAGCTTATGTTGCATAATATTGTTCTTCTCCCATGAAGAAATGTTGAAGCCTCCCCTATCCCCCAAACCCCCAATTTAAGAATAAAAAATACTAATTCCTGGGTCACTTCGAAAACCATTGGAAAATGTTTAAATAAGCTCAGATACGGAAACCACACTTCTGTATCATAATTGCGTCTGTTTTCCACATTTCGCTGGATAACTGATTTTACACGATTATTTGCGTTTACTACTCCATCAATTCTTGACGGTTGCGCTGGGCGAAAAGATCTCTCGCATACGTAACAATCCCTACGATTTAGGTACGTCATAAATTTTAGTAACTACAACCAGTAAATAAAAGTACAATAATGCAGAAAAGCATAACAATAATTACTACTAATAAACAAGATGACAAGACGCAGTGCATACGTTTGACAGTTCATAGGGCAAGATAAAAGATTGCTCATAGCCGCCTCTAAATTAATTGCAATTGATAAACGTGCGTTCATTAGAATGAAGAAGCGAATGTAGTTCAAGCAAGCGTAGAAATTGAAGGACTCATAAGAATTGCCGTATGCGTCCATTTCAATCGAGATCATTTGAAGCCATCTTTCCGCCTTACAAAAATGCAAATAAACGTCAAATAGCTATATAAATAGTTATCCGGCAAAATTTGGATAACAGACGCAATTATGATACAGAAGTGCGGTTTCCGTATCTGAGCTTATTTAAACATTTTCCAATGGTTTTCGAAGTGACCCAGGAATTAGTATTTTTTATTTTCTAAAAAGTGGTGGTTGGGGGATAGGGGAGGCTTCAACATCCTTTCATGGAAGAAGAACAATATTATGCAACATAAGCTGGAGTGAAGCATGTAAGGATTTTGTACTCGCCTTCAGAAATGAATAAGTCTGTTATGAGTAAAATGTAAATATAACCCCCCCTAGCGGAAAAACTGTTCATTTCTCGGGGTTTACGCATGGATAAAATTTGTTCAGAATTACATGGACTATATCATATCAAAAATTCAGGAAAATCCACCAAAATTTTTTGTGCATCCCCCATTTGGGGGTAGAGTTGATTTTTGAAATACAAGTGCAGATTCCGTATTTAAGCTTATTAAAACATTTTACAATGATTTTTGAAGTGATCCAGAAAAAGGTATATTTTTTTATTCAAGGGGGGCTTAGGGGTTAGAGAGGGGACTTCAAAAAAATTTTATGAGAGAAGAACCATATTATGCAACATAAACTAGAATGAAGCATGTTAAAATATTGTTCCCGTCTTCAGAAATGAATAGTCTATTAAGAGTAAAATGTAAATATAACCCCCCCTAGCAGAGAATCTGTTCTTTTTTGGGGGTTGGCGCAATGATAACATCTGTTCAGAATCATATGGACTACATCATATCAAAAATTCAGAAATATCCCCCGAGACCCAATTCCCGTAAGGAATTTGCGGGGTCCTTTAGCGTAATGAATATCTCACAATTCATGAATTTAGATATGAGGCAACTAGTTTTGTGGATGAAAATTAAAGTTTATGTTAAACTAGCATGAGTTGTTCTTGTATCAATACGACTACCACGGAATAAGGGCCTACACTATCAATCTATATTTACTACAACTTAATTCTAGATAGAACATTTAATTCCCGTCTAGCCTGAACTAAATTCCCTCCGAATTTAGCGGTTACGTACTGATTAGTTTATTGGAAGTAGTTTTCTCTCGGTTTCGGAATTGCCTGCTGGTTCTAAGTTTACTTTAGGGGGAACGTGCGACAAATGCAATCAAGCAAACACTTCAACAAAATCCATCTCTGAAAGTCAAAATATTACTAAAAGCTATTTTCCTCCAGACACCGGAAGAGAAGAACTTTTTTCCGCGTTACTATACTCGCCTTGATCTGAATTTAATCAATTTGCGATAAGTCCTCCTATATAATTCAGCGGTTCACAAACGATTTGTTGCTAACATACGGGGTTGTTCGAATTTTCAGTTTTGAAGTGGTTCAAGATCAAGACCAAGATCCTGTCATAGATTATGTATCAGATTACAATGGATTATTCTCAATCGGAAATAAATCAAACATCATTAATGAATCTCTATGTTTATACATCTCAATAGCTTCCAATATCCTCGAGTACGGTTAGCGTTGTATTTTGAGAGAGAAAGTCCCGATTGTCTGATTGCATGACCGGTTTGTTAGAGTAGTTCTGAACTGGACTTAACCTGAATCATTTCCACGCATTGCTGCTGCGAACTTCACTAATGTTACACAGTTATGCTTTTTTCTGGTAACTTTGTTACCTGGTATCCAATTTTTCTTAGTAAAATAGCTTTTGGACATTGCTGCGGGACAAATGTTAATGATTGTAGGAAAAGAAATTATATTGCAAATGACTTAGAAACCGCTATTCTTGACTTTATGTTACATTCAAAATTTTACTCATGGTCTACATGGATTTTTTCATAAAATACAAGATTATAACATCCTTGAAAAATGAAGAAATTCCGTGTGAACCATTTCTTGATCGCTCCAAGGCTTCTGACACGGTTGATCATAAGATTCTTCTTGCAAACCTGGAGAAATACGGAGTCAGGGATAAACAATTAGCCTTGATAGAAAGCTATTTAGGATGTAGAAAGCAGAGAGTGAAAATTCCGGAGGGTGGACAAAATTTCCTATCTGGGGAATTGTCACTACAAATGGGAGTTCGTCAAGGTTGAATACTTGGCCCACTCTTGTCCTTAATCTATATTAATGATCTATCTGAAGTTATTTCTGATGCTAGAAAGTTATTTATCGCTTATGTAGATGATAGTAACGATAAAGTATCTGCAAATCACCTTTCCCTTCTCAAAACTGAAATTGCCTCTGCCCTCCCAAATATTGAACATTGGTGTACGAATGACAAACTCACATTGAACAACTTGCAATAAATATAGATAAAAACCTCAACTGGTGTAAATAAATCGAACAACGATGTGAGAGGCTGAGTTCTTTCATTTATAGTTAAGGTGTCATGAAACCACAACTTGAGAAGAATACATTGAAAGTTTTTATCATGCCAACGTTCAACCTCTGTTGAGTTTTGGGTAAAGAGCTACCAGGCTGAGATGATATTCAGGCAGCAGAAAAAGGCCATATGAATAATCTTTGAATTAGGGTATAAACAAAGTTGAAGAGGTTTTTTCAAGAAATACAACTTGCTAACTGTTATTGGGATAAACATTTATCAATCCCTTCTTTTTACTTTCAAACAGTAAATGTTTGCAGATTTTAAAAAATCTCCCAATAACAACACACGTAACATTTCATATATATATCCAGCACATCCGCTTACACTAACAGAGAGAAATTGTTCCTAGATGTGCATTAAATTTTTCAACAACTTGCCAATTGATATTCAATGTAGGTATGAAGAATTTCTGTGAATTTAAAAATAAAATATTCAATATTAGCGTGCAATATGAATCATACACGGTTGATGAATACTTGAATGAGTAAGTTTTTGTATTTGTATTTTATTTTAAATCTCTGCTGTATTATTTGACTTTTTTTTCATAATATCTTGTTATAATTTTTTTTACTTTTACTTTAATTTATTTACATAATGTATTCCATAATATTCGAAGATCCGATAAAATTCAATAATTCTGGGACCCAATTTCTTTACCAGAAACACGTATTTATAGGTAGCTCTGCTAGCTATCTCTCGAGCTAGCAAATTCATGATGTTGCTTATAAAAAATTGTAGCCTGAAAATTTATTAGTATGACTAAAAAAGCCTATAATTCTGGTGTATTTCATATTTCATTTTTCTATGATCGCGCTGTTAACATGAGTGACGTTTCTACGCTCAACGGCTAAACCTGTTATAATTTACCACATACATGCTACACAGTTTTGTGTATAATTCTCCATTTCGTTGATACCAAAACGTAATGATTCAAACGTGAATGATGGATTTATGTAATTGGAATTCGATCTTCACGTCTGAAATGAAAGTGGTGAAACACACGATGACATGTCAATGAAAAGTGATAGGGAGTCATGGTGTAGCACTTGATGTCTTGAAAATATTTTCTATATTCCCCAAGTGGACAAAAGAGAAGCAGCTATTCGAGTGAAATCACATATTCAATTACATAGAATAAAATTGGCAATCGCAAATATTCAAAACCTTTCAAAGGCCCAAAATAGGCTGATGCCACAAATGGAATGAGTTTGGTTTCAAATGTCAAATAATTATTATCGCCAAACAAAAGTAAAACAACTATTACGAAGATAACACTTTATTCAATTTAAGAAGACAAAAACTGTAACCACTGTTTCAAGCTTATTATAACTGTTCAACACTATAAAGAATAAGCTTCATAGTTGAAAAAACCAATGCTGACAACGACGTGGCCTAGATTTTGCCAATTGAAGATTGCTTATTTGTGAATCTTGTGGTACGAATTTGGCGTTCAATCTATTCCCACAGGCTCTCTATAGGGTAAACGCCAGAGATTGTGCTGGCATCTGCATTGTCCTGTAGAAATAAGAATCGCAAAGCCATCTCACACTCAGCATAAGCCAACATGAAGTTTGTTAGGATGTCCCTGTATAAAAATCGATACATAGTTCCCTCTACGTATTGTAACGGACCTATTCCACTGCATGAACAACAACATCATAAAAACACTCTACCCTGTTCGTAATTTATTGCTGGTGTAGTATACTTTGGATTATTCTCATATTTACAGGATCTCTTACACGCCTCATTTCATCAGATCAAACATCTTGCATCGAGTTTAGTCAGTAAACAAAATTCTTCTTCAGTCTTTAATGCTCCAATTTAAGTGTCGCCGCCCAAATTCAAGCCTGTCAAGACGGTTTCTTTTAAAAAACCATCGGTTTTTGGCTGAGCGCCTGCAGAAAAGTTTCGCTCCAACCAAAATTCGTTGAACAGTCTCACACTGACTTCTAATTTAGGAATTTCTGCAATTATTTTTGGTAATAACGTCTGGAATGACTTGACTACAATGTTCAAAAGAAGCTAAGCTTTATATGACGTTTCTTATACCGTGTTAGTTTGACCCACATAGCATTTTGAACATGACTCACAATCGATTTTGTAAATTCCGGATTTGTCGGTGTCGGAAACTTTAACAAAAGTGTTGCCTAAACGGAGCTTTAGCTTGTTCTCAAATGATGAAGTTTCTAACTCCGACAAATCCGGGACTTACAAAAGCGATTGTGTTCAAAATGCTATGTAAGTCAAACTATTTCAACTCGATATAAGCTAGAGTTTGCCCATATAAAAGAAAATAATGGTGAAAAATCACCGTTTGCCGAATATACGATAACATAAGATAAGATAAGATTTATTCTCAATAATTCAATAAATACACTGATTTCTACAATTCGCAACTAATAAGCCTTAACAACTAAGCCATATCAACTACAGTGATACAATGATCACGTGAAGTGTCACGTGTCAACTGTCCTCTAAAACTCATTATAAGTATAGTAGCACTTAGCAATCAAAATATCTCTTATTGTACGCTTGGAACACTGTTAGCTCAGAGTTTTATATCAAACAGGTAATTTGTTATAAAACTTCGCTCCAAGGAACGTAACATTTCTTTGGTACAGAGTTGTGTTGTTTGGAGGATATATCACCAAACTATCATGTTGCCCCAAACGCGAAGTTGATTTATGTTCCTATGAACAAAAACAAAAGCCTCCAAGACCAGCAGACATGGTATGGTTAGTAGCTTGAGTTCAGTAAAGAGGGGTCTACATGAACCCCTTCTGCTCTCTCTTATGGAGAGGATAAACATCCTACCTTTTCAAGCAATCTAAAGCCAATGTCTCTGCCAAGTTATGAATGATCTTCTTCAAGGTAACAGAAGAAATATCATCATACCCACTGGAAAGCTTATTTTCGAATGAATTGCAGATATCAATCACTTCCAGAAAACTCGTTGGTGCTAAGGACATAGACCGGCCATTCTATACACAACAGTTGTTAAGATATGCTTTTAGTTTCAATCGATCGTCTTCTGTGACATCTTTTGTTCGAATTAAATTCAAGAAGTAGTTATCAAATTGTTCTGCAATAGCATCATTGCCCTCTATAAATCCATCGTCTACTTTCAGCTATTCATATTTCAATACAGGTCACACCATTTCTCAAGAAAGTTTATCACTTCTAAAATACAGTACAGACAAATATCTATGTAATTCAGGAGAGATAGAAATATACAAACGTAAAAACAATTTAATAAATTACGATTTATTTATAGGTGAGGGTAACCCCTTGTTTACATTGTTATCCCCAAATAGTATTTAAACATGCACACTTTGATTCATAATTTAGTTTACTCTGATGACAGCTATTTGGTAGCCGAAAAGTCCTCAGTACTTTGGGAGTATTTTCAATGGATAAGGGTGAATATTTCTTATTCATAGTATTATAGTGTACCCACAGTGTGGACTCTTTTATAGTTTGAGATAAAACATCTTGAAATAGTAGCCATACTTTTTTCTTGCCAAAAGCATTTACTACCATTTGCTTTCGGCATATTTCCTTCTGCAAAAAACAGTGAGTAAGATAAAGCAAACCGGTAATTTTCTTTTTTAAACTTACCTTCAATGCAGTCTCGTTTTTTCCAACATAAAAAAGTTGATTTACTTTTGGCGCGCTGA
The DNA here is from genome assembly GCA_958510875.1 of Endomychus coccineus. Classification (NCBI taxonomy): domain Eukaryota; kingdom Metazoa; phylum Arthropoda; class Insecta; order Coleoptera; family Endomychidae; genus Endomychus; species Endomychus coccineus. The sequence continues at coordinate 296,698,777 of OY294067.1, forward strand.
TAAACCGTATTGTTTACAAAAATTATTACCTGCTACCTTTTTCGACATTTTAAAGCAATATCATTTCGTGTCTGGAAGGTTTTATATATTTGTGATTTTATATAATTGAATATGGGATTTCATCATAGTAGATGCTTCACTTTTGTCCAATAGCGTAGTCACAAGTGATAAGTGAAGGGAATATTACCATATTCAACAATGATTAGGCTTCTTCATTCTAGATCGATCAGTAAAATTACAATCTAATAGTTCCGGACAGCTATTTCACTCTCTATCCCATCAACGAATCGAGGAAGCTTGCATTTTAACTGAACCATCCTCCTTCATATCCGTCGAGGATATAAATACTCCACTAACAGAATGCTAGAGAAAACAATTCTATCAGTCGTCACTGGAAACTATAATCCATGGTTCTAGTATGTTGTATGATAAACTGGTAGATATCAAGTATTACAATAAACACCTTATAATGTTTGTAATTATTTTCCACTTTGGAGAGGGTCTCACATAAGCGAAAGACCTAGGATGTTTGCGAATCGATATTACTGAAGTAACAAAGTTGGTACACTCGACTTGAAAGTCAAAAAGGGAAACTATAAATATTAAATATTTAACAATCGCGAGACTAAAGCAACATGTCGGTATGGTAGCGTCCTACTCGAAATACGTGAATGAGCGGAACGTGTGTCTGTTAAATAATCAAAGCCGCTTGTCGTAAGGAATTAATGTACGCAGAGGAAGGATGAACCCAAGGGATACCACGAGAATAACAAGGGACTGAATATATTGCAGAAGAGTTATTCGCGCAGGATATGAGGCTCAATATATTACCTAGAACCGATTCAGTAGAAAGGAATCAAGAAACGATAATGTTCCATTGAAATTTCTGTTCTGGAATCCTGAAAGTATAAAGGCATCTCTAACAGATACTCAAGAAATCGTTATTCTAACCTCGTCACCCAAGGGAGAAACTTCTCATTTCGTCACTACTTTGAGATTATTCCTTTCAATTGGCTTCATGAATTGGTGAAAAATTATGAAAGCGGTATCTATGTTATACGAAAGACTGCATTCCATCAGTCAAGTAAATGTTCTAATTTACTTGACTATTTAGTGTAATTTCTTCCTTCGACAAAGATAGCCAGGCAGCTTCCACTGTTTTCGTTATCACCACGTTGTCTCCGAGAATGGAGCAGATTTGGCGGCGAAAATAATTTTTGCAAAAATTTAGCTCTAACCAATGTAGTTTAAATTCCGTCCAACTAGACTACGTTGATACTGTGCTCCAGTTAAGGGTCTTATAATAAACCAGTCTAATTAGATTGGCATGTTTCGATTTCGACGATCTTTCTAACACAGTTTCAGACTTACAATGTTAGAAATAGTTCTAACGATGTTGCTCTGCAATAGAAACTTGACAAATTAATACATCAAAGATTAAAGTGTAATAATCGTATTTAATTATTTTGAAATCCTTCCCTGCATGATATTAATTCACATACAGTCGCAGCAATGTCATCAAATACAATAATAATAAAATCAGTAAAGGAAGTCGAAGAGCTTCCAATAAATTGTCTTTCTAACATATTAATACGTCAACGTTTATGATAAAATTAGAAGATTATTATTAGTTTCCTGGAACGTTTGAAGAAGACTTCAAAGCCGTAAAATTTTCAATCCGCCACCCGAAGTTATTTTTAACATATAAATCCGTAAGGTGTGATTTGCCATGCTGAATATTGATACTCCATACTTTATTTCGATGATGTTGAATTTAAATTCACAATTCATTGAAATATATTACCATAATGATCGAATGAATCCTAAATGGATCTTCCATATTCAAATTATTACAAGTTTTTTTAGTTCCCTCACTATACACAGTTTATAAATTTACTAGTTTAACCAAAATTAAACCTATAACAGCTATAGCTGTAAATAACAGCTTAGTGAGTGTACCAAGATTCAAAAACTGTTACTCACAAATTAGTAGATTGAATTCAAGTACCATACCAGATATAAAAATATAATAATGATTCTGGATCCAGGTATGAATTATATATAATAAATAATATAAAAATATATGTATCTCCCACTCGTTATTTCTCTCTATCTACTTAAGTTAATATTTAATTCATTCCCTGAAGGAACGTATCTTCCACAGTTTGCTTCTTCTAGAACTTCGTATCATTACAATATTGCATTTCATGACGCTGCAACAAGTATGCACGTGCTTTTGACTGCCAACATTTCTAATTAAATTGCGATTCGATATTGCGCTCGAGGCTCGACCCTATCCTCTAGACAGCAGCGACGAAAAACAGAACATTTCCGTTCATATCCGAATGATTCGCGTAGCTAGCTCTAGCTGAAATATCTAATCATCTGAAATGAGTTGTCGTCCATGGCGATGGTTATTATATTTTCCATCGGAAGCGTTTATTTAGTGGAGAGACAATGTGAATTTGAACTAAACCAGCTCTCACTATGTTACTACAATATAAATAAAAAATTAACTGTGATTTATAGATCACTACCTTCAATCATTTGTTGAAATCGAAAATATATTGCAAAGACATATTTAAGCAGTGATTAACAGCTTCCCAATCTCTTTCGATGTGCTGGTTATAATACTTCTGGAACTTCCCATACTATTTATGTTTCAATGAGGCACAGTGGTGAAGTAATTCATTGAGAAACTCCCGTCATATGGTTTCCCGCCTCAACTTGTAACGAAGTTCTTAAATTCTACATGAATGTTATAGATTGTCGATTGAGGCATGCGCATATTAATTATAATTCAGGGTAATTGAATATTCTAAATCATCATAAATGCGTATATAGCAGTAGAATCCAAAAGTTCCGAATAGATAAATCGTCATAGAGTAATTGATAAAGGATATTATCCGGTGTAGCCCTTTGCATTATAAAAGTCATATTTGTTTTAGTTTGAATCCATGAATCGTGTATAGTGGATTCCATTCAAATCGTAGTAAAACCGTGTCATTATCAAATAACGAAACAAGCGTCATAAGTAAAAAACAGGTTTCCACCAATTCCGCGCCGGCGAGGATACACCGGAGCAGAATGTCCACTAGCTGGGAGCATATAAAAGCCAGTCGGTGGCTGAGGAAAGACAGTCTAGTTTAGACTGTCTTATTAACCAAGAGATAACATCTTGCAGGACAAAACAATTTGAGAAACCGAGACTTAACCGAAAATTTAACAAAACCGAAATATTAATCAGGTAATTATAAGTCCGCTTAAAACAGAGAATCTCACCGTTTCCTCAATTGAGTTTAGGGTATTGAATTTTAGTGAATTAAAGAGAGATAAAACAAGGGTATTGTATCGTGGTGACCGATCGTGTTGCGGTTGAATGAAAAATTTAAAACTGAAGTTAACACCAGTTCAGGTTTTCGGGAACCAACGCCTAATCGCTGGAGGTGGCTGTATTTCTAGCGCGACTACCCTGGGGTACAGTCATTAAAGGTGAAAGGGCGGGAAGTCCTGACAACTAATTAGGTGTTATTTATAGTGGTGCGAAGATCACTGTCTGACGAAACGGGCGGGCGGACTTTCGGATCTGAAAAGGGCAGAATTTCTAGCGCGACTACCCTGGGGTTCTGTCTGAAGTAAGTGAAGGGTACGTCCCAGCAACGTCAACAGACGGTAGGTTGGTTACACCATTTCCGCGAATTGAGAAACTGCAGTCTGACGACACGGGCGGGCGGACTTTCGGATCTGAAAAGGGCAGAATTTCTAGCGCGACTAGCCTGGGGTTCTGTCTGAAGTAAGTGAAGGGTACGTCCCGGCAACGTCGACAGGCTGTCGGGTTTTTCCGCCGGTATAGTATTTAATATTAATAATAAGATTCTTGACCCAGTATGAATTATATATAAAAATTCTCGGGAAATAGGTCACAATAACACTTTGTTTTAACTATTCGTCTTTACGTACGTTTCGGTCTCACGACCATCATCAGAAGAGTCACTATGTCTAAAAAGGGGGTTTATTAAAACTAATTATAAAACAAGCGTCCAAATCGCACAATTTAACTTCAATTAAAAGAGCCCACGCCGTCGAAACGAACAGAACCACGAATAATCGAAATTGTATCGTCAGAATTAATGTATAAAAAATTATTTTTTGTAGTAAGAATCCGCTATTCAGTAATATTATTAAAATATATGAGTGCATATTGATTGGTATTCTCACAACAAATGAGAAGAACGAAGTTATTTGTCAAGTATCTACTTTCGAAACCAGATGTGTAGGATTTATGACATGGCACTTAAGAAAGGTTTCAGACCTGTACTGGGAAATAACATTACGAATTCTTCCTAAAAACATTTTCTACACTTATAAAGACGTATGTAAGAATTTGCAAGAGATTATTTAATCAAATTAGTATAAATATGACTTAGATTTTGTGTGTCTACCCTATGATTTACAGATTTCGGGTCCCGTTTTATGTGAATCATCTCCAGGATAGATCTTTTATAATAATTGGTTTCCTTAGTTGAGATATTAACATTTTTGTAATCAAATTGATGGTTAAAATCAAAGCAATGCTTAGCAAGGGCGGTGGAATTTTCTAAGTTGTTATTTCTTGTGCTATATTTATGGCCGTACATTCTTTTTTGTAAATATTGTTTAGAGATTCCAGTATAGGTTCCATCACAATCTAAACAATTCAATTTATACACTGTGTGGGTTTGTTTATCTTTGGGTATTAACGGTTTTAGATTTGAGAAATATTTCCCAACACAGTTAGTAGGTTTATGCGCAACATTTATATTGTACTTTTTCAAACATTTTTTGATTTTCTCTGAGGTCTCCGGAATGTAAGGTAGAGTTATAAAATTGTCTGTATTACCTTTTATGTTATTTTTATTAGACGAACCATTATAGATTTTGTTTATTCTTTCTTTATTGATAGGATTGAAAAAAGTTTTTGGGTAGCCATTCAATTCTAGTGTAGTACGAACAATTTTTAAATTTTTGGGGCGGTCATCTGCGTGGGACAATTTTATCGCGCGATCTGTAAGGCTGTTTATGACACTTTTTTTATAACAAGCTGGTGCAACGGAATTGAAGTGAAGATAACGTTGAGACCATACTTCTTTAGTAAACCAAGAGGTTTTTATTTTTCCATCAGCATCATGCCTAATGTTCATATCTAGGAAATTTATGTTATTGTTTAATTCTATTTCACAAGTGAATTGAAGTTTACAGTGAAAATTGTTAAATTTATCAATTACATATTGAATTTTATCGTTGGGAACACACATAAGGCAATCGTCTACATACCGTTTAAAGAATACAGGCCGAAAATCTAATGAACTCATAACAGATTCCTCTAGGCACTCCATAACGAGGTTAGCAATGGTAGCTGAAATAGGAGATCCCATTGCTGTGCCGAATATTTGTCCAAAAAATTGCTCACCATACTGAAAGTATGTGCATTCTAAACAAAATTTTACAGCATTTATAAATTCCGATTGATCTAGAGGTGTGTGGTTTTTAATCTCTGCCCAACGTTTTTTGATGCTATTCAATGCCAAAAAAACAGGTATATTTGTAAATAAAGAAACAACGTCCAAGGAAATCAGTTGATGGTTTACGGGTACGGATTGATTTTTTATAAATTCATTAAAGTGCCATGAATCTTTTACATAGAATTCATTTTTTCCTATTATATTATTGATAGATTTTGATAGAAATTTTGATAAATTGTAAGTGGGCGCTCCAATATTACTAACAATGGGTCTTAGAGGTATATCATTTTTATGCAGTTTGGGAAGCCCATAGATATAAGGTGCTAGCCCATTATGGCAAATTAATTTATTTTTTAATTCAATAGGGATTATCTTATTCTTATGCCATTTATTCATCAATTTATTCATGTTGTTTTGTACTGATAAAGTAGGATCAGATTTTAATTTTTTATAAGTTGTTTCATCATTTAAAAGGTTTCCTATTTTGTTTTCATAGTCATTTCTATGCATTATGACGGTTTTATTACATTTATCCGCGTTCAAAACTAATATTTGAGGGTTAGCATCTAAGAAATCTTTTGTTATTTTTGTATGATAGTTAAAACGATTCTTTGCAATCCCTACTTCTGCCTTCTGTTTGTTCTTTTTGTTTGTCAAGATGTTGCAAACTTTGTTTCTAATTTCGTTTTTCTCTTCTACATTTTTATTCCTAATTCCGCATTCTAAATTTGCAATAATATTATCGATAGGCAGTTTATTATTGTTATTAGGCAATGCAAATTTCGGACCTAAACTTAACGTGTGCTGCACCTCATCCGGAATTTTTATGTCAGTTAGATTTTTCAACCATTGTTCATTGATATTCTTTTTTTCATATGTTACGTCTTTCATTAAATTATTTATCTTTTTAGATTGAATGGCTTTGATTTTGTTGAAATTTTTTTCGAAATTGTTATGCTGAATTTGAAAAAATTGCGATATAAAGTTGCTATCAAAATTTTGATGACAGGTTTGTTTAACCAGTTTGATTTTGTTTTCAACCTCAGCTACAATTGCACATGCTTCTTTAATGCACAGGTTCAAACAGTTTTTATGAAAAGAATTTAATAATTTTGCGTACGCCTTCTTATTTAGCACCTTGCTAAACATATTCTCCTTTGATTTAGATATTATGAAATTTGGATAAACTTGCAAATTCCTACATCTTACCAGAAATATTCTACGATTCTTCTCTCTTGCTAGTATCTTCATTAACTTTCCGTATTCCTTCAAAACTTTAGGATAGGTGGTTGTTCCTTCCATATTAAGGCTTATATCCCAGCCGAAATAATAATAAGATTCTTGACCCAGTATGAATTATATATAAAAATTCTCGGGAAATAGGTCACAATAACACTTTGTTTTAACTATTCGTCTTTACGTACGTTTCGGTCTCACGACCATCATCAGAAGACTCACTATGTCTAAAAAGGGGGTTTATTAAAACTAATTATAAAACAAGCGTCCAAATCGCACAATTTAACTTCAATTAAAAGAGCCCACGCCGTCGAAACGAACAGAACCACGAATAATCGAAATTGTATCGTCAGAATTAATGTATAAAAAATTATTTTTTTTGTAGTAAGAATCCGCTATTCAGTAATATTATTAAAATATATGAGTGCATATTGATTGGTATTCTCACAACAAATGAGAAGAACGAAGTTATTTGTCAAGTATCTACTTTCGAAACCAGATGTGTAGGATTTATGACATGGCACTTAAGAAAGGTTTCAGACCTGTACTGGGAAATAACATTACGAATTCTTCCTAAAAACATTTTCTACACTTATAAAGACGTATGTAAGAATTTGCAAGAGATTATTTAATCAAATTAGTATAAATATGACTTAGATTTTGTGTGTCTACCCTATGATTTACAGATTTCGGGTCCCGTTTTATGTGAATCATCTCCAGGATAGATCTTTTATAATAATTGGTTTCCTTAGTTAAGATATTAACATTTTTGTAATCAAATTGATGGTTAAAATCAAAGCAATGCTTAGCAAGGGCGGTGGAATTTTCTAAGTTGTTATTTCTTGTGCTATATTTATGGCCGTACATTCTTTTTTGTAAATATTGTTTAGAGATTCCAGTATAGGTTCCATCACAATCTAAACAATTCAATTTATTATTTACACTGTGTGGGTTTGTTTATCTTTGGGTATTAACGGTTTTAGATTTGAGAAATATTTCCCAACACAGTTAGTAGGTTTATGCGCAACATTTATATCGTACTTTTTCAAACATTTTTTGATTTTCTCTGAGGTCTCCGGAATGTAAGGTAGAGTTATAAAATTGTCTGTATTACCTTTTATGTTATTTTTATTAGACGAACCATTATAGATTTTGTTTATTCTTTCTTTAATGATAGGATTGAAAAAAGTTTTTGGGTAGCCATTCAATTCTAGTGTAGTACGAACAATTTTTAAATTTTTGGGGCGGTCATCTGCGTGGGACAATTTTATCGCGCGATCTGTAAGGCTGTTTATGACACTTTTTTTATTGTACAAAACAACATGAATAAATTGATAAATAAATGGCATAAGAATAAGATAATCCCTATTGAATTAAAAAATAAATTAATTTGCCATAATGGGCTAGCACCTTATATCTATGGGCTTCCGAAACTGCATAAAAATGATATACCTCTCAGACCCATTGTTAGTAATATTGGAGCGCCCACTTACAATTTATCAAAATTTCTATCAAAATCTATCAATAATATAATAGGAAAAAATGAATTCTATGTAAAAGATTCATGGCACTTTAATGAATTTATAAAAAATCAATCCGTACCCGTAAACCATCAACTGATTTCCTTGGACGTTGTTTCTTTATTTACAAATATACCTGTTTTTTTGGCATTGAATAGCATCAAAAAACGTTGGGCAGAGATTAAAAACCACACACCTCTAGATCAATCGGAATTTATAAATGCTGTAAAATTTTGTTTAGAATGCACATACTTTCAGTATGGTGAGCAATTTTTTGGACAAATATTCGGCACAGCAATGGGATCTCCTATTTCAGCTACCATTGCTAACCTCGTTATGGAGTGCCTAGAGGAATCTGTTATGAGTTCATTAGATTTTCGGCCTGTATTCTTTAAACGGTATGTAGACGATTGCCTTATGTGTGTTCCCAACGATAAAATTCAATATGTAATTGATAAATTTAACAATTTTCACTGTAAACTTCAATTCACTTGTGAAATAGAATTAAACAATAACATAAATTTCCTAGATATGAACATTAGGCATGATGCTGATGGAAAAATAAAAACCTCTTGGTTTACTAAAGAAGTATGGTCTCAACGTTATCTTCACTTCAATTCCGTTGCACCAGCTTGTTATAAAAAAAGTGTCATAAACAGCCTTACAGATCGCGCGATAAAATTGTCCCACGCAGATGACCGCCCCAAAAATTTAAAAATTGTTCGTACTACACTAGAATTGAATGGCTACCCAAAAACCTTTTTTCAATCCTATCATTAAAGAAAGAATAAACAAAATCTATAATGATTCGTCTAATAAAAATAACATAAAAGGTAATACAGACAATTTTATAACTCTACCTTACATTCCGGAGACCTCAGAGAAAATCAAAAAATGTTTGAAAAAGTACGATATAAATGTTGCGCATAAACCTACTAACTGTGTTGGGAAATATTTCTCAAATCTAAAACCGTTAATACCCAAAGATAAACAAACCCACACAGTGTATAAATTGAATTGTTTAGATTGTTATGGAACCTATACTGGAATCTCTAAATAATATTTACAAAAAAGAATGTACGGCCATAAATATAGCACAAGAAATAACAACTTAGAAAATTCCACCGCCCTTGCTAAGCATTGCTTTGATTTTAACCATCAATTTGATTACAAAAATGTTAATATCTTAACTAAGGAAACCAATTATTATAAAAGATCTATCCTGGAGATGATTCACATAAAACGGGACCCGAAATCTGTAAATCATAGGGTAGACACACAAAATCTAAGTCATATTTATACTAATTTGATTAAATAATCTCTTGCAAATTCTTACATACGTCTTTATAAGTGTAGAAAATGTTTTTAGGAAGAATTCGTAATGTTATTTCCCAGTACAGGTCTGAAACCTTTCTTAAGTGCCATGTCATAAATCCTACACATCTGGTTTCGAAAGTAGATACTTGACAAATAACTTCGTTCTTCTCATTTGTTGTGAGAATACCAATCAATATGCACTCATATATTTTAATAATATTACTGAATAGCGGATTCTTACTACAAAAAATAATTTTTTATACATTAATTCTGACGATACAATTTCGATTATTCGTGGTTCTGTTCGTTTCGACGGCGTGGGCTCTTTTAATTGAAGTTAAATTGTGCGATTTGGACGCTTGTTTTATAATTAGTTTTAATAAACCCCCTTTTTAGACATAGTGAGTCTTCTGATGATGGTCGTGAGACCGAAACGTACGTAAAGACGAATAGTTAAAACAAAGTGTTATTGTGACCTATTTCCCGAGAATTTTTATATATAGTATTTAATATTGTCTGAAGTCGAGGATTGCGAGGCAACACTCTTTGTTCTCTCTCTCTCTCTCTCTCTGCAGTAGATATTTTAGGACTGGCCTGTAACAAGGCGTATATTAGTTGAGAAAACTGAATGAGATTTATGCATTAGATTTGCTTGTTGCTTTACCGATCTTGCTAGTGTTTTCCCGACCGGAGCTGATTACCCGCCGTAGTTACCCGCTTTGCACGCTTTGGTGTCCGTAGCTTCCTTTTAAGACTTAGCTTAATTCCCCGGCTTAATAGTTAAGAACGCTTCCGTCATTATTCCCCGCTTACGTCCCGTTGGTGTTGGTTATTGATAACTGTAATCCTACCTGAATAAATGTTTGAACAACCTTAATTATATATTAGTGATATATTACATCTTCTCTGTACTCTCCCAATTGAGAAATAACCCAGAACCCTACGAGTGGTAAGTAAAACCTACAACTCAGTAGCTACTTCGAGCCATCTCGAGAACTTTGACCCCTGGAATTTATTTCTTCACTGAAGTTGCCCTGGCACAGGCTGTATAACGCAGTCAGAAGAGACCGTCACCACAGAGAACTCTTCCGGGGAGTAAACCTCGCAAATAAAATCTGGCGCTCGAGACAAAATACCGAATAGTGGGTTACAAACTTCGTCGCTTACTATCGAGTTTTCTCATTGCATTTGACCGAGTCTGGCACCGAAGCCTTTTTTTTTGTTTTCTTTCGGCTTTGTCATCGAACATTTAGCAACAAAATTATATATGGTAGTAGAGATATCACCATCGCATCAAAAAAAAAAGAAACCTAGTTCGAGACAATAGAAAAAAACAATAGGATAGGAGAAAGGAAAAACATATTTGACACCAAGTGGCCTGTCATGGTGACTAACACAGAAAGTACCAAGGAAAAATCTTAGGTTTAACACAAATGGATGATACAACCCAAGGCTAATAAAGCAAAGTTTGTTTAGTTTTGTCAGTTATATTCGTAATTTACAATTAACGAGAAATTTGCATAGAATCATATATACCTAAAAGGAGTTCAGAGACAGTAAAAAATTGAGATACAATCAATGGGAGGTATATATTTAAATCAGAAAGATCAGAAAAAAGGAGAGCACGGTGATTGTCAAATTGGTTGCAGGCGAAGAATATATGATTAAGATCTCCAGCAGCGTCACAATATTCGCATTGAGGTGTTTCCACGATACCAATTTTATGTGGATATGCTGGATAGCAACCATGTGTTACTTTCAGTCGAAATATCATAGCTGTCATTCTGCCAAAATTAATGTAAGGTTTGTTCATAGTAATTGTGGGGCATATTGTGTAGTAACTAGTTTGCTTCGTATTAAATGTGGATTTATATTCACTATTCCATTGTGAGAAGATGTGCTTTCTAACCGTAGAAAGGTAATGAGAAGTTTGAAATATCCAAGTTCATATTTTTCACTGCAGCATTAGCTAATGAATCAACTTCCTCATTAAAACCAAGCCCACAGTGAGCCTTTGGCCACATGAAGGAAATATTAAAATTCTTGGATTTCAATTCAATGATAATACTTAGTATTTCACTAATCAATGGTGAAGATTTCGGATTAAAATTGGAAATGAAAATAGAATGCAAACATGATAAAAAAAAATTTAAGGATTGCATCTGATGTTTCATTACAATAAGTTAGAGCACTGAATATGGCCCAAGTTTCCGCAGTAAAAATGGATGCGTGAGGGCTTAGTTTCAGAGTTTCAAACGTGTTCGGGGAAATATAATAAGCTGATCCAACACCTTTTCCACCAAAGCCTTCTTGAGAAGCTTAGTATCGAGTTTTGTCACAAATAGATCACTCCATGTGGAATATCCTCCGATACAATTGGTTATTAATGCTGATGTTCCACAGGGATCTGTCTTGGCACAGCTCTGCAGATGATGGTACACTTCATACCGTTTTCTTGTATAGAGCCCCTATGCCATCCAATAAAGCCAGAGGAGCGAGACAGAGACAGGTTGAAGCAATTAATGTAGATCTGGCCATGATTTTGGTATGGGGATCTGATAGCATAGTAAAGTTTAATGCAACCACCAAAACACAAGCTTGCTTTTTCTCCAGGATCCAGATTAGACCAGTCCTGTTCACAAATTTGGAGTTCGGCTCCCAAACGTACTCTGAGGCTTCTGGATTCTTTCCAGAAGAGAGCTATTCGTCTGATTGATGATGTCATACTTACGAATTCACTGACTCATCTAGAACATCGTAGAAAAGTGGGCGAACTGACCTTTTCCATAGATATTTCCATGGTAAGTGTACATCAGAAATCTTGTCTTTTATTCCATCATGGGCGGACTAGACGAGCTCAAGCTCAAGCTAGTCACCTCCTTCAATGTCGAGCTAGACACTTGCCGAACTTCTTCTTACCAGAATTCATTTTTCTTTCAAACTCTTTGCCTACTACTGTCTTTTCTTATGCCTATAACCTCCAAGCATTCGAAAAATTCGAATGCGTCTCCTCTCCTAAAACTCGACCAACTTACACGATCTTCTTCAAACATTATAGATTTCCTTCTCGTGTGGTCAAAGTATGACAAAAAAAGTTACTTACTTGTTCAAATTTGTTGATATTCTGTGTCAACATCAATATTAGCTATTATAGTGTGATCGAATTAGCTTTATGGAGTTTTTGATTCTGAGTTCGAAGAAAAAATTGCTTCAAGTAGATGATTGTGATACAAATTGAAGGAACTAAAATCGAACATTTTTCAATCGTCGCAACAGGTCCAAAAAAAATGGTGAAGATGGCCAAAACAGGTTTTTCGCGTCGGACATCGTCGGATTGAGTTGAAAAGGAAAAAGTATTTGATAACCTTATGCGCCGTAGGAGGACGGAAAAAATGAGCTATGAATGAACCCGATTGGATCAGCGGTGAACCCGCAAATTGCAAAAAAACAGCGATTTTGCTCGAAATTTCAAATATACATAACTCTTGTTCTTTCGAAGATTAATAGCTGAAATTTCCATGGGTTGTAGCTTTTGTGCTCACCAAGTACCACACAAAATTTCAGTAAGATCGGATGTACTTTTTCTGCAAACCGCAGCTTAATGCAAAAAAAAGCACTTTTGTAAAATGACCCTAAAAAAGTTGTGGTGTGTTAATGCGCTATTTTTTTCACGAGATCATCTTCTTCAATAGTTAATGAACAACTTACCAAATTTCCAATCTCTTATCTTTTATGAAAGTTGCTAAAACAATTATTTTAAATAATGGTATTTCGTGCGCTTGGCTGTGTGGCGCGCGTGCAAGGGAGAGCCGCCGCGCTAGCCAACGCAGTTTCTACCGCACTCGGCTATCCGGCGTTTTCGAGCGTATGGGTTCAAAATGCAAACGCTCGTAAAAAACAACAATATCTCGGGAACTGAATTAAATAACAAAATGTTTTTTAATGTTTTACATGCTATAAGTAAGAGCAATTTCGTATATTACTAATTACATTCAATTTTTTAGTACAATATGTACTAAATACGTTTTATCAATGTCATTTTACAAAAGTGCTTTTTTTTGCATTAAGCTGCGGTTTGCAAAAAGTATACATTCGATCTTGCTGAAATTTTGTGTGGTACTTGGTGAGCACAAAAGCTACAACCCATGGACATTTCAGCTATTAATCTTTAAAAGAACAAGAGTTATGTATATTTGAAATTTCGAACAAAATCGCTGGTTTTTTGCAATTTGCGGGTTCACCGCTGATCCAATCGGGTTCATTCACAGCTCATTTTTTCCGTCTTCCTACGGCGCATAAGGTTATCGAAAACTTTTTCCTTTTCAACTCAATCCGACGATGTCCGACGCGAAAAACCTGTTTTGGCCATCTTCACCATTTTTTTTTGGACGTGTTGCGAAGATTAAAAAATGTTCGATTTTAGTTCCTTCAATTTGTATCATTATTATCTACTTAAAGGAATTTTTTCTCCGAACTCAGAATTATTCAAAAATTACCGCCATTTTTAGCTAATTCTATCATACTATTATAAGCTTTATAATATTCACCGAATTTAAAATAGCTTGAAATTTTATATTCAACATGTTAAGAGCGCGCCTGAGGTGGTCATATGAAACGAGGTCGTATTGCTTTCACCAGGCTACGCTTTCAATTTCCCCTTGTTCAACTTTTGAATAGTTGATGATGGAACACAGTCGAGATTGAATTAAAAACTCTTGGCTTCCGGATGGATTCCGCGTCACAATAGCACTGTTTACAGTTTCAGTTCGAGCCTCAAGTCTGTCTTGAAGCCACCACCTGTAAAGAATGGCGAAACGTCGACATCAAGTCGTGCTATTGTGACGCGGAATCTATCCGGAAGCCAACAATTTTCAAGATTAGCTATCCTTCGAAGTCTACTGTTCAAGAGATTAAATTAGTTATTTCCGTTCAAGTTGATAATAGTTTCAGTTTGTCAGTCGTGTAGAGAAATATCAGATTGATTTCGAAACGGCTAAGATTTTGAATAAATTACAGAGATTGCATCTATTCACCACATTGTAAGTAGATTTTAGACACAAACTCTTCAAAGTTCGAAATCTGTTCCTATCTGCAAAGTTTTTAGAGATGACAGAACTTTGAAAGTGCATAACTAATGGTACGAATAAGATGCTGTATCTAAATGAAGACAGCCGTTCCTAGCTGATATTGCATGTCATATTGCACCTCTGATTAATGAACTCGGTCGACGTTAATTAGCAGTTAAGAAGCTTCATGAATTTTCTCGCCTTAAGTAGCGCATTAGCTCATAATTTTATGGAGTAACGCTCGAACATCGGACGTTTCAGTTTTCCTCCTGTGGAGACATTTATAACAATGGAAGCCGCGATATCTTATAACAAACATGTACCAAAATATCAATTTCAATGTCTTATGATATTTTACGTTGAAACGACAGCAAGTGCTTATTATTTCTGGTGTGTTGTTGCTTGTCGAATGTTTTGCGTACAGTATATTGTAATTTTTAATATAAAATGTTATTTATAAAAACTCGGGAAAAAGGTCACATCAACACTTATCCTTTATATTTTCTCGTCTTTACCTACGTTTTGGTCTCACGACCATGATCGACTTATTATGTCTAAAACTGAATATATCATGAATCCACTGTTAAGCAGTACTCTTAATGAATGCGAGTTCATGTCTACAAAGTCTATGAACGACTAGAAACGAGAATGTTAGATTTACGAGCTAATAGAAAAAGATTCGTCAGTTATTGGAAATATACTATTGACATTCTACCTAAAATATACTTTCAACATTACAAAGACGCATGTAGGAATTTGCAAGAGTTTCAATTAATTGAGTTAGTATAAATCTGACTTAGCGTCTGAATATCTGGCCTATGATTTACAAATTTGGAGTCACGTTTTATGTGAATCATCTCCAAAATAGATCTTTTATAATGATTGGTTTCCTTAGTTAAAATATTAACATTATTGTTTGATGGTTATAATCAAAGCAGTGTTTAGCAAGGGCGGTGAAATTAACTATGTGGGTTTGTTCATCTTTAGGTATTGAAGGTTTTAGATTCGAGAAATATTTTCCAATACAGTTAGTAGGTTTAGGCGCAACATTTATATCATACTTTTTCAAACATTTCTTAATTTTCTCCGAGGTCTCCGGAATGTATGGTAATGTTATAAAATTGTCTGTATTACCTTTTATGTTATTTATATATAAAGATCCGTTATGAATTGTGTTTATTCTTTCTTCAATAATAGGATTGAAAAATGTTTTTGGGTAGCCATTCATTTCCAGTGTATTACGAACAATTTTTAAATTTTTGGGACGGTCCTTTGCGTGGGACAGTTTCCTTGGATGTTGTTTCTTCATTTACGAATATAGGCATTGAGTAGCATCAAAAAGGTTGGGCAGAAATTAAAAACCACACACCACTAGATCAATCGGAGTTAATACCTAAAGATAAACAAACCCACACAGTATACAAATTAAATTGTTTAGATTGCGTTGGGACTTATGCTGGAATCTCTAAGCAATATTTACAAAAAAGAATGTAAAGCCATAAGTATAGCACAAGAAACAAAAACTTAGAAAATTGCACCGCCATTGCCAAACACTGCTTTGATTATAACCATCAATTCAATTACAAAAATGTTAATATTTTAACTAAGGAAACTAATTATTATAAAAGATCTATTTTGGAGATGATTCACCCAAAACGTGACTCCAAGTATGTGAATTATAGAACAGATCTATACAAATTTATTTAATTAATACTCTTGCAAATGCCTACATGCGTCTTTATAATGTTAAAAGTATATTTAACATTCGGTTCGAAAGTGAATACTCGAAGGTTATATTTTTAGTTCAGTCCTTCAGTCGTATTACATACTGTGATTCGATATGACTTCAGAGTTCATAAGAATATTGGTAAGCAGCGGATTCTTAATTCATATACTTAAAACATTAATGTGTTATAATTTCGATTGTTCGTGTGTCTGTTCGTTTCGCAGGCGTGGACATTTTTAGTTGAAATCAGTGCTTTAAGAACGCCAATTAGTTCGATGAAATCACGTTTTATACAATGATGGTCGTGAAACCGAAACGTACGTAATGACGAAAATAATATGGAGAAATTATTTATTCATGAAGAGAAAATATAGTATTTATGAAGAATTACAATGACCTACATATCCTCCTCTGAATCTAGGCTTTCCCACCAACAAAATTGATAAACCTGGTATGAATTAAACGTGCTCCTCCTGGTAACCTTCATTACCAAAACTCTGTACACGCCTATGTAGACAAGTACACTGTTTTAATGTGTGCTTAATAATAATGTTATGTAGCACCTTGGGATAAAATATTCCTGCGGTTTATCAAACATTTGCGGAACTCCAACAAGCAACAATATTTGCATAGTTTTCGCCTCCTTTGTCTAGTGAAGTTGATGCCGGCGGGTACGGCTTGCATGTGTTGTTTCTGAAGTTCAGAACTCGTGGTCTTGTAAGTTCCGAATAAACTTATCATCGTCGCTACGCCTATTTCAAGGTACAAGATATGTTTACGGAAATTATCGTTTCTACAGTTCCATGTCCTTCACGGATAAATGACGTAGAACAAATGGATTCGTTGCCTCAAGCAAAGCTATACGAAGTTTTGAGTGTTACGGAATGGAACACGATTGTTAATTTAAGTTCCAATGTTCGAAACAATGTACGTATAAAAAAATTGGAAAAATTATTTGACCCTCCGAAAGAGTTGTGATTCAGAAACAAATATTAGTTTTTTGAGGAATCGAAACAAGATTTCAAAATGTGTGGAAATAAAAAAGTGTTGACGTTGATTGAGCTAACCGGAAAAACTTTTTTTTAAAGCAAAATTTTCAATAAAGGAAAATTTCTGGTAATAGATGTTGAAGGGGTGTCTCCCTCCACCTCTTTCCTACAAAGAAATAAAAACATCAATAGGTCAAAATAGTAGCTTTTTATGTATTTTTATTACCAAAGAACATCTTCTTTCAATTTGAACAATTTTGGAGAAAAGTGGAAAAAACATTTCAACCTCAATGTTCAAGGGCCTGTAACTTGTCAGGAAATGGTGTGATCGAAAAAAATGGACTCTAAAATCCCGAATTTCATTGGTCGCAGTTATTTCTGGAACATCTTGTATAGTATTACGTTTTATATGACATAATATGCGCTGCCTTAGAATGCATATAGAAACGTCACATTTATTATAACTTTTCACTGAGGCTTGAGTCTTCCCATATGCAGATATCCCTATATCCTATAATAGTTTATCACGAGATTCGTAATAAACTTGGAAATCTGACTGGAAATTGCCCGGCTAGATATTCTGTTAACAAGATGAATGATGTTCGAAACCCTCGGCTCTATCTATAGACGTGCTGAAGGGTTTTAGAGAATTGATAACCTTATTATAACCTTCTTTATCGTTAGAATGTCGATCGGAGTGTGAGAGATCGAGAGAAATGGACAGTGCGGATAGATCCTCATTAACTGCAGCTCGTAGAAATTGAGATATTTACCTATTGTTGAACTTGGCAACTGGTCGGCTTTTGTCTCCATTAACTCTACTCTCCCATTTTAGAATCGAGCGGTTTTTACTTAACTCCAAATCATTGTAACGAATGTCACCTCGACAATATAAGGAACTTCACATGCATGCAAACGCAGCATGGTCCTAATGAGACAGATGTTACAGCTCTTTATGACAGGTTAGCAAACTCATCGAAAACAAATCTCTCCAAAACAATTCTCCGAAAGCAGTTTTTCGAAGAACAGTCCTTCGTAAATCTATTCTTCGAAAAACAGTTCTCCGAAAATAAAATTCGGATTTGAAACATGCAGGTAAAGCGCACCCTTGTAGACGATTTCTCCTCAGGTGAGTATTAATAATAATTCATGGCTATACCTGAGTCAATAAATGAGCTGAAGATGGTGTTTGAATCAAGCGAACGAGGCAATTGGTCCTCGACGAATACCCATTTGTAGAAGACAAACAAGTGGATCAAGGACATATTGGAAGTGCGAGCAATTTGAAACCAGGAAGAGGAGTTGCAGAGGTCGGGCTGGAAACGCTACAAGTGTAGAGGTATCAAAACTAATGTAGCGGATATGAGCCACAGCAACCACTTCAAGAGATACTCCGCACTATATTGTGTACTCATTGTCTGGCACAGTCAGTAGCAGTTGTGCAGGACAAATTCCATCCGTTAGTTGCATGAAGAGGACAAAAAAAACCGTACAAAGGAGAAACGATGCTGAAGCAGTTTTGCATCAATCACGAATGGACATAATTCTACCAGAGTTATATACAGGAACGATGAAAGGCAGAGATGAAAAATTGATAAATCTTCTATATTACTGTCGGTTATGCAGTATTGTGCCGTAACCTACTTGTGACCAGCCTCTGGCTTCTGACGCCACGATCGAGCACTCAGGCCTTGTGATCTAGAGTGTATTGGTTAGTTGCTCAGTGGGGGTATGTGGCCTCGCGGTAGCAAGCTACCAACTAAAACAATTCACTAGTAATCGAATACTATATGAATAACGAAAGCAATCACAATGGAAATCGTTTTAGATGGAAGCATTAAACTGAAACTACCACAGGATGATTCATTATTCCTGTTTGAAAAATTTCGTTCCAGACAAGAAGTAGAGACAAGTCTGAACATGGCTAATGCTGAATCTCGAGTAACAGAAGTTACAAATAAAAGTGATAACAAAATAGTAGAGTTAAATTTTACTAGTTAATACAGCTCGGATTTGAACCAGAGGGTAATAAATTTGAGAGCTAATATTATATCAGATTATAAGGACCCAAGCATTATTAATGTGACAACTTAATGATTGGTTCCAATGAGATATGTACATTTAATTGAGGTGATACCGTACAAGACTTGTCAAATAGGATCCATGAAAATAATGAGATATAACTTCAGCCCACTGGAGAGACTGGCTGGTCTCCTACGTACAGTCTAGAGTGTAGATAAAACGTAATGAAATATGACCAAAGCTCGGAAGAACTTATTGCACGTTCTCTATTTTTAGCTAATCTCTTGGATTTCGGTAAAATCGAGAGACGAGAGAATCAGGTCATGAAGTAAATGGCGATAAGATTTTACGTTTAAAAATACACTGACCAATGAATTTCATTTTCCTTTGATTCCTTCGCACAATGATCTAACTCTACCCAAGAATAGGAAGCAATTATTTTACCGTTTCACCCTTTACTATGTGATATGAAACTTTATTCATATTGTCAAATTGAACACAACTATGTTGATATTACTTTTATTCAAGTTTACAATATGAATAAAGTTCCATATCTCATAGTAAAGGGTGAAACGATAGAATTTTTCAATAGGCAATAAGTCATTGTCAGTTGTAATTTGCAAATCCGAAATTAATTACAAACCTAATTGTGAGTGTCATGTTACTAAAGAGTTAATTCAACTGGGATTTGAACCAGAAGACAATAAATTAGAGAACTAATATTATATCAGATTAGAAAGACCCAACCATTAGTAATGTGTAATGATTGGTTTCAATGAAATATGTACATTTAATTGCGGTAATACCGTACAAGACTGTTGTCGAATAGGATACATGAAAATATGAAATATAACTTCAGCCCACTGGAGAGACTGTCTGGTCTCCTACGTACAGTCTAGAGTGTAGATAAAACGTAATGAAATATGACCAAAGCTTGGAAGAACTTATTGCACGTTCTCTATTTTTAACTAAACTCTCGAATTTTGGTAAAATCGAGAGACGAGAGAGTCAGGTCATGACCAGTAAATGGCCATAAGATTTTACGTTTAAAAATACACTGTCCAATGAATTCATATTTCCTCTTATTCCTTTGAATAATGATGTAACTCTACCCGATATTATTCTATGTTTCACCCTTTACTATGTGATATGAAATTTTATTCATATTGTCAAATTAAACACTACTATGTTGATATTAATTTTATTCAATTTTACAATATGGATAAAATTTCATATCTCATAGTAAAGGGTGAAACGATAGAATTTTCAATAAAACTATCACTGTATTTAAAAAATGAACGTTGATTGCAATTTCAAACTTGATACGTGCATTTTTGAACAATAATCGTACATGTTTTGAAAATGATCTTATCAAGTTCAAAATTGCAATATCCCATTATTTGCAATCAAATCATTTAGCCAATGTGGCAATAAGTCATTGTCAGTTGGAATTTGCAAATCCGAAATTAATTACAAACCTAATTGTAAGTGTCATGTTACTAAAGAGTTAATTCAGCTGGGATTTGAACCAGAAGACAATAAATTTGAGAACTAATATTATATCAGATTAGAAGGACCCAAGCATTATTAATGTGACAAATTAATGATAGGCTTCAATGAAATATGTACATTTAATTGCGGTAATACCGTACAAGACTGTTGTCGAATAGGATACATGAAAATATGAAATATAACTTCAGCCCACTGGAGAGACTGTCTGGTCTCCTACGTACAGTCTAGAGTGTAGATAAAACGTAATGAAATATGACCAAAGCTTGGAAGAACTTATTGCACGTTCTCTATTTTTAACTAAACTCTCGAATTTTGGTAAAATCGAGAGACGAGAGAGTCAGGTCATGACCAGTAAATGGCCATAAGATTTTACGTTTAAAAATACACTGTCCAATGAATTCATATTTCCTCTTATTCCTTTGAATAATGATGTAACTCTACCCGATATTATTCTATGTTTCACCCTTTACTATGTGATATGAAATTTTATTCATATTGTCAAATTAAACACTACTATGTTGATATTAATTTTATTCAATTTTACAATATGGATAAAATTTCATATCTCATAGTAAAGGGTGAAACGATAGAATTTTCAATAAAACTATCACTGTATTTAAAAAATGAACGTTGATTGCAATTTCAAACTTGATACGTGCATTTTTGAACAATAATCGTACATGTTTTGAAAATGATCTTATCAAGTTCAAAATTGCAATATCCCATTATTTGCAATCAAATCATTTAGCCAATGTGGCAATAAGTCATTGTCAGTTGGAATTTGCAAATCCGAAATTAATTACAAACCTAATTGTAAGTGTCATGTTACTAAAGAGTTAATTCAGCTGGGATTTGAACCAGAAGACAATAAATTTGAGAACTAATATTATATCAGATTAGAAGGACCCAAGCATTATTAATGTGACAAATTAATGATAGGCTTCAATGAAATATGTACATTTAATTGCGGTATTACCGTACAAGACTGCTCCAGCCCACTGGAGAGACTGTCTGGTCTCCTACGTACAGTCCAGAGTGTAGATAAAACGTAATTAAATATGACCAAAGCTTGGAAGAACTTATTGCACGTTCTCTATTTTTAACTAAGCTCTCGGATTTTGGTAAAATCGAGAGACGGGAGAATCAGGTCGTGGCCAGTGAATAGCCATAAGATTTTACGTTTAAAAATACACTGACCAATGAATTTCAATTTCCTTTGATTCCTGCGAACAATGATGTAATTCTACCCAAGAATAAGAAGCAATTATTCTACCGTTTCACCCTTTATTATGTGATATGAAATTTTATTCATATTGTTAAATTAAACACTACTATGTTGATGTTACTTTTATTCAATTTTACAATATGGATAAAATTTCATATCTCATAGAAAAGGGTGAAACGATGAAATTTTCCAATAAAACTACCACTTTATTTATTAATGCAATGTCGAACTTGATTAATGCATTTTCGAACGATACTCGTTAACTGTAGAGACTGGCTGGTCTCCTACGTACAGTCCAGAGTGTGGATAAAACGTGATGAAATATGACGAAAGCTTGGGAGAACTCATTGCATGTTCTCTACTTTTAACTAAGGTTTCGGTTTCCGCTCAAATCGAGAGACGAGAGAATCAGGTCGTGATCAGTAAATGGCCATAAGATTCTAGGTTTGAAAATATACTGACAAATGAATTTCATTTCCCTTTGATTCCTTTGAACATTAATCTAACTCCACCCAAGAATAGGTAGCAATTATCCTACCGTTTCACCCTTTACTGTGTGATATGAAATTTCGAAATTTAACACTACTATCTTGATATTACTTTCATTTAACAATATGGATGAAATATCATATCTCATAGTGAAGGGTGAAACGATAGAATTTTTTAAAGGTGCTAGTGCAGCAAAATATATCATTTAACATTCTTCGTCTTCCAAATAAAGTGATACCAAGGTATATCGATATCAAAACCAGGGAAGACCTCAAGAATAGCAAGCAAGCCGCAAAATCCGTAAGTTTAAAGAAAAATGTAGATCTCTCTATCTCGAATGGGAAGTTATCCAACATATAACAAGTTATTGCATTCTGAACTCACTCATAAGCTCCATCCATTTTGTTAGCCATGAAATTAGCGACATAATTCATTCGAAATATCTAAGACAAGATAGAGAACTCAAATCTCAACCCAAGTAGACAAAAACAGATTAGTGCATCGCACACAAATTTCGCAACATTCTTCAATCCAATTTAGCGAAAAAGTAATCAATCTTTGCGAGACCGAATTTAGCGCTACAGAAGTAGAAGTTTTATCAAACTGTCCACAATTTTGGCCCCTATTCAAACAATTCGATAATTGAAACAGTCGTGACAGAAGAAATTACACTCAAAAATGTAGGAAACACCGATCGAACAATAAATAAATTTTGACTAAATCCAATAAGTCTGCAAAAGTTATATTACCAAAGACATCATATTTACAGAAAACCAATCAATTTATCAAAAACGAAACCATCATTAAAATCAATGAAGACCCTACTGCTAAAGTATAAAGTAATTTAAAAGAATTCTTTCGGGAATTGAAGTTCTATTTACAAAATCAGAAATACTCCATTGTACAGACATGAACCCAGACGAGCCCAAATTGTATGTATTAATTACACATCATAAAGAAAATTGACCTATTCGACCTGTTGTTTGCTATATCAATACCCCAACCAGAAAATTACAGATCAAATTGAATGATTCTTTTAGGAAAATTGAACTTTTCATCTGAACATAGCTTACAAAATTCGATATATCTTATTAGAAAAATCGAAGCTGTCAATACCCTGTCTAATAGTAAATTAGATTCCTTCGACGTTTGTAACATGTATTCAAATATACCGACCGAAGAATGTGAAATCAATCCACTATTCAACATGAATTACTTTAATGTTTTGAATTTTGTATCAATCAAAATTATTTCCAATTTGTTAAATCATGTCTATTCTTGAAGATAAAATTTTTAAATCACAACTTACTATTGAACATATATTTTTTTGGCTTAGATACGAGGGCAAAATGAAAATATCATGGAATATAAAACAGATGGCATCACAATCGAAAATCCCATGTGACATTTGTGATGTACCATCTTTAACTGGAATGCATTGAAAATTTTCAGATTGATGTGTCATTCAGTTCTTCTTTGATACCCATCGAAAGCAAGCAGCCTTCTTTGTGAACATGATTGAATTATTAAGCAAAGAAAAGCACCGCATGTTAAACATGACGGCAGTTTTTTGGGATGCACACGGTATCGTCCATATCGATTACCTTGAAAAGGGCAAAAAGATCACCGGCGTATATTATGCAGAGCTGTTGGTCCGATTCGACACGACAGTGAAGATAGTTAAAATTTCAGCTCCAGAGCTCCCATACGGTTCCATGACTTCCAAAATGTTTGTCTCGCCTATTTCTATCCTCATTTATCGATAATAATCTCAACTTTTTCATTCGCACATTCGCCCAAATGAATCAACAAACTTTGTTGAGTCAATTCATTCTATTTGGAAAACACCATTATCAATTGATTTAACGGAATTGAGATTTAAATTGGAAACAACGATTGTTATAGTTATTCAGTGTGGATACGTTATTCAGTTTCCACAGAAGTTCCTTCACATCTGAACGTTTGTGATATGCTACTGCTATTGTGTTGTGTGTACGTTGCAGTTGTTCGTTGTTGTTTGTGCTGTTTCTATTAAATATGCTGTTGAATCAAATTATATTATGTTCCCATGTATAAACATGACACAACTATATCAGAGAGACCGTTGTCCGTAGATATTATACCCACACTATCCAGGTCAATCGATATGAATAAAATAATATAATAACTGAAACCATTATGCATAGAGCATAATTTTTATCGTATTAATATTCATCAAAATCTGAAATTAATGAAATATAGACTGATTACTCATTAAATTCTATTTAGGAGTCTCACAAAACACACCTGTACTGGTGGAAACCACAATTAACTTCTTCAATTACCATCATTCAGAAAAATCGATGGTGGACGCCGTTACTGTGTGATAATTTCTCATATTGATATAACAATATGAGAAAGAGAGTTTTCTATCTCTTATAGAAACACTAACGTTACTATAGTTTTGATAACTAGCGTAATATATCCAAAACTATACTAATGTATGAATGAACATGAAAGATCTTAATATATGTTATGTTTTCTTGGTAGGTTGGTTCTAAGATATGACTGAAAAAATAAAAACTCTTTTTTTTTACGTTTCGATAACACTTTATTATCTCCATCAAAAGTTGTCAATTAGTGTTCTAAGATCCAATTGAAACTGCAGAAAACATTGGATCGGTTGTGTGTGAAAGAGTAATGTGTGACTAATTATCAATTTGAAATGGATTGAATCTAGTTAAACATAAGACTATATTTTAAGATTATACAATTCTAAATATCTATGATTATCTTATGAATTGGTTATTATATTGTCACGTTTCCGATTTCCCAAATTCAATTATTACCAATCTATATTTTCCATCAATATTGTGAATCATTTTTATTCCTATTATAATCTTTCAGATATTTTATTTCAAAGTATTATCTCATTACAAAACTTACTTCAAACCATTTCCTGTCAGTCGGTGTTAATTTCATTCTCAGATACTTTTATATTGCAAATAATAAGTGAAACTGTAATGTCAGCATTAGGGTTCATTATTCTGCCGGACAAGTTCATTTACAGTGCGAATCCTAAATATAGCTGCATTTCATCAATAAAGTTTATGTAAGTCACCGACATAGGAAAAGTGGCATATTCTAACTTTCTTCTCGCGTGTGTACGCATCTATGTTAATAATGTGAGTAATGTTTTTTTCATTCACATTAAATGGAGAATTAATGATTTAATTAAAATGTTTTCAAAACTATTCATCATCATCATCATGTTTTTTAAATTAACTAAGCTAATTTTGAAGTTATTTATCATTGTATTTTATTGATCAATTTATTTAACGTACTCATTTTAAATAGCGTCGTATTTCATTTTTATTTGTTAATTTGTTTTAATAAATTCTATTAGTTTTATCAATGTTTTTTATTTCAAATTACATTTAATATATCTCAAACAAGAATCCTCAGAGATACGCCATGCCTATCGCCCCCAAACCAATATTCATTTAAAACATTCAGTTCTTCCAAAAAACTGGCGCGTGGCAACATTTCATTTCTATTATTAACAACTAATCAAGTTTGAGAAAATTCTATGGGATCTAACCTCAAAGCTGTTACTCATATGTTAGATAATACGTTATCTTTTTTAGATTTAATTTTAAATAGACAATAGAAAGTGGTACTTCAAAATAACCGAATTTTGTTATGTTTGAATTAGATTATTGTAGTTTTGAAAGCTGGAATCTATTTTGTCATTACCACAATTGTTTTTTTTTTCAATTTGTATAGTTTATAATATCAAACGTTTGTTGTTATTCGTTTCAATATTCAAAATTTCTCTCTCGTTGTAGTCAAATGAATGATTAGTGTCTTTCACATGTTTACTAAGTGCAGTGGATGGATTTTTGGTATATTTGTGCCCATTCAATCTTTTTTCGAGGTATTGGGAAGATTGGCCGATGTATACCTTTTCGCAATCTTTACAAGGAATGGAATAACCAGTTAGTATATTAGTACTAAAACAAAAACTTTGAAAATATCACAGTCCTTGCTAAGCATTCTTTCAATTATAACCATCAGTTAATAATAATAATAATAATAATAATAATAATAATGTTTATTCTGTAAATATCGATATACAATATATAATGCAATCTTTATAATGAAGATAAGACGTTTCTTACAGATAAACATGGGGAATCCCACTAAAACCGAAGTTGTGCGTGGGTACTATTCCTGGTAAGACATGATCTGCACATATATGTGTATATAATATATATATATTTTTTTTTTTTGTTTTTTTTTTGGCCCTCTTTTCGTTATTACGTTAACATATTCAATTAGTGTTAACTAATCTAACCTAGTCATATAAAGTTATAAAGTATGATGGTAGAAAATGAGTAGACAATATAGTATTACGCTTTGATTATTCGCTATTATTTGTGATCATATTATGAACAACATCCCTATTCAGGTCTAGCAAATACCTTTTGAAAATTCTTTTCACAATGTTTACATTATTTATTTTCCGTATATACATCTTATATATTTCAGGTAGATAGTTGAATATTTTACTGCTGAGGTAATTATATGTGTGTTGTCCAATGTTTTTTTTTGTTACAGTGACTTGTACGTTGCCCTTAGATTTATTTCGGGTGTTGTAGTTATGTTCGAGATTTCGAAGGATTTGTTTATTTTTGTAAATAAATAATATAATGTTATACATGTATAGTTGTCTTATATCGAGTACTAGTGAATCCCTGAAAATAGAGTTTGATGGATAATCTCTTTTTTTGTAATACATTATTCTGAGTATTTTTTTTTGCAATACTTCCATTTTTTTTTATGTGAGTGTCAAGTAAACCATCCCAACTGAGAATGGCATATTGCAGGCGAGATTGTACTAAGGCGTGGTAAATCGTTTTAAGGTGAGTTGTATCGAGGATTGATCTCAGATATTTGAATTTATATAACATATACCTGAGAGTTTTCGAAACGTTGCTAACATGTATATCCCATCTGAGGTGGGGATCTATCGTGATACCTAGATATTTGATGTGGCTTACTCTGGTAATTTTCATGATTTTTCCGTGATTGTTAATCTTTAATTCATCAAAATTCGGCAACTGGTTTCCGTAGCTTGCGAATGGCAAGAAGTGCGTTTTCTCGAAATTGATTGTTAGTGATTTGTGATCAAACCAGTCTTTAAGTATGTTAATTTGATCCTCCACTGTTGATTTCAGTTTTTCCCAGTTTTCGGCTGTAAAGAGTATGGCCGTGTCATCAGCAAAGCTTATGATAAAACCACCACACGTCAGGGTAAGTAAGCTGTTTATATATAAGGAAAATAGCAGAGGACCAATTACGGTGCCTTGTGGTATCCCAAAACTAATTTCTGCTTCTGTGCTGAGGACATTGTTAATTTTTACAGCTTGCTTTCTGCCAGTCAGGTAGCTTTTTAATAGCTCTTTAGAATTACCTCTTATACCTGCGCAACTTAGTGTCTCCAATAACTGAGTGTGGTCAACAGTATCGAAGGCCTTCGCTAGGTCTAGGAATACACATATTGCTGGCAACCTATTGTCTATGTGTTTATATATTTCGCTTGTGAGAGCAGCTATCGCGTCGTTTGTTGATAAACCTTTCCTGAATCCGTATTGCTTGTTAGATATCAGATTGTATCTGTCAATGAATGTCATCAATCTGGATTTGAGTATTTTCTTAAATATTTTGTTGAAGTTTGTCAACAACGAGATTGGTCTGTAATTATTGACTATTTCAGGATCTCCTTTTTTCAGAATAGGTGTGACAATGGATTTCTTGAACGAGTTCGGATATTGGCATGTTTGGAATATATTATTTATCAGAAACGTTAATAGGGGTGTTATTTCTTCAGATATTTCCTTGAGATGCTCAGCTCTGATACCGTCAAATCCAGGGGATTTTCTGTATTCGAGAGAATGGATTACATCGGAAATTTCTTTTTCATTTACTGGGTTGAGGAAGAACGAGGTCACGTTGGTAGTTTCTTTGGGAATTGTAGTGGGAGGTTTGATTATTTTCTCAGCGTAATTTTTTCCTATATTCGCAAAGAATTTATTGAATAAGTTTGCCTTTTTTAAGTCGTCTTTTGTTTTTGTTTCGTCCTCACATAATATTTCTCTTATTGAGGTATCTTTCTCAGGGGTGTTTATCTCATTCACGATTTTCCATAGTTGTTTTGAACTATTTTCACTATTTTTAATTTTATTTTGGTAATATTTTTGTTTAGTAATTTTTATCAGTCTATTTGTATGAGCTCTGTAATCTAGATAGTTTGTTTTTTCAGTATATTTTGAGGGTCTTCTTTGTACTCGCGATATAATACGTTTTTATGATTTATGGATATTACAAGCCCCTCAGTAATCCATTTTTTTCTTTTGTGATCAATGTTTCTCAATTTTATCGTATTTGTATTATGTTTTATCATGCCACTTATTGTTTCGGTCAAGTAATTCGCCTGATCTTCCGTTTTTTTTAGATTATTATAATATAATGACCAATTATGTTCTCTGATGTTTTGTCTGAGAGATTCGTAATTTATATAACTTTTTGTTTTGCTATTTTTGTTTGATTGTATTTCTTGTTCAAATGGGATTCCCAGTATGATGCATTTGTGATCTGTTATTCCTGTTTCAAAAATTGCCGAGATGCATGTGTCATGTATATATTTTCGTGTTTTTAAGAATATATGATCAATGCATGTTCTCGATTCGCCCTGTACCCTAGTACATTTATTGATCATGGATATGAAATTATACTCACTCATATTGTTAAGGTAATTTGACACTACATCTGTTTCATTTAGTATATCTATATTTATGTCACCTATGATAATATGATGGTCTGTATTTATTTTTTTTGTTTGTTCTAGGTAATCTTCAAGATGTATGACAAATTTTTCTGCCTTTGTAGATGGGGACCTGTACAACGTGGTTATCAGAAATGTTTTTTCTCCAAGGGTTAATTCAATCTCTATTGCTTTGCTTTCATCTATATACACTACTTTATGATTGTATTGTATTTGATCTTTAATAAATACAACAACGCCATCATTTTTATTATACCTACTTTCGCTATATAACATTTGATAACCGTTAAGATTGAAAATATCTGTACAATCAGAGATATCGAAGGTTTCTGTTAAGATAATCAAGTCAAAGTCTACTGTTAATTGATCTAGCGTTATTTTGAGTTCATATTCGATTATAAGAATTTTAATATCTTATCGAAAATTATTATAAAACATCTATCATGGAGATGATCCACATTATATTTGAACCGGACTATCCGAAAGCTAGCTTGCTAATAAAAGTGAGGGTTTTTATTTCATATGTTCATACTAAGATATGGAATAGTTTTTTGGCGTAATGCAAATGATATTGCTCGAATATTTGTCCTACAAAGAAGGTGTGAAAGTAGCATTGTTGGGTTAAGCCCTAGAGAAAGTCGTAAACCATACTTTATCGAAAACTAAATACTTACCTTGCACTGTCTGTATATCTATGAATCAATATTATTTGTGTCTGGAAATAAGAAACTGTTTGAAAAAAATTTTGTTGACCTTAATTATAGAATTAGAAATGAAAATACTTATAAAACAAGCAAAATAAACCACACTTACCTGTAGAAAAATGTTGAATACAATATCATAAGAATTTACAACAAGCTACCAAATGAATTAAAAGAATTATCTCCCATTAGGTTCCAATTTGAACTAAAAATGCTCCTTAGTCAAAAGGCTTATTTGCTTAGTGAATACGTGCAAGATAATAAATAACAAACTATCGGAGTTTCAAAATGTGATAATAATATTTATATTTTCACAATACCATTATAAGATTATTATAGTATTTCAAATTATGACGTATTCTTTGCCCTTATCAGGACATTTTATATTTATATTGTATGGAACGAATGATAAACTTAGCTGGAGACTTTTTCAATTTGAATAGACATGGAGAACGCAGTTATATGAATATTTCAAACTTTGTCTATTTGAAATTCAATTAATAAAGTTCCGTTGTATTGACGGATCAGTCCATCAAGAAATGAATTCCATCTGAAAAAGCCATTTATCCTATGATAAACGACCATATATCCTCCAAAGTCCGATATTGTCTTGAGAATTAAGGTCGTCGTACATCAAGTGAATCCAAGCAAACATTTATATAAAATTCCGTAAGCGTTCCGTGATGACAAATGTATCGGATTTTTGAAGATATTAAATCTAAGTGATTACTTCCATGTCTGGCGTATATTTCAGGAAGCTTGCAAGCCGAAGTAGTGGGTGCACTAGTAATTTATGCATGTGTTGTTGAGGACCCTCAAATAAATTTATTTATGCATGAAGTTTTGACCTAGTTGGGATGTTATTTGTTTTTATCACTAACACAAAGTTACTTATTCGACATAACTATAACAGTTGCAATAACATATCTATGGTTTCGCCCATTACGTGGTATAAAATCATTTTATCATCCGGATGTTGGAGATTTAAACTCGAATTTACATAATACTTGTAACATTTAATTCGAAATTAATGCTGACAAATTGTTTCGGGGGATTCGTAATTCGTCATAGTACGCAGGTAAACCTAAAATTCGTGTACGATATTCGTCACATGGCATGTCGTCCGATTTTGGGACTACGAAATTCGTCACAAAGAAAATTATTGATTTTAAAATTCTAAAATATAATGAAAACGTTTACAAATTAATATTAATATGATTGAGAAATTAAATTATGATTTCGGTTTTACTTCATTTATTCACTAAATTAGTGTAATAAGAAATGTGTAACATGGGATCAAGAATATAATGTACTTATAATACATGAATTTTACATAACACTCGGAAGAAAAACATTGCATTGGCAACTTATACATTTGTTATTCCAAATCTTACAATGATTTTTGCAAAAAAATCTTCCGAATTCTGAACAAGTTTTCAGATTTACAAGGAGCAGCTACAATATTACATTTTATGTAAGCTTCTACTTGAAATTTTAACAATCTTCAGCTCAAATGTGGGGTGGAAAAGTGGTTTCGACGGATATAAAATAATCCACCAAATAATCTGCGAAAACCGCTAATTCATGGCCACTTAGTTTAATCGCAAGTAACTCAAAAACAAATGTTTTTAATTGTGTGAAAATTTTATTCAGGCAACAAAAGGTTAAGGGTAGAATTGAGATGTTGTTCCAATAGGTGGTTCGAGAAATTAGAGTGATTCGTTTTGAGCCTGTATTTTCTGAAATGTTCGTGGAACCTTACACTGAAATTGCGTCCAGTTTGTTCGTCCTATGTTGCCTGAATAAAATTTTCACACAATTAAAAATATTTGTTTTTCAAAGGGATATGGTTTGGCTCCCGAACATACTTCCCTATGCCTATAGCCTCCAAACCTCCAAGAAAAATACGATTGCTTATCTCCCCTCCCTACATTCCATGGCTGGCTCACTCAAACATTATAGATTTCCCTTTCGCGTAGTCAAAATATAAAAAAATGTACAAGGCATTACTAAATTAAATTTTACAGATTTTGTGTAAATTTGAGCTTAATTCTCCAACTTACGACAGTCGCAATTGCCAATATTGTAGCATACATTTTTCATTGTTCATTAATCACGAGACGGATGTACAAATTATACTTCTAATGTCGGCAATTTCAATCAGGAAGGAACCAAATGCGGTTGTGTAAACAATGGATTTAACTTCCTCCCAAACAATACGGTAGAACACTGTGTAGTCGTTCTCGGTTGTTATTTACACCTCATTCTTGGGGGATTTTACTATAAATATCAAATAGTATTCAACCGAAGTTATTATATCTTCAAACGTTTCGGCAAAAATCAAATCTATTGTACGGAAATTGTGGAATAACGCACAACACAATGTTTCAAGTTACGGTCTACCGTAGAAGTAGGGGTCCTCGTGATACATGGAAATGACAGACGATGGATTATATACTATAAATAATACACAACCACCCGTATCCACTGAAAATACGGTTAGAGTAGTGAGGACCTTTTGGCTATCAAGTATAGTCATCATCAGAGTAAAGTAAATTAGTAATCATAATGTGCCTAATTGAATACTACTTTGATTCAATAAGGTATACAGATTGAGTCCGATCGAGCGATGTACACGATTAATGTGAGAGTGA
The DNA here is from genome assembly GCA_958510875.1 of Endomychus coccineus. Lineage (NCBI taxonomy): Eukaryota > Metazoa > Arthropoda > Insecta > Coleoptera > Endomychidae > Endomychus > Endomychus coccineus. Next base: position 296,731,561 of record OY294067.1, read on the forward strand.
GAGAGAGAGCCATACGCATTATTTTGTGAATAAGATAAACAGAACAGCATGTATTGTGCGATGGGGAAAGGGAAGTGTGCATTGTCCAGGTCGAATTGTTAGAATTAGAGATAAGTTGCAATCTTTTGTTACTTATCAACTGTGGTTTCATGAAAGGAACTCCCAGTGGCGGCTCCTCTAATGAGGCTCACCAATTTATCTTAATGATCATTCTCCATTTTATTTCCTGTTTCTCTGATAATTTTTGAAATTTTACAATTAATTCCCCGTTCTCAGTAGTCATTTTTAATCTGGCAACAGTGCCCTGAGGCTAGACTCTCTATATATCTCAAACGCTGAGCATGTGTTGTTCAACGCAGTTGCCGTTTTTCCGACCAGTCCGAATGCCAACTGAGTAAATCAGCGAAAATGGCAACATCCTCTGGAGGCTAGCCTGCGGCAGCCGCTGGCAATCTATGAAATACGAGACGTGCGTTCTGCCGACTGCTGAGTAGGTCAGTCAGTGCTTGTTTATGTGTTGTCACGCCACGCGAGTAAGGTCAGATTGTTGTCTGTTGTAAATTTGAAATGAGTGTTAGTGAGTTAGTTGCTGCCTTTTAGAAAATCCATTTAGTGAATTGGCATATGATAAAAGTGTTTCTTTTAAATAAACGGCCTCTACCGGATTTGAAAGGATTAGTAATGTCAGGTAACTATCAAAATCGATCATTGTTAATACTAATAGTAGTATTGACAAGACGAAGTTTTAAAAAAAATCATTGATTTCCCTGTAATGCTCCAACTCGATGGAATTTTACATCACGTGCAGTATTTACCATCCATAAAAATAAAGACAAATTAATTGAAACATTTGATTTTGTATTAAACAGTGATGACTTTTCAACAGATCAGGTTCCATTAAACGCTGCTGTTAGTTTAAAATCTTATTTAGAAAATGAAGAATTTCTCTTTTTTCTTGATAATTTTAAATTAATATTCGAACAAACTGATCTTATTTTTCAAATTTTACAACCTAAATTCACTGATATAATTTATTCAAGAGATCGTTTGAAACATCTCATTGGAAAAATTTCAAGTTCCCGTAATACAGAATTTCATTTTAATATTTTATTTGAGAAATTTCTCAACTGATGAGGCTCCTCCCGCGAAAAGGAGGAAAACATATAATTTGGTAGACAAGAAACTACATTATAAACAACTTTTTTCTGAAATTCTATTCTAGGTTCTATTAAAGGTCAAATTGAGATTCGATTTTCCGATTTACATGAATTGAAGTTTTTTGACTTGACGAATAGAAGATTTTTCGAATCTTTTTCAAAAGAGTTCCCCAATACACTTAAAGATAACTTAGTTCTAAAATATAAATTTTTTGATAAAATAGCACGGCACAATGAATTATGCGTTGTATACTCAGATGAAGATATTTTAGGCCAGTACGACAGTCACGCCGATATGATAAAATATATTATAGACAATGATTTGCAACAAGTTTTACCTCAGTTTTTCAAACTACTTTGTTTGAAAATCACCATTTCTGTCACGTCGGCATCGGTGGAGAGATCATTCTCTACTCTCAAACGAATTAAAACTTACATGCCAAATACAATGGGCCAAAATCGTTTATACAATGTTAGTTTAATATCTATTGATAAAGATTTAGTAAAACACTTAAAACAAAATGATACACTTTTTGATAATATTATTGATCATTTTTCGCAAACTAAAGACCGTAGAATTCCGTTAATATATAAAAAAAGTTTATAAAATTAATTAAAAAAAACAAAATATGAAAAATTCCAAAAAAAAGAAAAAATATTAAAAATCCAAAAAAACTAGAAGACAAAAAACGAACAAAAAAATTTTTTGCCAAGAGAAACTCTATACCTCCACGTTGGTTCTTGCTGGGTAACAATTAATTTTGTCACTGAAGTAGCAGGTACGGTCGCTGTGAATAGAGTATATTTTTACAAAAACGTTTTATGTCCAGCCTCCTCTCTCAAAAATTCACGAGCCGCCACTGGGAACTCCATCACTGTAGCTGAAGCATATTATGTCTTGGTGTCTTGTACCTCTCATTTGAAAAAGTTGTTATCAGATTTGAGATAGCAATAGTAGTAATAGCATTTGGTAATACGATTATGATATTTCCATTGAAAATACCGATCTATGTGGTTAGTTAAGGGGTATCGACATGCGCCTTATAAATCATGGCCATTCTATTTCCGGTTGGGGATACAAGCCATTCTCCCCTTCGTGGAGCCTTTATCGCACTCATTAACTGGCAATACAGCAAGTCATTTGACTCAATCTGTATGAATCGACTTCAATATATGTAAAGAGAAGAATCTTAATAACATCTATCAGATTACCTCTCTATCGATTGCTTCGGAATGAGTTTCCAGGGTTATTTTTACGAAACGTTACAAATCGTAGAAGTTTCGAATTCTGAGAAATATTTAACTTGGACAGTTCAGAGTATAAATTAGTGGGAATTGAGGAAAGTTCCCCTACATACACAAATTTTTTTAATTTACTGGCGCATCCACCAGAATGATCGTGAACTGTTATCGTCAGTTAAGAGGTACTGATCGTGAAATATTAAACTTGGACAATTCAGAGTATGAATGAGTGAGAATTGAAGGAAATTCAATTACACGTACTACATACTAGCGGAATTGGAGGATACACACAATTTTTAAATTTTCTGGCACATCCACCATCTTACTCGTACCTTTAGACCTCTTACTATTAGAGGTCTAAATGTATTTCATTCTTTGCTAGAAAATGCATCTTGGGTTTTTCTGAATGATGAAGCAATCGATGTGAATACTAAATTTAATATATTTCATAAAACATTGGTAGATTACTTTATATCATCTTTTCCTAAAAGTAAATTAAAACTGAAAGCACGTGATGCTGGAATTCAGTGGTTTACGCAGGAGTTAAAACAGATGCGTGAGAAACTGAAATTATTAAATGAATTATACTTGTGTTGGCGAACTGATGAAATAAAATATGCTCGAAATACACTGAGAAATAATTATAGATTGGAAATCAAAAAGGTAAAAATAACAGCTAATGATTATGTAATAAGATCCTGTGATAATTTATCAAAAACAGCATGGAACCTAATAAATGCTAAGAGAAATTTGAATATTAACAAATGTTCGAAGAATATTTCAGCGAATGAATTTAATAACTATTTTACTGACATACCACATGTAATTTTGAGTAATGCACAACAAAGTAATAGTGATTCATATATCACCCTTAAACCTGTAAGTTCTTCGAGATTTTCTTTTAATGAAATCACACCGAATACAGTTAGAGAAGCAATAGCTTCCCTGAAAAATAGTAAATCTATTGATGTGTATGGATTATCAAGTAAATTAATTTAAAAAAACATAAATAATTTAGTTCTTCCCTTAACTAAACTTATCAATTTGTGTATTGAATCTAATATCTTTCCAAAATATCTAAAAATATCGAAAGTCATACCATTGCACAAGAAGGGTGATGTAGATGACATTTCAAACTACCGCCCCCTATCTCATTGATTCCTGTTATTTCAAAAATTTTTGAAAAAATATTTTGCCATCAATTAACGACTTATTTTGAGAACTATAATTTGTTTAGTGATTGTCAGTTTGGTTTCCGTAAGGGCCGCAGTACCACTGATGCTTTGATAAAATTTGTTAACTATACTTTACAATGTTTTGGAAATGGTGACTATTCTTTCTCACTTTTTCTTGATCTTTCCAAGGCCTTTGATTGCGTGTCACACACGATTTTGCTTAACAAACTCAAAAATTACGGATGCGACGAGGGCAGTTGTATCTTATTATCATCATATCTATCAAATGGTTTACGGTAACAATAATTGGTCTGATACAAATACTTTCAATATCCATTATGGGCCCTGTGCTGTTTCTTATTTTTATTAACGATCTATCAAATTATCTGGATATATCTAACAACATTTTATTTGCCGATGATTCAACTGCCTCAGTTGCAAATACTGATCTGACAATGGCAAGGGAGATGTGTGAGTCAACGGAAGAGAGGGCTTTGGAATGATGTGCAGAAAATCATTTAGCTATGAATAGGGATAAAACGAATAAGCTCATTTCAACCTTACGAAACAACAATTTTGAAACTAGTGTAAGTATCATTAAATTTCTAGGTGTATTTATAAGTAAAAACTTACTTTGGGGCACTCACATTGACTACGTTGCCAGTAAGGTTTGTAAAAATATATTTGTGTTAAGAAATTTAGCATTCAGTATTTCACAATCAGTTTTGATAATAGCCTATTTTTCATTATGTGAATCACTTCTCAGGTACGGCGTCATAGTATGAGGACACTGTGCACATAGGTTCCGTATTTTCAGATTGCAAAGAAGGGCCATAAGGATAGTTGGAAATCTAAAATATAGGGAGAATTGTAAACCCATGTCTATCAATCTAATAGTTCTTACTTTCCCCTGTTTATACATTCTTGAGTGTCTTCATTACGCACATAAAAACCAACATTTACGACCCAGAAACAGAAATTTTCATTCATACCATACAAGAAATAGAGACTGTTTCAGAAATGAAAGATGTAGATTGAGTAAAGCTTAAACCGGACCTGTTTATCAGGCGTTTAAATTGTTTAACGAAATACTCACAAAGTGGCAGGTACTTCCTATAAAATGTTTTAAATCTCTTGTTAAAGAATTTTTAATAAAAAATGCATTTTTTAGTTCGAATGAATTTATTAACTGTGATATGAGTATTGCAGCTAATACTGTAACATTCAAATGAATCCATATCTTATAACTACATATAATAGTTTTTTTTATTAATTTCAAATTGTACTCTTTATGAGCAGTTTTTGTTCTTAATAATTTTTTATGTGTTTTATTCTAATACTTAGATTTTTTATGACGACTTCTTGTATTCCTTTGTAATTTGACTTGTGTAAAATGCACCAAAATAAATTATTATTATTATAATGATCATAACATTAATGGCTGCATTATTTTTCTCTCAAAAGATTATACAGATTGACTCACATGGAGTGGTGTATAAAATTGATGGGAGAATATGAGAGAGCCGGATGCGTTGTATTGTTACTAAGATAAACAGAAGAAGAATTTGTGCGATAGGGAAAGGGGAGTGTGCATTTCACTGGTCGAATTGTTAGTAGAAAATTATGAGAAATGAGTTGCTATTCAGCGATCTGTTATTTCATGGAGGCAACTCCATGACTACAATATATAATTGCTATTTTGTACCTCTCATTTGAAACAGTTATTTTGAGATTATATATCGAAATAGCAGGCAGTAGTAGCATTTTGTATTGTGATGCTCCATGCTTAGTGCAATTAGTTTGAGGAATCCTCTTGTTATGAATGATATAATTTTTTAGGCTATTCTGAAGCTTCAGATGTGGGTTTCAGTACACAACAATGTTATATTTAGATATACACTACCGATTTTATATCATAGGAAATTAATTTCTCCAAGTATCTGTCCATAGATCGTGTGAACTTACTAATTTTAACCCAGTTATTTCTGAAATGAAACACAAGGGTTTCAGTGGAGGAATGGGCAATTTATTTTCAACACGCTATAATATTTATAATTAAATCATAAAGCATTCTAGTTATTTGGGGAAACAAATAGGTTCGTATGTTCAATTGTTCAATAATCACCGGTTTGATTCATAATCAACGTGTTTACATAAGAATTTGATGAAACGTGATTATAATTATTATTGTCATGAAGTGTGAATTAATTAATTTGAAAACAACAATATGAAGCGAATCAAGAGTACGTATAATTCATAAAGGGTACATGAAGGATCCTATGAAAGGTAAAATTCATAAGCTATGTTTGCAAGAAATAATTTGATGAAATTATATCACAGAATTTCTCTCATATATGGAAATAACACGTAGAATACAGAGCTTCGATTTTGTCTCATTCTATGTAAGTTAATATGTAGATTAGAATTCGCTCATGCATGTCAAATAGTTTAGGATGGATGGGAATTTTTGAGCAACGTTTCTCAATTGACCGCAGAAACTGAATATTTGAAACTCACAGGAAGGAAGATAAATAATATTATATTCGGTTACAGTACCATTTGAGTCATCAAGCTCCAACACACACTGAATTCGAACCTCACCAGGTCATCGATATTGGTCTCAATTAACAGTAGAAAAATTACTCCCAATTTCATCACAATAAAGCAAACAATTCTGATATATTTTCAATTAATAGAAAATTCTCGGGAAATAGGTCACACTAACACATATATTTTTACCCTCGTCTTTACGTACATTTCGGTCTCACGACCATCATCAGAAGACTTATCAGTACAATAACCTGATTACTTAGAATTACTGTAATAACACAAAGCGTCCTTATCGCACACATTTCGTTTAAATGCCAACGTCGCCGAAACGAACGGAAACATGAAATCGGAACTAAAACAGCAATGTTGCAGCGTAAAAATTAAAAATCCACTATTAAGTAGAATTAACAACAAATACGAACACATTTCTTGTTCGTATTTGTTCTAATTTCAAAATAATTCCTGATTTGTTTCTGATACAAAACAAATACGGACAACCTTAAGCATAAATAGTCCAAGAGCCAGGATATGGATGAAAATCTGAATTTGGTAACTATCTGGAGTATAGAAAATTCTTGGTTCCGCCGGACGTTGTCCAGATATATGATCATTAGTGCTCTTGGATTAAAATGCTGTTGTTGCAAGTAAGGTGTTATTGCAAGCGGTATCAACAATATGTCTGGCTTTCTAATCCGAAAATGGCTCGTCAAATAAAAGTATCATAACATAACATGAATGACCGAATCGGCACCTATAATTCCCCACTCGTCAATGATTTCGAAAATAAACTCCAAGCCATGCCATTGCTACCCCATCCCTAAATGTTTACCACATTTAGATTGATTTGTGATATTTGAGAATAATTTTACGTTTAGCTTTAGTTCATAACACCACGCTTTGGGAACCTGGTGAAACAATTTGTCAGCATTAATTATCTAAAATTAAATATTACTACAAATTTTTGTGTAATTTGAGTTTTATTTTTCAACTTCAGAAAGTTTAAAATGATTTTACAACACCTAAACGCCAAAACCATGGGTATACTGTAACCTCCTTCGCTTGAATGGTTAATTACAAGTGGGGAGGTTGTCACTTACTGTCCTCTTATGACAGTAACTGACCTGCTCGGGTTTCTTGAGGGTCCAGGTTCCCTTTTTAGATAGGTTTTAAAATTTCTGTTTCTCTTTCGTGTGGATTGCCAAATAAAACAGATATTTCTTGCTTAACTAAGTTTATTAATTATCTCTATTTACATTTACACCAGCTATGTACAATCTATTTACAAAATGTTGCTAGGAACAGGCCGTTTTAATGTGTTCGTTTTCCGTGTATAAAATAACGCGCTAATTAGATGTTTTCCTATCGTCGGGAGTCTCCACCATCTGCGTGAGATGGTAGACAAGTTTTTGTCCCTAGGTCTAGAAATGAAATGAATCGCGACAATCTAAATATTTAGTACACTTTTAACTTCGACGGAGCGTGGGTCGTGTATTCGCTCTGACCTGTATTTCAGACGTAATTTCTTACGGAACGGGGTATAACGGACTAGGTTGATTTGTCAGCTATCGGCTATGACTGACTTAATAATTTCACACGTCGGTCTCGGAGAGAATCACAACGTAGCCCCTGAAATCAATTCGCAGAAGCTGGATCGTATTCGTCCAAGCGATAAGGATTGATTTTTCCAACGGTTTCGGCTGTGACTTTATTAACAATTCTACAAATCGGTCTCGGACAATATCCTAACTTAGTCTCTAGAAAAACAATTCGCAGAAGCTGAATCGTATTCGTCCAAGCTATCGGGATTGTTTTGTAGACTATTGAATTTATAAACAAAGTTCGAATTTGAAATCGGACTTATATACTGGAATGTTAATTCAATGACTTGAATGGATTTTAAACGGCAATTAATACTCACTCTCTATTTCTCGGATTTGCACAATAGCAACGGCTTCGGGTTGTTTAGATTACGGCAGGTCAATCTCGGTGCTGGTCTCGCAAGTCAGTCCCCTTTCGCTATGAAATGGGCTGGCTTTTATACAGATCGCGGCGTGTGACGTAACGTGAACAGGTGACCGGCTGGCGAATTCTGTTCACCAGTTTTTATACATAGATGTGCACGAAGTTTGATCTCTTAACTTTGCCTATGTAATTCGATTCTACTGAGATATTCAAATTTATTTGTAAGTAATGAAGGATGCTTCATTACAATACAAATTCTTTTAAACTTTTGAATGGCATTCATGTCTCATATTCATTTTTTTTTGTTTTTTTTTTGGACTTTTGAGTAAGAATGTAGAAGGGAAGAACTCGCCCCTGCCCTTACGTGCCTACGCCATTGAGTGCTACAATCTCTTTCATCCTTTCAGGGTTTGAATTCCGTAGTGAGGGCCTATGTGGTAGGAACTTATCACACATTTCAAGTATGTCGGCTTTATAGTTCCGAAAGTTTCCTGATGAGTCAGTCAGTGTATTGTAATATCCCAATGAGAGATTTACCACATACATCCTAAATTAGATAGACTTTTCTATTTTCTTAGGTCATAATAACACATTGTTTTACTTACTGTAGTATAACAATGATGATTCGACAAGGCTCAGATAGCGTCGATGAAATCTGAGTCAATGTCGGTCTTTAGGTCAACCTTGACCGAACTAGATGGTGTGTTGTTATTAAAATGCAAGGCTCTTGAAAATATTTAAGATTATTAGATGATAGTTATAAAAAGGGAATAAGTACCTTCAATTCGTAACACAAGTAATATAATTCTGCTATCGTACAATGTAGTTCCGTACATTAACTTATGATGATAATATAATATGATATAATATAATAACTTATAAATTCAATAGTATATACAAAGTTATATATCTTAAGTATACAGAGAGAAAAATTTTTAACTTTTTGAATACATATAAGTGGTGAGTACATTTTTATTCGGATTGTATCTCATCATTTGTAAAAGTATAAAATACTTGTGTACGGATGATGTTACCTAAAACAAATATGTAGGGATACATGTACGTAAAATATATTTCATAATGAATCAAAAAATTTAAATTGAAATTAATTTCATACATTAATAAATTAAATAGTATATTAATGATAAAATACAAATGCATCACGTTTTGTACTCCACCTGTTTCTTGTGTCCAAATTCCCTATTGAACTTTTGCCATAACCCAGCAAACGAGCATATTAGCTGGTAAGACATGGCATTCCTCGCAAACCAAAAAAGGACCTCAGGTTATACCTTTATTGTATGGTATTCCTTATATAAAATATACATTTTAATTGATGCTTATAAAGTAGATATTTTATATATCAGGGCAACTCAGATTCACCTTTCGGTACCTCGAGTGGTCAAAGAATATTAGAATTGAAATAATCATTCTTAATTGCTTATGCATCTCTCCTCTCGTCAACCCGGTCCCAAGTTTATTGAAAAATCTTAACGCTGATATTTAGTAACAATGTTCTTAAAACCGTAAGCCTTCACTTTATTCTTACAAAATACCGAATTCCTTATTGTTTCTTATCAAAAATAGTCGAGAACCGTGTAAAAAAGGGCAATGTGGTATTCAGGCGTTCCATGCGGGCTATCGATTCAAGTCGGTCCTGATTTTATTGATGTCGAGTGGGTTTGGAATCATCTGCGGTGTATTCCCTGAAAAAGGAACGCATTCAGACTGTTTTAATTCCAATATTACTGGCATCGATCGGACGGCAGCTATGCAGGTCGCAATGTTTGTTGTATTATTAGTTCCAAAAGAATTGCAAAGCACCTCCTCGCGAGAAAGAGTGGGAAGGGGGTGCCTCAATTTGCATACATACCAAACTCCGGTATTTTTCAGACAACTATTCGCTGGAAGAGACGTTTGAGAAATGCGGATTTCGAATACAAATCCTTTTCTTACATCAACCTTGTCTGCAGTTTTATAATATAGTGCTCCTGTACGTGCAGCGGGAAAAGCAAAAGTCAGTTATTGACAGACACATCGATTGTTGACATATTGGAATCACTGCCAGGGGAAATTAATTCAACGATGATTACTGTTCACTTTTAAGTTGAAACGTCTTGAGTGCAAATCCTCTTGTGAAAATGTATCTGAATTCTAAATTATGTACTTATGAAGTGTTTGTATCTATTTTTCGAGCAATATCTATCATTTTTGATATAGGAACATCTCGCATCTTAATTGAGGTACTGAAAACTTGTTCAGATTACCAATTCCACAGATAAAATGCCTCCTGATTGCAGGGAAACCACGCGTTCTCTCATTCTACTTCCTGGTTCATGCGGTTTGCGAAAAATGCACAAGGTATATCCCCAGAGATAGAATTTCCTCAACCTCCTGTAAATAGGAGAGATCAGAGCTAGTTGGTACAGTTTTTACTCAACAAATATTCAAAATTTGAAAGTTATAAAGTATAGCGTAATCTCTTGTAACAAAATATTATCAAACAAAAATTCGAACACATCAAATTTTTTTGTGGTATCGTCAAATATACCAACGTGCCCCAATCCAGGGGCAGTTTGGTACATTTGATAAGAAAGCAAATGAGAAGTGAAAATTGAGAGAACTAAGTTTTTTATTGAAAATTTGCTTTAAAAATAAGCTGCAGTTGTGGCAAACATAGTATATTCCAGCACCACAGCATTTCGTGTACGTACATGACATGCCCTGAATCCACTCCTGTTAGAGCAAACTATTTGAAAACGGCTCTAAGTAGACAAGGCAAAAGGTTTCATCTTCATCAGGTTGATACACTGTACCATCGTGCCTCGAAAATGAGTACTAAACTGCTCCACCACAATGTTGAATATTTACAATAACTTCAATGACAGAACTTTCATGATAGAATCGATACAGAGCTTCAAAGCACGGATTAAAAATTTACTCGATAGTTCAAAAATTGCAAATATCCGAATATTTTCTCTTTGACGCGCACCGTAACTGAACACAGAAAGAGAAACCCGTGTCTTGTTAAAGCGGCATCTGTTACATAGTCTCTGAAATATAGCAAGTATACCAGCTTGTCCCTGTACCTGAAAAGCCCCGCTCACTGTTACTCCTGACTTCTTCAACGACGATCTTTTTATTCTATTGTTAAACTAAAACCTCTCAGTGTCCATTTATTCCATTCCACATACAAAAAACTGGCGTGATAGCTGAAGGTGATACAGTGCTGTCAGATTTTTTTCTTGTTGTGGTGTGGTTGAAACCCTTCATTGATACCTAATGGGCCTGTAACATCCCATAAGATAGTGTGGGAGTCCGAATTTCATCACCTCAGATATACCCACTAAACACTCCACCTCGTGTGGTAGGCTCTATTCTACACCAGGGCAGTCTAAATGACACTCAGGCTTAACGGCCCATTGTATCTTGCCTCACCACTTTCTCGGGACCTCGAAAAAATTCTGCCGTCGCTGAGATTCGAACCCACGACCGGAAGCCACAGTGATTAGAAGGTCGATGCTCCTACCACTGAGCTACTTGGCTCCCGTGGACAGATTAATCAGGTTTTCAATGTTTTTAAATAAAACTAACGATTTGATTCGATAAACTATGTTATATCGAATATTGTTAATTATCTGTAAGCTTAAATGTAAGCCGCAAACTCATTGAAGAAGCAAAGTGACACCATGTAATTATTTAAAATAGGAAAATACGGGACTCACCTACTGTTCCTACTTAAATAAATAAATGGTTCTTACTTGGATATAAATAACAAGTAAGCTCCGATTTACATGAAAATTCATGGACAGGTACACATACCTATGAAAAATCAATCTTTTGAAGAAGAGAAGAAGAAGCGTAAAGCTTCACATTGATATCATTTATTTGTATCAAATTTGCAGTTGTGAATAATGAATTTGCTATTGTAACCTGAGGTTACAACACATTAAAATAATGAATATCACTCCACTTAGGTTTCTTTTAATGAAATTTCCAACATTACATATTAACAATAACAAAAGTATTCAATTTAACAATATTTTTTTCATATATTTTTGAAGTTATGGAACCATGGAAAGTGAAATAATGCAGCTTCGCTATGAATCTTCAGTTTCATATACAGCCTCTCGAAAATGCCACTTTTCTCTTGTGACGAAAAATCTGGAAATCAAAATTACTGAACTAACTTACATCCATATAGATTGAGTTTTAATAACTTCGAAACATTGATAACAGTTCGGAAAAATTTGAGAAAATTTAGGATTCTATTTTTATAAAAATGTTTTTCTTTATACCTACTTTGACTACACGAGAGAAAAACGTAAAATTTCCGAAAAACATCGTGTGAAGAGAGGAAACAGGCATTCGTATTTTTCTTGAAATATCGGAGGTAACACAAGTTCGCTGTTAGATGGAAAAAAGAATTCTAGTTTGAACTCGTCTAGTCCGCCTATTTGAATCTCTCGTGATGAACACCGACCATAAAAAAATCTATAGTGAATGGAGAGATCTCATACCTTTCTACGATGTTCTAGAGAGGTCAATGGACTTGTAAGTGTGACATCATCAATCACAAGAATAGCTCTCATCTGGATAGAATCCAAGAGCTTCGGTGTATGTTTGGGAGCCGAACTCGAAACGTGTGAACAGTACTCCAGAACAGGTCGAATCTGTGCTTTGTAGGATAGGAATTGATCGCCATTCTGCAACCGTTGGAACCAAGATTCAATATTTGCACCGAAACGGGAAAGGTAAATACACGAAACTTCAAGATATATGAAGAATATCTTCAATCTGGCTTAAACATTTTTGTCATTCTCAGGGTTTTACCGGCAGATTCAGCTGACAAGTTTACAAATACCAAAAATAGGTACATTCAAAGCTATAAATCAAGGGTGTAGGTACTCTGTTGCATGAATAAAAATGAGTATTAATTTGATGAACAAATAAATGACACAAATAAGTTTTATTTTGGCACACGTGATCGCGTGACCAAAGCGCTGCTCAACTGGTAACGTCGGTGAACGGCTTTCAACGGTGTATGAATACCTTATGTCATTTAACTCAAACTTATATTTCACAATACAATTGTTTCACTTTCTGGCAACTACTGGCGGTTGACGATTTCATTGACTCAATTCATTTTCAAAACCATAGTCAGCTGTCATCAGGGAATTTGCCTAGAATTGTGCACTCCCAATCAGAGACAGGGAAAGTAACATCTACTTTCCTGGTACGTTCGAAATGGGAGGCGTGCACAGCTGGAATTTGCGTTGGAGAGTTTTAGTCCAGTAAATGAAGGTTTTTACCCACGAATATTTTTATACAGGTGATCTTACGAAGCTTGCTACGTAGATTCAGGGCATAGAAATAAAAAAAAAGTAGTTCAGTCATTTTTGGGTCAGATTGCACCTTTTACCTTTGTTATTTTCGATAAACATTCCTTTTCCAAGTTGGAGGGCTTTGAGAAAAAGAGCCCACAAAAACCAAATTGGCCAATAATGGAATAATTGCAAATTTTGTAATTGAAAGTTGTTTGCTGTGAAAAAATTACCATTTTCCCGACCTATTACAAAAAAAAAGCAGAAAAAACTATTATTTCCAAGGGATGAAAAAGTAGCGAAGGCTGTTTTTGGAATTTTTAAAACATTCGAGCCAATATATTGACCCAAATAAACATTTCTTCATTCTTGATAATTTTTCCAAACACTCAGAGTATCCGAGATGGCAACGATTTTTTCGCGGAAATTTGTAATTGGGCAGCATCCAGGACAAAGTGAATGCGAAAAATGACGATAAATTGTGTTACATCCTTCCGATCATTATGGAATTCAGAATTTTCAGTTTCGATCTGGGTACCGGCTATGCATTCGTCGAAAAATGTTCAAAATTCAAAATGTAGGACATGAAATGGCTCATGCAAAAATGGTCAAAGTCATTCAACTGATTTTACAATGGTATATATCGATATCTTGGATGAAAAAATAATTTTTTTATAATCAATGGAATTAAAAAAAAATTAATGTTTCGAAGCTATAGGTATGCATTTCAATATTGTTTATGTGATTGCTGTATTCGCGCGAGAATTTACGATACAACTTACACCACTCGGCCGATGACATATTTGAATGGTTTGTTCCCATTTCATCGATAGTTTTCTTTTTTTTAAATATTAATATATTGTATAAATATTTTTTATAACATTCTCTTCCGTATACAGTATCAAAGCAAGATTTAACTCAAGAAGAACTAGAAAACTTAGAAAGTTTTCTAAAATAAGATTTGAGTGATTCGTCAAAGCAAGATTTAACTAAAGAAGTTAGAGTATAACTGACTTCAGTGTGGTGATTCTGATTTTTTTTAAACTTGAATAATTTGAGCAATATATTTGGGGCTAGTAGCTTTTACCCAATAAGAGAGAGAGAGAGAGACTTTTTCCAGTCTAGTAAGCTGCATAAAAGCACCATTCTATTTCTGTTGACAGGGACCTTAGTTTTATGACCTTATTCAGACTTCCTTGAATTTATGAATGAAAATTATATCAAGTTAATATTCTAATTACATGTTCAATAAGAAACGACCGCGTCCTTCACGTCTCATGTTATGGTTTCCTGAATAGATTGTAGTTTCAAAGGAAAACACAGGGTAAAAAACCTTTGTCTGAACCATAGCAAGCGATCAACCTGCCATTTCGAATTAGATCATAAAATATGTCTACCAATATACTATGTAGCACTTGTTTTCTATAGAACCATTTCTGTTAAATACGTAACTTATGATTTCGTATCGATACTGTGAGGAACCTCGTTGACTTTGTCGATATTTCACAAATTATAATGACCCTTCCTTGACAAGGATTCAGAGACTATACATTTTGTTTCCGTCCCACAAGTACAAAGAACAAACTGTATTAATTTATGACGGGACAGTCGTACTAAGAAATGAACTCATATACTTGACTTGTCCGTAATAAAAGGCAACAAAGAATATTCTTTTCTATTTACATTCATGTGTGTTCTTAGAACCAGCTTGAATTTTAGCAACTTGTTTGATATCTGAATGTATTCTAATTGATAATTGATAAGGCAGCTTTGTTACAAATCCATACCCTTGTGTTTTTTAAAAATCGTGAAATCACTCCTCCCTTCTTTTACACCCCTTGGAAAAAAGGGCTTTTTTCACTTTTTTGGAGAAAAAAAGTGCATTCTGACCCTAAACGTACGAAAATTTTATAATTTTTAACACTTTTTTGCGGTGGGCAAGTTTTTTCCCCAAAAGGGCAGGAAGTTCAAAGCATTCCTTGAAAGTAACCACAAATGGGACATGCCATGAACCTATCCACCAAGTCTTGTACATTTTGAACCTGTATTAAAATATTCATGGGTTCTGGAGGGAATTATTTACACTTCCTATTTCAGGACAGATTATTATAATCCGAAGGAATTAAATCACGTATTTATGTTTATAGTAGATATGGGATATGGGTTGTACATAGTAGAGTTGAACGTAACAATATGAATCTCCAATTTATGAATTCGTGATTCGGTTCGAATAAATGCAACAGTCCACTTGCTGTACGGCGTGTTTGGTTGGAAGTGTTTGCAAAGAGCCAGCCGCGAGGAACAATCGATACCGATATTAAATATTTCAAACTCTAATCGAGCACAGTAGTTACTTACCGTGTAGGCCAACTTACAATACAATGCCAGCGATATTTCACTTTATGAAAACAATCTTATTTTTAACTGTAATAACTACCCTTCGCACTTTCGTCAATACGAGTGTGGTTAATTTTATACAGAAATAGAAGAGATAGTGTGTTTTGTTTTTCCTTTTCAGTTTTCTCGCACCGTGACCTACAATGATTTGATGGTTTGAATCATCAATGAATTTTAAATACATTGCTTCTACATAACATAATATGGAGTGTGTAAATGGTGAAACTTCATTAAATTGCGTCATATTGATGAAGGCTTGTAGTATAGGAATCTTCCATCCCTATACGAGTTTACCTAGAATCCCGGAATTATAGAAGATGACCTTATTTATATTGAATGTTATGTAAGTATATGTTTAGATCTCGGATCTCGGCCACCAAGCATTACGTCAATATATTAAACATTTTGGTTGGCACAGATACCTCGACATTCTAGGCTAGTTTAGTAGAACAACAACAATAAACAGTAATGACATAATATATATAATTAGGTAGAGCATTAAGAATAGGATATAGTATATTCATACATCATTGATGCGGATGGATGGTATGGTGAATAATCCATACTTGTAATTATTGTAATGAGTATAGAGTAAGACATTGAGCTATAATGGCGTCGAACTCTAAGTTGAAGTAAAGTGTAACCCTTTTGTAAAGTGATGTGTTTCTATTCCCTATACCCACACCAGGACCACGGGTCAGCTTAGGGCTAACCGCCCAACTTAAGATCTGATCCCCACATGGCGATCTCTACCAGTCTTTTTTCTTATGGGAAAAAAAAAAAGAAACGAACCGCTTCCTGTCCATATCCATGTACGTACAAATGGAAAGAATAGGGAAGTAACTCCCACAAATTGTATTGGCTTAACAGGAAGACATAATGAATTGGGAATTGGAATTGGAGAATGGGAAATGGAAATTGCAAATGGAAATCGAGATGAACATCCAGGGTGCAAGCGATGGGGTGAAAAAAAAAGGCATCAGAAAAAGTCAACCAACATTGGTGTAGTGCTTCGAACATCATGTGAGTAATGACTGTTTTAGACAATCTTAGGTTTATTTTTCTAGAAGAATTAAGATCTAAATAGTATATAATTTGTTCAATTTATTCAAGCGTCAAATATGTCTGAAAAATTTGATTTACGCACCGCGACCTCTTTACTTCCAGTAATGAATGGAAATAATGACGTCACGAAACAGTTAATCGATGCTATCGAATTATACAGCGACATGCTAGATAATTCTGGAAGAGTATTTTTAATAAATTTCGTTTTAAAAACTAGGCTCAGCCAAAATGCAAAACTGAGAGTCAAGAAAGCATACGACTCAGTTGAGGCATTAGTTCAGGACATAAAAGGTAAACTGCTTACGAGAAAATCGGAGGCTGCCCTCGCAAATGAATTCCATAGCGCAAAGCAAGGAATCAAAAGCATTGATAGCTTTGGAGGAACTGTTGAAGGTTTATTGGTAGATCTGCCAATAGCACAAGCGAAAGGAAACGAAGAAACAGCAAATATCTTGAGGTCGGTTAACGAAAGATTAGCCTGAAATATTTTCGCTAATGGTCTAAACAATAACGACCTACGCACAATAGTAAAGGCTAGAAATTACGACAATTTGGCCGACGCTATTTGTGGAGCAGTGGAAGAAAATGGATCTCTACATACAGAGAAAACCAAAGTGGAAACATTCCACATGCGAGACTATAGAGTCAAGCAAGGTAACAATTTTGGCGCAAGGCATCAAAATTATAGAAAACAATACAAGCCCTTCAGAGGGAACAACCATGTTACAATAGCAATTTTCAACAAAGTCAAACAAGACAGAGTGTTGAACGCAAACAAAAACCGTTTGGAAATAATTTTCAAAATAATAATGGGTTCAAACCCAAAAATCAAGGTTGCTTTACAGCTCAAATGGCAGGTAATCAAAATAGTAGTAGCACTTCAGAAGAAGAGGTGAAAAGTTCACTTAAGAATCAGTTTTTTCGTTCCGAATAGAGTGAATGAAAATCTAAGTACGAATGGAATGAATTGTGTGAAAATGAAATATGGAATGAATGAATTAAATTTTCTTATCGACACAGGATCTTCAGTCTGTGTCATTTTCAAGGAAGTTATTCAAAATGCAGAGAGGATAAACGAAAACAAAAAAGTAAACATACAAGGAATCTCTAGTTTCGTAATGTCACAAGGCTCCGTCAACATAAATTTAAAAGTAAACAACATAGCGTTTGAACAAGAATTTATAGTTTTAAATCAATTTACTAACGGAATTCAAGGAATACTGGGGTCAAATTTCTTTTTAAAACATAAAGCAATAATAAATTATGAAACGTTTACGTTTTCCTTCATGCTGAGTAATGAAAAAATTTCAATGTCAATTCATTCAAGGTGTGAATGTTATACAACAATTCCTGCAAGGTGTGAAATTGTACGATATTTCGACGTAAATGAGAGCGAAGAATGCATCGTTTTGAATGAGGAAATATGCAACGGTGTTTTTATTGCAGGCACAATAGTAAAACCAGTACAAGGTCAAGTTCCTGTACGTATTTTAAATTCGAATGAAAGAGAAGTGAAAATTAGGAATTTTACCCCTACTACTGATAGATTATCAAATTATAATGTATGTAAATTCAAAAAAGATTACATGACAGTTGAGCGAGTAGAGAAACTTTTGGAAAAAGTAAATTTGGACACGTTACACGGAGAGGAAAAAACGACTATTGAAAAAATCTGTGCAAAATATGCCGATGTTTTTCATTTAGAAAACGACCCTCTCACGGTAACAAATATCACAAAACAAGGAATTCATCTGAATAAGGACTCTAGTCCAGTATTCGTGAGACCGTATAGGTTGCCAATCGCACAGAAAGATGAAATTCATAAGCACATAGATAAGATGCTGCAAGATGGCATAATTGAGGAAACCATATCTGAATGGTCTTCCCCGCTTCTAATTGTACCAAAGAAGCAAGTAGACAAAAATGGAGAAAAAAAGTGGAGAGTAGTAATAGACTATCGTTTACTCAATAAACAGATAGAAGATGATAGGTTTCCACTTCCCTCAATATCAGAAATTCTAGATTCATTATCAGGAGTAGTATATTTTTCACATTTGGATTTGTCACAAGGATATTACCAGGTGGAATTAGATACGGAAAGCAGGAAATGCACCGCTTTCACTACGGACAGAGGTCAATATCAGCTAACAAGGCTACCAATGGGATTAAAGATAAGCCCAAGTGTATTTTCCAGAGTCATGACAATGGCTATGACAGGATTAAATTATGAATCGTGTTTCATATATTTGGACGATCTTATAGTTTTTGGCAAAGATTTGACGACACACAACGTAAATCTCGTAAAAATTTTACAACGATTAAAAGATGTAAATTTGAAATTAAATCCAAGCAAATGCGAATTTTTAAAGAAAGAAATTTTATATTTAGGTCATTTAATTTCCGCGGACGGGATATCACCCGATCCGGAAAAGATTGAAGTTATTAAGCAATATCCGGTTCCAAAGGACGCCGGAGATGCAAACCTTTTTGTAGCTTTCGCAAACTACTATCGGAAATTTATTCCAAATTTCGCAAAAATCGCAAATCCTTTAAATCAATTAGCAAGAAAAAATGCATCTTTCAATTGGGACGATAAGTGTCAAAAATCTTTCGAAACTCTGAAACTAGCTCTCATGAGCACGCCAATCCTGCAATACCCAAATTTTGAAAAGGAAAATAGATTCATTTTGAAATGTGACGCATCGGGATATTCGATAGGAACGGTGTTATCCAACAGTGATGACCGACCTGTCGCATATGCCAGCAGAACATTGAACAAGGCAGAACAAAATTATTGCACAATCGAAAAAGAACTTTTGGCAATAGTTTGGGCCGTAAAGCATTTCAGACCCTATCTATATGGTCGAACCTTTGATATATACACTGATCACAGACCGCTGGTATATCTTTTTGGCATGACAAACCCATCTAGTAGATTGACAAAATTTAGACTGACTCTAGAAGAGTATGATTTCACTATAAATTATATAAAAGGCACGGATAATGTTACAGCCGATGCTTTATCAAGGATTCGTATTGAATCATCAGAACTTAAGACGATGTGTAATAAAACATCGGAGAAAATATTTGCAATCACAAGAGCACAAAAGGTAAAAGCAGAAAAGGAAGGACAAATTAATAAGAACGATCACGACACTAATAGGATTGGCCACCCGGGAGTAGTCGAACTTATAAAACGTCCTACCGATTGTGTGTTACTAGAAGTGTTATCTGAGGAAGAATTTGATGAATTAAACAAGGAAAAATGTCTAGACAAAAATTTTAACAATTCATTATATTATGATGAAGAAAGAAAATTGATTTACATAAAACTACAATTTCGATCGGCATTGTACCTAAGGGCATTGTCGAGAAGTGTAGAAAATTTATGTAAGGATTTCAATATTGCTGAAATATGCATCATGAAAAATTCCAAAAACAAGGAATTAATAAGCGCGCTGAATAAAGAAATCATAGAAATAAAATCCGCCGGTTTTGTAATAGGATTAAAAATAAATGTTATACCAGACGTATTAACAATTAATGAAAAAGAATGTAGACAATTAATCTTAAATGATTTTCATACATTAAAAACAGGAGGACACGCAGGTATAAACCGCATGTTCAATAACATTAAATCAAAATATACTTGGTCAGGTCTAAAGTCAGATATAGAGAAGTTTGTAAAACGCTGTGACGATTGTCAGCGATATAAACACTCTAGACCTACCAAAGAACCACTAACAGTGACTACCACAGCATCAGCGTCTTTTGAGAAGGTGTTTCTTGATTTAGTAGGTCCGATAGGCAACGAAATCGGTGACGATCGATATATACTTACTCTTCAATGTGAATTAAGTAAATTTGTCGAAGCTTATCCAATACCTAATAAAGAAGCTAGCACAGTTGCAAAAGCATTCGTCACTAATTTTGTACTAAGGTATGGGATTCCCAGGGAAATAGCCCACGACCAGGGTACAGAATTTTTGTCGGAAGTGTTCAAGCAATCTTGTAATGTGTTAGGAATAAAACAGCTAAATTCAACAGCTTACCATCATGAAACGATGGGAGCCCTCGAAAATTCTCATAAGCACCTAGGCGCGTATTTAAGAATTCAAGTGGCAAAATTTAAAGATTCATGGACCGAATGGGTACCATTTTGGACTTTTGCATACAACAACACAGTTCATACGGGAACGAAGTACAAACCGCACGACCTAGTGTTTGGGAAATCGTGTAATTTACCTTCCAACATAACGGAACAGGTAGAACCCGTGTACAACTTCGAGAATTATCCGGTTGAGTTGAAGTATCGACTCCAACAAGCATGTAAGGAAGCTAGGGATAATCTGAAAGTATCGAAACTGGAACGTGTGCAAAAATCTAGGGAAAATTGTAATATAGTTAATTTTAAGATAGGTGATAAGGTATTAGTGAAAAGTGTTCCGAAAAATAAACTTGAACAATTATACAAGGGTCCTTTCGTGATTACGGAAGAAAGGAACCCCAATGTAGTGATAAAAGTAGGAAACAATCAAGTGGAAATACATAAAAATAGACTAAAACTGTACCATGATTAGATAAGGAAAACTGTTGTTTGTAAAATAAAAATAAGGTACGTCAATGGGAAAAAAATGTTAAATCTGTCAATTGAACATTTTTTTACCCCGCGTAGGGAGGTGTAGTATAGGAATCTTCCATCCCTATACGAGTTTACCTAGAATCCCGGAATTATAGAAGATGACCTTATTTATATTGAATGTTATGTAAGTATATGTTTAGATCTCGGATCTCGGCCACCAAGCATTACGTCAATATATTAAACATTTTGGTTGGCACAGATACCTCGACATTCTAGGCTAGTTTAGTAGAACAACAACAATAAACAGTAATGACATAATATATATGATTAGGTAGAGCATTAAGAATAGGATATAGTATATTCATACATCATTGATGCGGATGGATGGTATGGTGAATAATCCATACTTGTAATTATTGTAATGAGTATAGAGTAAGACATTGAGCTATAATGGCGTCGAACTCTAAGTTGAAGTAAAGTGTAACCCTTTTGTAAAGTGATGTGTTTCTATTCCCTATACCCACACCAGGACCACGGGTCAGCTTAGGGCTAACCGCCCAACTTAAGATCTGATCCCCACAGGCTTACATACTCAAAAAAGTTATGATTAATCTTATTTTTTTCCTCCAGTGATATTGTGTATTTACAAAAAGTCGGAACCAACTTCAACGAATGCAAAACAAAACTTTGAAATATATGTTTATTTCGTAATAAAATTATATCTCTCGTGCTTTAGCAAGTTGAAGGCTAATTTTCGCCTCAGCTCTTGACGGTTTCGTGCTTCTGCAAAAATTATCAGCAGCTTGCTGTGCACCCGGGACATCATCCATGACAATCTCTGATCTCTCTTCCCATTCATTCCTATTCCGAATACCATTCTCAAAATTACTACCAAAAATATCAAATAACGTTTTCCTTTCATTCAGATTTTTGCGTTTTGACAACAAATTTAACTAATAGTCCACTAGCTTTCTAATGAGCTTTTCACTTTCTATATTTAGAGCCAGTATCTTTCTGAAGTTTCATTTTTTAGCTATGCGGTAATAGGTTAACCGTGATAGCATACGGCTCGGTGGTACGATGACCAAAGAATCAGCAGGCTGGAATGATCCGAAGCCAAGGAGGTTTCAAATGCTGCCACGGGAGCTATGATAACAACCCCAACAGCCTCTCTAAAAGCCTTGCTGAACATAACGCCACTTCACATTTACATACGGCGAATGTAGGTCCATCACCAGTAGACAGACCAGAGGGCAGGCGCACATAATCAAATTGCACGGTAAAATGTACAACGAGGAATACAACAATAGAAGCCGACCCCCTAATGGGGATGCCATCAGATGAGATGCTTCCCACGTATAGCTTCGAGAAAAAAAATTATAATAATGATGATATTACTAGGTTATATAAAAAACGTGTGGCACTCGGGGACTGCCGCGGTGAAGCTATTGCATAGCATTTTTTCTCAACTTATGCAATTATAATTATTTATTTATTTTTAATTTATGCAGTATTTTTTTTCTTTGATATTAATTCAAGTTTTTCCTTTGATATTAATTCAAGTTACACTTTTTAAGCGTGGTAACCGATAAGAAAACAAATTTTTTTCTTTTATTGAATAAATGAGAAGTTAACATCGTTTAAAATATTTTAGTTATCTTACAATACATGTAGGTTATTCAGGAATTTGTTATCATTGAAACTATAGGTTTATGGTAACTGAAATAAGGGACTTAAGTTTGAGACTTGATATCCTCTAAATATCTGGAAAATACCGCGTCAATGGTGGCCCCATATTTTGTTGTGGATTCTTGTGGATCATTCATTATTCATTTTCAAATTCAATTTTCCGAAAGAAAAGTTGTCAACCGCTCTGATTTTTTATCAGCGAAGTTGATGTTGAAATCGCCAGCCAAGATAAGTGGAAATTTATTACCATTTGTACCAAGTATTTTCGACCCTTCTTCAGTGTACTCCAGTAAAGTGCGATGAATAAAATGCTCTACCTCGTCCAATTTTGGATTCGAAGAAATATAAATTGCTACCATGACTATGTGTAGGCCATTTCTAAGTTTGCATAAGCACGCACAAATATCTCCAAAAAATGAGCGCCTAACATTAACATCGCTAACGTGTGCAACATTTATTTCAATATTCGGAGTCATAATATTAGTTACATTATTATTATTTTGGTAAATAGTTACCTCACCTTTTGGAACAGTATCTCGTTTGAATTGAACAATACAATTGAAATTAGGTATTTCAATCGGATTATCATGCGCCATGCAAGATTCGGTAAGAAGTAACACATTTGTTTGTCTCGTAACTGAATCTTGTAAATAGTATTTGTGACTATTTAGACTTTGGCAATTGAAAGTCATTATTGAAATGCCATTTCTATTACTAAGGAAATCTAAGACACTTTGAGCTGTCGTCTGAACACTATTTAAAGGCAGTCTTTTGAATTGTTGCAACAAAGATGCAGTCGATGCAGCTTGCCTTCGATTATTATAACACTTGAATGTAGAATTATCGTTTTTTGTCCTGCGAGTCAAATGTATGACTGTAGGAATATAAAATATACTGGAAATGGAACCGCTTGAGGGTTTCAAGGTATCGCAATGCAGCATTACGAGGACGTAGAGGCGAGTTAATATGAGCCCTACGTAAAGATGATTATAATTGTAAAAATATTTCTAAATTTGCTTTTCGTATTTGAGTAAAAACACTTGAAATGAATGAGCATGAGTATACTCATTAACTATAAAGAGTTCACACTGTGGATATTGATGAGAAATAACCACCCGTATCTACTAAAAATATTAATAAAGTACTGCAGACTTTTCGGCTACCAAACAGCCATCATCAGAGTAAACTAAATTATAAATCAAAATGCCCTTGTTTAAATACTGATTTTCCACCATTATTTTTATTTATATGACCAAAATGTTCCTTATAACGAGTTGAAATATTCCTTCCAGTTTGACTCACATAGCATTTTCGACTCACAACTGATTTTGTAAATCTCGAATTTGTCGAAATCGGAACTCCGTCAAAGGTGTTGCCCAATCGGTGTTTTAGCTTGTTCTTACATCTATAAGCTGGTTGTATAGCAAATTTAGAAAACAAACTATGGAATTTATTAATTACTCAAAAATGATAAGTGAAACTTGAATTTTATTGGAATTTTTAAACGTAAGCTCTAATTTAGTTAGTTGGCTACGTTCCAATTTCTTTTTTTGTTCAGAAATTGGATTATTGATCAAAGATTTGTGTGAATTTGGAATGCTCTATATTTGAACCAAATTGAAATAGAGTCTGTATAACATATTCATTGAATATCTCAACGGCTAATTTAACATTTTGACGTTCCAAATTTGTAGGAAAGAGGATATCAAATTCAAAGAATATCCAAATTTTAATAAATAATAATGTCTAGTTCATGTATTTTTTCAGAGCATTGAATGAGGCGATGTTCTCATCCTGGAATTACTGTTTATTTAAAATGTACAAGACATGAACAAAGTGTTTGACCTTCAACAATAAATTAATTCTATAATTTTTTATTTTCATTACACTTTCTTGGACCTATTGTTCCAGTTGTTCAGTTTTTTTTTCAGTTTATTCAGTTCAATTATTTGCCAAAATAATTACATTCAATCTTACCAAATTGAGGAGAATAAACTAATTTGTATAGTCATAAAATTCTAAAAGTACGTTATTATAAAAGATAAAGCTCAAGATCAGAGCATATCAATTATAAAAAACACACACGGCAAATTACAGATCATTTTTACGATATTTTACATCAACATATATATTTTAATTTTCAAGATTTAAGATTAACAAGAAACAGTACGATCAAACAAATTGTCAGTTATCTCCGTATCTCCTAAAATTTTTTTTGAAGTATTTGTCATTACTTATGCTTTTCAATGCTTGCGGCAAAACCTTGAAGCTTTATCGCCGAATGGAAGGTTCCTCTTCAGTAATAGTCCATGAATTAAAATACAATACATTCATTGGTTGAACTTACCGGGAAGTCATCGTTACTGATAAACTATAAAAGAATTCATACTGTGTTCAATAAGAAATCATCACCCTCATCCCTTAACCTTTCGGATAACTCATTCTGATCTTTTAGTTGATGAGGGTGATGATTTTTTATTTATAGTGTTATAGTATATCCACAGTGTGGATCTCTTTTATAGTTTAATAATCCATTTATATTATATCATAGACTGTTGAAATTTGATGTTGCCTAAACAGTCCTCTGCATGAAACTGACCCCAGCTCTAATGTTATAAACATGCATCTTAATGCCATCTTCTGTATGTTGGAGTCACGTATAGTATTGGAACTGTGCTACCAGAGTAGAATGCCGTGTTTGAAGTAAGAATGCACATGATTTATAGATGCAGGTATCTATGACATTATTATAATTCTGATAGAGTCTTGACAAACACCCAGATACTTTCCAGGAATATATAAAATTATTTGGACAATTTGCAAATACGAATAACAATGTTTTCAAAAACTATATGAGATAAACTTCATACCATTTTCATATTGTATCGAAGATTCAGATGCAAACAATAGAATGAGGAGAAAATAACAGCTTGCAACGAAATACAAAACTTCACAATATGAGGCGGGACATTTACAAAGGCATTCTATTGTGAGTCCCGGTAACGATACTCAACAAAAACGAAATGCACTCCTGGCTTTCTCGAAATAATTCTGAGCCATTAAGTTATCACAGTTTCTGTTTCCCCGCCTCGATCATTTCCGCAAGACATTTACCGATTCATAATTCATAGTGGGAGAAATTTTCAGTTTAGAATGAAAATCCATAGCCTACGTATTTGGGAGCAACGTCTTAACTTCTATTTTCACTGTTAGAAACAATAATTTTAATGGTCTATATATTTGTAAGTATAAATATTTACAAACGTAATTTTCGTAATTTAATATACATGTTGAATAGCAAATATAGAACACGAACAGATTTTTATATGCTTAGATAATAAATTAATACGATCATAAAAATAAAATGAATGTGAACAGTATAAATAAGAAACAATCATCGTTATCCATTAAAAATACCGTTAAAGGACTTAGGACCTTTCAGCTACTGTAACGCTTTCCACGTTACTGGTATCAAGAAGGCGGTAATGATTTGAATAACGATTTCCGCTCAGAATATTGAATCTTCAAACTTGTATTGACTAGGAGTGTCATCTATCTTCCAATAGTAAATCAATTGAATCTATCGCGGATACTCGTGGAACGACGCCCGATTCAGGAGTAGAGGGTTAATTCGTGAAAGGTGAATAGAATAACTCCATTCTGTCGTGAATGCTCTTGGAGGTGAGTCGAAATTTAACAATTAATTTTGTCTTTTGAGTATTATCAATCTGCCATTGAAAATTATTGACATCAGGAACTATTTAATAATTCAAGATATGTACAGTTCCTGAATGTCGATATTATTCAGTGAAAATAAATCTCAACAAGCCTTTTAACATTCATGACGAATCATTTTGTTATCTAGCAAATTTCTGGGATAATCTTTTGCATCCTTAGTAATTTTTCGATCCTTTTCAAGTAATACGATTTCAGTGATGAGCTCATCGTTGGAGTCATTATCTCTTTCCGCCGAGTTTAGAAATAGATAAAACTCGCAGGGGGTCAAATCTGGAGAATATGGTGGATGACGAATCAATAATTCGTAGCGTAATTCATGCAATTTTGTCATTTCGACTGCGGACTTGTGCGTCGGTGCGTTGTCCTGGTGGGAGAGAACTTTTTTCTTTGCCAAATGCGGCCGCTTTCGCTTCAAATAGGCGTCGAATCGATCCAACAGCTCTGCATTATATATGCCGGTGATCGTTTCGCTCTTTTCAAGATCGATATGGACGATATCGTGTCACAAAATCTGTCGCCATGACTTTGTTGGCCGATGAACCCACTCAGCACTTTTTCAGCTCCGATTCGCCAGGACAAGTTCACTGTTCCGACTGTTCTCTGGTATCTGTGATATTGTGATGGATCCTTGTTTCATCCTTGCTACGAAACGGTGCAAAAAGTCCTTCCTATCGCGCCTGAACATCGCCAAATCCATTGAAGTTGTCACGCTGTCACCCTTGTTGTCAACAGAGAGCAACTGCGGCACCCAACTGGCAGATAGCTTTCTTATATTCAAAAACTTATGTAAACTGTTCCGTACCCATTCGGTTGAGATGCCCTTAGACTCAGCAATCTCGTGCACTTTAACTCGCCGATCGTCCAATATTATACCATGGATTTTATTTACGATTTTTAGCGTTGTAAGCTCAAATAAACGAACAGAACGTTCGGCGTCCTTTGTGGTGATACTACCACAACAAAATCAGTAAACCACTTGTGAATCGTTCCAATCGATGGTGAAGAGTCTCCATAAAGTTTACCGTGCGATGCTTAGGTTTGCAAAATATTTTTTCCACGTAAAAATAATATTTAATCAAGACTAAGGCGTTTGAACGTGTCAATCAGGAGTTGCTTCGGATGCTTTAGGTATTTTTCATCCTATTCATACATGAATATATGATTCTGTGAGTGGAACAACCAAAAGGATTGAGGTTTCTTCTAAAGCACCCCAAGACTCTCACTGTGGCCCTATACTCTTTCGCTTGTTTTTTTTTTGGGCCTTGCTATTTGCTGACAATGTGAAGCTCTTCAGGGCAATCAGGAAGATTTAAATTATTTTTTTGAATGTTGTGTGAAGAATAAAATGCCTTTGACCCTATTAACTGTGGGTACTCAATTGACTATATACCCCTCAATATTAAAACTGAAATATCTGATTTTCGTGTTCTGATAGTTTCTGGGAACATAAATCACATAAATTGAATTATATCTAAAGCTATGGAGATATTTGGCTTCGTCCAGAGATCTTCATCTGATTTTTCGCTATTCACCTCCAAGACGCTGTATTGTTCTCTTGTCCGACCGATTCTGGAATACTTCTGAGTTGTTTGGACTCCTTCAAACAATTGCTCGCTATGGTCAACAGATTGAGAGAGTTCAAAATAGAAAATTTTAAATCTGGTTATCGGCTAGTTAAACATTACCCATAATGTTCAACAAGCGATGCTTTGGATTGCGTAAGTTTTTTCCACTTAAGAAATGATGTGTAATCAAGACGCAAAATTCACTGTTTTCCATGTTTACAAAAATCTTCAATGCTTTCGATGTATGTCAAAACAGAACTGAATGACATATCAGAAAATTTTAATTCGTTCAACTTGGAGATGGTACATCACAAATGTCACATGGGATTTTAAATTCTGGCGCCATCTGTTCATTTTTCCCCTTGCACTCGTACCTACATATTGGTCCGTACTGTGGATGATAAACTTTTTTGAGAAGAGATGTGACCTCTGTTTAGAATACGTTCATCACTATTTTTCTTTATACGGGCAAAAGTTAAAATGACCCACAAAGCAATTTGAACACGACTCACAATCAATTTTCTAAATCCCGCATTTCGTGGACAAATATCTAGGTAATTTAAGAGGGATGGAAACGTATGATTGTTTCTCTTCTATACTGTTTTATATTCTAAGGTAGTTTGTTGAAGATTTTTGGTCCTTAGTAATAATGGCTACGTTGACTTATAAATTGTTTTTCTCATTAGTGGAACAGGTAAGCTTTATATCAATTTCTTATATCATAACCATTTTCTTTTTTTATTGTTCATATGATGAGCGAAATTGAGGCAATATAGTTGTCTACAATCCATAATGCCCGGTAGAAGGCTTATTCTCTCAGATTGGTACTTTTTACTTCCCCCACTTCACCTAGTATATAGTGTAAGGGAAATATACTGCAATCGGTTTTAAACAAATTTTTCGAGTTTTTGCGAATATATCCGTTTTGAGGATTTCTAAATTGATCTAAAATATTTTCGAGATGGTCAGCTTGTGCGTGCGTATGTGGGTGTGTGTGTGTGTGTGTGGTGTGGGTAAAACCTGTAGATACGATTGCGTAATACCTATTAAAATCGAAAATGTATTAATTCATTATGGGCCCTGAATCCGGATGAGTGTCACTGTTGCATTTGCCACATGACGTAGACGAGTAATATAATGATCTGAATCGAATGCCCGGTCATCAATATATTCCAATCCAAGTAGAGTACGTATAGTGAGGGAAGTAAAAATCGTTGGAACAAGTGTCGATGCATACTATATATTTCAGTGATTAATTTGCATGGTTTCGAATAATTCTCAGGAAATTGGCTATTTGATTAATAGTTCCCAAGGTGTGTTTTTCCTATGCCTCATTTTATCGAATAGATACCCCAGAATTCATAGTTGTTGCGTCATCCTATACATAATGAAAACCTTTCTATATACCTTAAAATATTTACGTTACAATAGTTATACGTATTTGCCGGTCTTAGTATGTGATATGAGCATAGTTTGAATATTCAATTTACGCTTGAGGTAACTCCTTCTATAATTTCTGAAAAACAATGGATCTCAAGTTGTGAATTGTTGACAAATAATAGGTTCAGTAAAAAACAAAAGATCACGCAAACAAGACGAGAGATTCTTATTTCCTTCATAGTCTCTTGTTTCTTGAGGACAAAAGAATTGAAAACGAATTCTACTTTCTACTCCACGACAATGTTTTTAACCTGTAAGGCATTTATTGGCAAATAAATTCGCAATGAAGTATAGGGTGAGAAAACCAATTATCAAGAAAAGGAGCTGGTATAATTTGACAAGGAATGAAACGGAACTGTTCAATTTCAGCTTCATTTGAACAAGCTAATTGAAAGAAAGATGGAAATTTCATTTAACCAGATGTTGTAATAGTGTAACAGATATTTATTTACAATTTTAATTTACGTTTATCCAATTTTTCAGAAGTATTCATATTCATTATATAATATTCCAATAATGAATAGACAAAAACCACAAATGGGTTTGAATATGATGAAATTGCTATATCCGAATTGCTCGACGAAACGTGTTAGCAGTCAATAAATGAAATTTTGGTTTTGGAGGTTGAACAGTGAACACACGTCCTTTAATCCCAGATAGCTGTCAATCCGTAGCATTGTAACTTTGCATCCTCAGAGGGACATCTCACTGACGAGCCCGTGAGAAGAGCGAAACAGCTGCCTGGGACTATAGGACGTGTTGTCACTGTTCAACCTGGTGAACCAAAAGTTTGTCTGTGGTTCATAATCAATTCTTTTCATTCCAGATTTTTCTTCATAAATATTACCTGGCCGCAATTCGGTCTCCATGAAATTTCTTTCTGTCGAGAAACTCGGGCCTGTGTTTGGGGTCGTCGAGCAATTCGGATATAGCAATTTCATCATATTCAAACCCATTTGTGGTTTTTGTCTATTCATTATTGGAATATTATATAATGAATATGAATACTTCTGAAAAATTGGATAAACGTAAATTAAAATTGTAAATAAATATCTGTTACACTATTACAACATCTGGTTAAATGAAATTTCCATCTTTCTTTCAATTAGCTTGTTCAAATGAAGCTGAAATTGAACAGTTCCGTTTCATTCCTTGTCAAATTATACCAGCTCCTTTTCTTGATAATTGGTTTTCTCACCCTATACTTCATTGCGAATGTATTTGCCAATAAATGCCTTACAGGTTAGAAACATTGTCGTGGAGTAGAAAGTAGAATTCGTTTTCAATTCTTTTGTCCTCAAGAAACAAGAGACTATGAAGGAAATAAGAATCTCTCGTCTTGTTTGCGTGATCTTTTGTTTTTTACTGAACCTATTATTTGTCAACAATTCACAACTTGAGATCCATTGTTTTTCAGAAATTATAGAAGGAGTTACCTCAAGCGTAAATTGAATATTCAAACTATGCTCATATCACATACTAAGACCGGCAAATACGTATAACTATTGTAACGTAAATATTTTAAGGTATATAGAAAGGTTTTCATTATGTATAGGATGACGCAACAACTATGAATTCTGGGGTATCTATTCGATAAAATGAGGCATAGGAAAAACACACCTTGGGAACTATTAATCAAATAGCCAATTTCCTGAGAATTATTCGAAACCATGCAAATTAATCACTGAAATATATAGTATGCATCGACACTTGTTCCAACGATTTTTACTTCCCTCACTATACGTACTCTACTTGGATTGGAATATATTGATGACCGGGCATTCGATTCAGATCATTATATTACTCGTCTACGTCATGTGGCAAATGCAACAGTGACACTCATCCGGATTCAGGGCCCATAATGAATTAATACATTTTCGATTTTAATAGGTATTACGCAATCGTATCTACAGGTTTTACCCACACCACACACACACACACACACCCACATACGCACGCACAAGCTGACCATCTCGAAAATATTTTAGATCAATTTAGAAATCCTCAAAACGGATATATTCGCAAAAACTCGAAAAATTTGTTTAAAACCGATTGCAGTATATTTCCCTTACACTATATACTAGGTGAAGTGGGGGAAGTAAAAAGTACCAATCTGAGAGAATAAGCCTTCTACCGGGTATTATGGATTGTAGACAACTATATTGCCTCAATTTCGCTCATCATATGAACAATAAAAAGAGAAAATGGTTATGATATAAGAAATTGATATAAAGCTTACCTGTTCCACTAATGAGAAAAACAATTTATAAGTCAACGTAGCCATTATTACTAAGGACCAAAAATCTTCAACAAACTACCTTAGAATATAAAACAGTATAGAAGAGAAACAATCATACGTTTCCATCCCTCTTAAATTACCTAGATATTTGTCCACGAAATGCGGGATTTAGAAAATTGATTGTGAGTCGTGTTCAAATTGCTTTGTGGGTCATTTTAACTTTTGCCCGTATAAAGAAAAATAGTGATGAACGTATTCTAAACAGAGGTCACATCTCTTCTCAAAAAAGTTTATCATCCACAGTACGGACCAATATGTAGGTACGAGTGCAAGGGGAAAAATGAACAGATGGCGCCAGAATTTAAAATCCCATGTGACATTTGTGATGTACCATCTCCAAGTTGAACGAATTAAAATTTTCTGATATGTCATTCAGTTCTGTTTTGACATACATCGAAAGCATTGAAGATGAAAAACAGTGAATTTTGCGTCTTGATTACACATCATTTCTTAAGTGGAAAAAACTTACGCAATCCAAAGCATCGCTTGTTGAACATTATGGGTAATGTTTAACTAGCCGATAACCAGATTTAAAATTTTCTATTTTGAACTCTCTCAATCTGTTGACCATAGCGAGCAATTGTTTGAAGGAGTCCAAACAACTCAGCAGTATTCCAGAATCGGTCGGACAAGAGAACAATACAGCGTCTTGGAGGTGAAAAGCGAAAAATCAGATGAAGATCTCTGGACGAAGCCAAATATCTCCATAGCCTTAGATATAATTCAATTTATGTGATTTATGTTCCCAGAAACTATCAGAACACGAAAATCAGATATTTCAGTTTTAATATTGAGGGGTATATAGTCAATTGAGTACCCACAGTTAATAGGGTCAAAGGCATTTTATTCTTCACACAACATTCAAAAAAAATAATTTAAATCTTCCTGATTGCCCTGAAGAGCTTCACATTGTCAGCAAATAGCAAGGCCCAAAAAAAAAACAAGCGAAAGAGTATAGGGCCACAGTGAGAGTCTTGGGGTGCTTTAGAAGAAACCTCAATCCTTTTGGTTGTTCCACTCACAGAATCATATATTCATGTATGAATAGGATGAAAAATACCTAAAGCATCCGAAGCAACTCCTGATTGACACGTTCAAACGCCTTAGTCTTGATTAAATATTATTTTTACGTGGAAAAAATATTTTGCAAACCTAAGCATCGCACGGTAAACTTTATGGAGACTCTTCACCATCGATTGGAACGATTCACAAGTGGTTTACTGATTTTGTTGTGGTAGTATCACCACAAAGGACGCCGAACGTTCTGTTCGTTTATTTGAGCTTACAACGCTAAAAATCGTAAATAAAATCCATGGTATAATATTGGACGATCGGCGAGTTAAAGTGCACGAGATTGCTGAGTCTAAGGGCATCTCAACCGAATGGGTACGGAACAGTTTACATAAGTTTTTGAATATAAGAAAGCTATCTGCCAGTTGGGTGCCGCAGTTGCTCTCTGTTGACAACAAGGGTGACCGCGTGACAACTTCAATGGATTTGGCGATGTTCAGGCGCGATAGGAAGGACTTTTTGCACCGTTTCGTAGCAAGGATGAAACAAGGATCCATCACAATATCACAGATACCAGAGAACAGTCGGAACAGTGAACTTGTCCTGGCGAATCGGAGCTGAAAAAGTGCTGAGTGGGTTCATCGGCCAACAAAGTCATGGCGACAGATTTTGTGACGCGATATCGTCCATATCGATCTTGAAAAGAGCGAAACGATCACCGGCATATATAATGCAGAGCTGTTGGATCGATTCGACGCCTATTTGAAGCGAAAGCGGCCGCATTTGGCGAAGAAAAAAGTTCTCTCCCACCAGGACAACGCACCGACGCACAAGTCCGCAGTCGAAATGACAAAATTGCATGAATTACGCTACGAATTATTGATTCGTCATCCACCATATTCTCCAGATTTGACCCCCTGCGAGTTTTATCTATTTCTAAACTCGGCGGAAAGAGATAATGACTCCAACGATGAGCTCATCACTGAAATCGTATTACTTGAAAAGGATCGAAAAATTACTAAGGATGCAAAAGATTATCCCAGAAATTTGCTAGATAACAAAATGATTCGTCATGAATGTTAAAAGGCTTGTTGAGATTTATTTTCACTGAATAATATCGACATTCAGGAACTGTACATATCTTGAATTATTAATATTCCAATAATGAATAGACAAAAACCACAAATGGGTTTGAATATGATGAAATTGCTATATCCGAATTGCTCGACGACCCCAAACACAGGCCCGAGTTTCTCGACAGAAAGAAATTTCATGGAGACCGAATTGCGGCCAGGTAATATTTATGAAGAAAAATCTGGAATGAAAAGAATTGATTATGAACCACAGACAAACTTTTGGTTCACCAGGTTGAACAGTGACAACACGTCCTATAGTCCCAGGCAGCTGTTTCGCTCTTCTCACGGGCTCGTCAGTGAGATGTCCCTCTGAGGATGCAAAGTTACAATGCTACGGATTGACAGCTATCTGGGATTAAAGGACGTGTGTTCACTGTTCAACCTCCAAAACTAAAATTTCATTTATTGACTGCTAACACGAAACGTGTTTGTATTTCATTATGCATATAAGCCACAGTTTCATTAAGTGAATCAAATATGCACAGATATACATCTACACATGGATCAAATAATTTTTACACCTTATCAAAAGCAAGTTACTTTGATTTATTGTAATATGACATAAATAATCATAACGAGAAATAATATTACTTCAATAATTTTCCATTTTTACACATTGGATGATAAACATTAAATTTGTTGTACATTTGTTCTCGATGTCGTGCTTGTTAATTTTTATATACAGAGTGTTCCATCTCAGACGAGCCACCCCGTATATTTCTTATCCCATAGTGAATGGAAAAATCTCCCGAAACACGTCGAATCATTTTGTTTGGGGGACATCTTTTGACGTATATTTGAAGCTTGAACGAGTAACCCCCTAATAGGGGACGCTTCAACCTCTCAAAATTGAATAGGGGAGAGGGGTTGAGTGATACGTCATTTGGAAGCCTCTTTACAACGGTGTATGAAAAACGTAAATTTGATGAACCGTTTTCGCCAAAAATTAATTTTGTTGCTCGAATGCGCCACCTTGAACATTTAGGTTATTTGTACAATGTACAAGCTCATTTTTATTTAGCCTTTTTTACAAACTTAAACAATCTTCAAAAAATCACATTCGTTAAAAAATTTAATTGTGTTGTCATGCTTACAATGAAAAAAATTAAATCTGCGTGTTTAAATCAAATGTTCAAATTGTCCTCTATTGACTTCCATACAATAATACAATCGACTGAAAACCCTCTCTAACATGGTTCAGCATAATTGGAGTTATTTGACGACACTCATTTACAATTCGTTGGCGTATTTCGTCCAAATTTTCAGGCTGAGTCACAAAAATCTTGGACTTAAGATGTCCCCACAAGAAGAAGTCCAGAGGGTTCAGTTCAGGAGATCGGGCAGGCCACTCCATAGGACCTCTTCTTCCAATCCAACGACCGGGATATTGCAGATTGAGGTATTGACGAACTGGTGCGGCGTAGTGAGGAGGAGCTCCGTCTTGTTGGAAATGCAATTGTAGAGTAGAGGATCGTTTTCTAATTGTTCAGTTATTAACGGATCAATCGCATTTTCCAACATTTCAAGATAAATTTCGCCATTTAAATTACCAGGAATAAACAGAGGTCCAATTAGGTGGTCTCCCAAAATTCCTACCCAAACGTTTAGCTTTTCCCGATGTTAAACTCTCCATTAAGTATAAAAGTGCATTCGTCAGAAAAGCAAACGTTGTACAAGAAATTTGGGTTATTGTTGATACGCTCGACCATAATTTCGCAAAACTCTTGACTTCGATCCCAATCATCATCATTTAATTCCCGAATTAATTCAATTTTGTACGGATGGAAGTTGTGTTTATGTAGAATTCTGAAAACGTTAGATTGGCTAATACCGGAAGCTGCAGAAAGTTGTCGTACAGATTGCGTGTTTGGCATAAGTTGGACATGTCCCAATACCGCCACAGCTGCTCCTTCATCATTAACAAATCCAATGAGTGCCCTTTTTTTATCCATTACTGAACCCGTCTCCACAAATTTTGAAATCAATCCCATTACGTACTTATGGCGAACGCTACGTTCAAGATGGTTTTCGTTAAATATCCTTGCAGCCGCTCGGGCATAATTTTGATTTTGGTAATAAAGGCTAACCAGCTCAACACGTTCTTGCAATGTGTACACCATATTTTTTGAAATTTTAAACAAATCAGCAAAGTAGTAACTCAACAGATTGATTAAAATCATGAAATGATCGAAGAAACGTTAAAACTAGATAAACACCTTCTAAGAACAAAAAATGAAGGCAACACAAGGAAATGTTTTGCTGTTTTCTTATTTATTAGTTTGAGAGAATGTATTATTGTATGGAAGTCAATGGAGGAAAATTTGAACATTTGATTTAAACATGCAGATTTAATTTTTTTCATTGTAAGCATGACAACACAATTCAATTTTTTTACGAATGTGATTTTTTGAAGATTGTTTAAGTTTGTAAAAAAGGCTTAATAAAAATGAGTTCGTACATTGTACAAATAACCAAAATATTCAAGGTGGCGTATTCGAGCATCAAAATTAATTTTTGGCGAAAACGGCTTATCAAATTTACGTTTTTCATGCACCGTTGTAAAGAGGTTTTCAAGACCTTTCAAATGACGTATCACTCAACCCCTCTCCTCTATTCAATTTTGAGGGGTTGAGGCGCCCCCTATTAAGGGGTTGCCCATTCAAGCCTCAAATATACGTCCAAAGATGTATCCCAAACAAAATCATTCGACGTGTTTCGGGAGATTTTTCCACTCACTATGGGATAAGAAATATACGGGGTGGCTCGTCTGAGATGGAACAGCCTGTATGTATCTGACTGCAAATTGTTTAATTGTTCAGTAAATACAAGAATATTTGGGTGAGATGAATAAATCAGTTTATTGAAATGCGAATGAAACGCTTAGCACGTATTGTTTGGCCCATACGTTTGGACGAAAACTCGCAGTTTCATCGATATAAGTGTCTACCAAATAGTAAAAATTTTTTTTACCTTTAAAACTGTAAATCTTCAAGCTACTCAATCCAGAAATAAAGTGCTGTGGGATATAATTTGAAGTAAATTTTATCAGGAAACAAAAATTCATTATTCCATCCATAATAAAAGCAGATATGTTTTATTAAGTATAAAAGATCGATAATGTTATTTTTATCTAATTTCTCTATTATGACTTGATCTACCAAAAGTCACCACAGTCTGAACAGGTTAATTATAAACTCCAGATTTATTCGTTTTATATTTGGCCTTCAAGAACCTAGTGGTTGAAAGAAAAAAGCAAAAAAGCCTTTATCGGAAATGATATGTTGTCAAACATTACTTGAAAGAATTACACTGTCTATTCACTTTTAACATAATCTTGCTGAGTTCAATTGAATTGTCAAACTATAATGAGTTCCTCTCTAGCTGAAAAACATATTCATCGATGAGATGGTTTAGATACGTAGATAGATGATGAATTATCCTCCTTCAACGGTATATCAAGGCAATAGTTTCTCATAATTCTGTAACAATATACTCATCCTTATATTGAATTCAATTTGGATACAGTGAAAACCTCAACCTCACTCATCGTAATAATATCATTATTTTCAACATTCATAGAACAACTACCTCTAATTGCTCTTATAGCCGCGGTTGCCACAAATTAGCAGCAGGATCTTCAAACATTAACTGCAATAGGGTCTATTACTGACCCAAGAACTGTTCGGCGTGTTATAATAAACTGGTTCCGTCTGAGTAACTATGCGTAATAAATAACAAAACTTGGCCAGAAGTGCTCCAGATCTATATTGAAAGTCTTGGATGAAATATACCCAGAAAAAATGAATAAAATTTATTAGGAGACATCTGAATCGATAAAAAGTGTTAGAATTAACAACGTTCACAAATAGAATGTCGGTTAGAACTTCATCTCTATTCTAATGTGCTTTCAAAATATTCGGAAATGTACGGGGTACTTCCGGTAAACTTCCGGTATAACCGGAAGCCCCTCAGATACGAAAATACAAATAACTAATAAACACAAAGGTTTCTATATAAAATTACAGCTTATAGTGCCGGACAGCTGTTTAGTTATCTCGTGCTCGCGAGCGAAACGAGGAAGCTGTAGTGCTACCGGTCGACATCTCTGACGAGGTTTGAATACTTCATTGACCAAAATACTAGAGATCTATATACCCGACAATGGGTGTTCCACTATGGCACAATGTATGTGAAACATCTTGCACTTCACTGAAATTAATGGGTTGTTTAAGTGGGACGTCAACTCTTAAGTAGACAGCAGATGTTCTGCTTTCTCTAGCCTCAATGGTGTAATTATACCTCGACCGGTTACACTGGTTCCTCGTTCTATTGATGAGCTCGAGAAAACAGCTGCCCGGAACTATTAGCTGCAATGCTACAAATCGATCGGAATAAATCCAAATACCTTTGTGAATAAAATCTGACTTGTCATTTGTTAGTTACTCAACTAAAATACGTTTCTACACAATTTCCAGATTTCTATTCAACTTGCCGGAAAAGTTTTAAGTAACAAACTTGCCACTAAAATCTTCTAGACAAACATAATTATATTAAAATCTACATTGACTATGATACAGTTGTACAAAAATGAACACCCGGAGAAGGTTTTGGTAAAATTCGTTCTAAAACGTAGAATCATCTTCGACAGCTTGGGATAAGCAATTTGAATTATCTGTTTGGTTAAAATCCTTGAATCTTGCCTGAGAAATATTCTTGTAAAATTTATTACTTTCGGACTACACGTTGCGCAATAAACAATGGATAAGTAGCTTATATCGAGGAAATTATGCAGCGAACGACAAAATGTGGTTTTTACTTTTGGAAAAACTGTTCAAAAAAATCGAAGTGACTGTATTCTTCTATGTATTAGCTGCATTAGAGATTGTTCATCAACATTTTTTTTCAGAGATTTTTATGGGTTTTATAAGGAAACTTCCTTGTAGGAACCCAACCACAAAAATATTCCGGATCACTTTTATCCAGGTTCGTTTTGGCAACATTTCCAACGTTACCCGCATAACCTTACGTGATTTATAATATTTATCAACATTTTATCCACATAATCAACGCTTACACGACGTAGAGGATTATGTTTCACTGGAATTATGTAATTTTGCTTATAAATCTCTTCGTATTCGTATCCTTAGTATTCCATTTCCAATTGAGAGAAATAATGAATAATTTCAATATTTGTGAGATACGGACGCGTTCTGTAATTGATATCATCCAATAAACGTAATTCTATCTATTTATTCTTGGCCTCATCCGTTTTGTTCACATTGAACTTCCAACGAGTAAAATCGCTTCAGTCCCATCTATACGTAATTTTAGTTTCAGTTTCGATTACCCATCCTCAAACGCTTCCACTTACCAACAAATAAGAGAGAAGAGTGTCTCAAAACTGAAACTATGACAAACTAGGGTATCCGTGATATTACTGACGAAAATGTAGTAATTTGATGATAAGAAAACTAAAAGTCAGTTGAAACTGTCCACTGCCATTTTAATATTATTTACCAGTTGTGATATCCCGAAGAGATTCATCCTAAATTGGATAACTCACAATATTCTATTGTCTCATGTCACAATAATGTTTATTGAATATGAACATACAACACATTTGTTATTTGTATAATATTACATAACAAATGATGAGTCGACAAGGTTCCGATCGTGAGTGCATGACTTGATATTCAAGTACATCAGATAATAGTAAGAAGGAAGTTCAGTAAGTTCAGCTAGATCAGTTAGTTATTAGTCAATCTAAGTTAATATTAGAAAGTACAATGTAGTGAACATTAAAACCATATAACCCATTTCTCACTCGATGTTGTTTCGCACTATGTCTAAGTTCCATACGAAACTTCTACCATAACCCAACACCGAACCTGTTAAAACATGGTGTTCCTTGCAAGCCAAAGAAGGAACACTTGTTCAGAAATTATGAGGCGATACTGCCACTCATTATACCATATCAATGTCTCCAATTCATTAGGTAGAACTCAAATCTATAATTACGTAAAGGTGGCTTAACAGGAAATTGAATTTTGAATTTTTCGCTTCTCCCTTCTCAAATTTTAGTCAGCCATATTTTGCAACAGTATGTTTTTGTCGAGAGTCTCTATGCCAGATATC
Organism: Endomychus coccineus; assembly: GCA_958510875.1. Taxonomy (NCBI): domain Eukaryota; kingdom Metazoa; phylum Arthropoda; class Insecta; order Coleoptera; family Endomychidae; genus Endomychus; species Endomychus coccineus. Next base: position 296,772,028 of record OY294067.1, read on the forward strand.
GTGCTTTCCACTCATATAGTTAACAATATACTCCTAGTTGCTAGTCAATTAACTTTTTATACAGCACCCATTCAATGCAGAACCTATATTCGCGTGGCCTAGATAATTAGGATTTCGGGAATGCGTTTTGTTTCTCGATTTTGAAACACCGAGCGACAAGGTCAGTTTTTCAAATTTCTTATGTTTTTGGTAATATATAGGTTAGTAGGTTATTGGAGATGTGATTGATCAATTGATCGTTTTCCTTTTGCCCTTGATGTATTATCAAAGTGCATGTAAAATCGGGTGAGGGGTACGGTACCCGGCCTAAAGGCTCTCGTTTTATGAGTGCTTCATGGTCTTGGATACTAGATATACAGGACAGGATCATATGCAGGACTTGTATACCCCAGGCTGAATCTATGGAGCTGGCCTTACGCGCGTAGTCAAGATTGAACAAAACAAATGGAGGCCTGCCCCGGAAATTTCTTCAACTGAGCGCGTAAAAATTGAATTTTAGAAAAATTTTCTAAATAAAAACCTAAAACGGGACACTCAAAATTGTAGATAACTTCTCTATACAACATTTAGAAGTTGAGGTAAAAATGAGAGAACCGGTTTATTGACTTTGGAACTATGTTAAAAAGAAACACATAAAGGAAATTCGTTTCTATGTTCTCAAATATGCATAGTTTTACTTCTAAAAGTAACCTATTCTATATCAAGTAAACATCTTAGGTTGTTAGGCAAATGCAAGATAAAAAAACGAATGTAACAAAATGCGACGACGTTATACAAAATACCACGGTATTAAAAGAAAAACGTATTTTTATTTTAGTTTATTCATAATTAAAATATTCTAACAGCTCAATATTTGATGCGGCCCCTCTAACCCCGCTTCATGGTGCAGGTTCGTAGATGCGCCCCTGAAACAGGATAGGAAAGAGTGGAAAGACTAAGAAGCCAGGTATCGGCGTTGATGTCAGAGCCGTACAGAGGTTATGTGCGTAACCCACTGAGGTGACGATTGGGCTGTTCCTATTGGTCCTATCGGTTTAAAATTTTGCAGATCGAAAATAGGAACTGTATTATTCTTGGAGCCCCATTCCGAGTGGTATTTCTGACATCCATCTTAATTTTTTCAAATGCAATTATGGTATAATATATATAACACGATATTTAATAGGCAGATGTGTCCGAAATTCTCATTTTGAGATTCAAGTAACGTTAGTGATGTGACGTCACGATCTATTTTATGTCTTTATTCTGGGCAAGATGCCTTCTTGATTCTGTAGTACATTGTAGTAGTTCATGTGACAGCAAGGGTGAGTATAAACGAAGGTTATATTATGGTGTGCATAACTGCGAAAGTCTACCTGACAGCGGTGTCAGTATAAAACATAGAGTTGTGAAATTCTTTTTGGTAACAAAAGTGAAGGAAGTCACGTGATCAATTGATCACAGCTTTTTTCTATGTATAATACCACTAATTTTTTCACGAAACGTGACTGCACTTTCGACATAAGTGTCATTTTCAAACGATAATAAAGTAAATTGACAAGTTCTGACTTACTTCCGGTGTTTGATAATGACACTTAACTACAGTCACGTTTCGTGATGAAATTTGTGGTAACTAGCATAAATAGAAAAACCGTGTTTGTTTATCTATATGATAAAGATTCTTGACCCAGGTATGAATTATATATAAATTCTCGGGAAATAGGTCACATTAACACTTATGCTTTAAATTTTAGTCTTTACGTACTTTTCGGTCTCACGACCATCATCAGAAGACTTATTACTTCAATAACCTGATTACTTAGAACTAATTGTATTAACACAAAGCGTCCTTATCGCACCAATTTCGTTTAAATGCCAACGTCACCGAAACGAACAGAAACATGAAATCGGAATTATAGCACAGCAATGTTATAGTAAGTCTTCTGATGATGGTCGTGAGACGGAAACGTACGTAAAGACTAAAATTTGAAGCATAAGCATAATGTGACCTATTTCCCGAGAATTTATATATAATTTATCTATATGTTAAATTACCATAAAGTAACGGCTTCAACAATCAATTATCATGTATATTATAATCAAAGAGCACATTTCGGCTGTCATAGACCTTTCAAAAGTAGCTAGTAAAGGTATGTGAGATAAACTTTTACATACAATCATTTAGCATTGTATTGAGTAGATCGATATTCACGCTATGTTCTAGGTCTTCATCGGCTTGCATATCTTGTAAACCTCTCAAGACAAGGGACTCCACCGGAATTTTCAATTACAAATTCCGTCGTCCACCTGATTTCTACAGCTATACAGTTATTGGAATGATTATGACATCTCCCCATTTAACGTTGAGAACAATTAGCTGCAAATTAGAAGGTTTAATTCATACGATGTAGCACAATTTATTTTCAAAAGTTTTGAAGCTTCATGGAAACAAGTCCACGATACAAAATTTTGTGCCTTTCAGCTGTAGTCATGTTATAGAGAAAATAAATCAAAACTGTACACGCTCCCCTGCAACTGTATATAGGGGCGGTTTTCGTGTAATAAAATAACTATGAATTGATAAAACTATAAAAGAGTTCATACTGTGTAAGCGCTGTAAAAATATAAATAGAAAAAATCATCCTTATCCACTTTACATTTCTCTTGAAGCACAGGACCTCAGGTTCTCAGTACTTTAACAGTATTTTTAGTCGATAAAGGTTATTGTTTCTTATTTATATAACAAGTAATTGATAGAATAAAACGATATTATAGATTGGTTAGAGGATTACATTCCATTTTCCGTTTTTGGTTAGAAATCAACTTATTGATCAAAGATTTACCATTGTCCGTTGCTATTTGCTGAAGTTTGTCAATATCGTTGTTATAATTTTTCTGGCTCTAAGGAACATTTAATAATCTATGAACAGGACTATCGGATGAATTTATTTATAATTGATCTGTGTACATGAATCCGCTAAAATATATATCTAATTGTGTGAGTAGGTTTACTGTGTACAGATTGAGTCAAATAGCTCGGTGTATTGCCGATTAATGTGATAAAGAATCGACGCAGGTGAGAATAGCGTATCCCCAAGTTGAATTTTAATGGTCGTGATTTATAAGGCGCATATCAGTACCACTTAACTAATGACACCGACCAGTATTTTTATCAGAGGTGGGCAAAAAATCATAATACCAAGTGCTATCTCAAATCTCAAACTAACTGTTTAGATAAAAGGTACAAAATCGCAGTTGCTATGAAATATTACACAAAATATGCTACAGTCACACAGATGCTTTTGTGAAAAAAGAGTTGGTAGATAACAGGGGAACGCTGAATAGCAGCCCATCTCTAATTCTTACCAGCAATTCGACCTGTGTATTGTGCAATACATACTCGTCTTTCCATATCGCACAACACAAGTTCTTCTTCTGTTTATCTTATTAACAAAACGATGCGTTTGGCTCCCTCACTTTCACATTAATCGTAAAGACAGGTCGAATTCCAAATGGTGACCATCTCTGATAATATTAATGTCAAGAAAAAGAAGCCAACAAAATACATAACCTCAACTCGTTCATAGTCAATAATGGTTATAGTCACAGTAATAGCCGTTTCATTTCGTATTGCCAAAAAATGTCAGAATTCAAAAAACAGCCCGAAAACACCCCGAGAAAAGCGCCAGTCCCTCCCTCCCTTCAGATTCGACGCTGAGTTTTTAGGTAAGTTCTGAATCTCAAATGGTGACTTATTATACTTTCAAGTGGAAATAGAAGTGACGGGTCCAATCAATACCTTCCGCAGTACAAGGCTTGTACGCTAAGTGTGACGCCATCAACCAGAGGCTTGGAGTTAAGACGAAGCTTATGACAGTTTAGTCATAATGGCGCGTAACCGGTATTGATTGTTACAGGTGATAAATATCACAATTAAACATAATTTTACATCTTTCTTGTGAAAAATTTTATGTTCCACCTGTTCCTAATGTGTACCGGTGTGATTGAAACGTATTTTCACCTGTAAATAAGCGTGTATAACAGTGTTATGACTGAATAAAGTGCGTTGCAAAATGGGTTCCAAAGTGATTTGTGACGTCACGATCGAGCGTTCAAGCCTTGTACTATAAAGGGTATTGGTGCAATCCACCAAATTTATACTGCATGGATAGAAAGATTAAGGTATTATTCGACATAATTTAAAAGAAAGTAAATGATCGACTAGAAATTGAATAAGAGAATCGGGGCATCAATTTTTTACTGTAAAGTACGTAATTTATGCTATGATGAGCTTGTGGAATACCTTCCCATGGCTTATGATGTATACAGGGCCGGAACTACAATGGGGCAAGCGGGGCAATGCCCCGGGGCCCGCGGGTTCGGACAAAAACAGAATAAATTTTTCGAAGTGCAAGCATTTTCAGCTCTGTCTCGTTCTTTCATTTTAATACTAAAATCTTATCGAACAACTTCTGAATATTAGCGAATTAAAGGTGATTTATAATGACTACTTGAATATGCCATCCTGCTTTATATAATTCATAATTTTGTAATGTAAGGGATGAAAGTGCCGTATATTATTATAGCTAAGAATATATCACTACTTTACAACAAAGATTCTTGACCCAGTATGAATTATATATAAAAATTCTTGGGAAATAGGTCACAATAACACTCTGTTTTAAAATTTTTTGTCTTTACGTACGGTTCGGTTGGCAAAAAAGGGGTTTATTAAAACTAATTATAGCACAAGCGTCCAAATCGCACAAATTTAATTCCAATCAAAAGAGCCCACGCCGTCGAAACGAACAGAACCACGAATCATCGAAATTGTATCGTCAATATTAAAGTATAAAAAAAAAATTTTGTAGTGAGAATCCGCAATTCAGTAATATTCTTAAAATATACCAGTGCATGCTGGTATTCTCATAACAACTGAGATCGAAGTTATTTGTTGAGTACCTACTTTCGAACCAGATGTGTAAGATTTATGAGATACTTAAGGAAGGTTTCAGACCTGTACTGGAATATTACTATTAAGCATTCCTCCTAAAAACATTTTCAACAATTATAAAGACGTATGTAGGAATTCGCAAGAGATTATTCAGTCAAATTAGTATGAATATAACTTAGATTTTGTGTGTCTGTCCTATGATTCACAGAATTGGAATCCCGTTTTATGTGAATCATCTCCAGGATAGATCTTTTATAATAATTGGTTTCCTTGGTTAAGATATTGACATTTTTGTAATCAAATTGATGGTTATAATCAAAGCAGTGCTTAGCAAGGGCGGTGGAATTTTCTAAGTTATTATTTCTTGGGCTATATTTATGGCCATACATTCTTTTTTGTAAATATCGTTCAAACATTACAGTATAGGTTCCATCACAATCTAAACAATCCAATTTATATACTGTGTGGGTTTGTATATCTTTAGGTATTACAGGTTTTAGATTTGAGAAATATTTCCCAACACAGTTAGTAGGTTTATGCGCAACATTTATATGATACTTTTTCAAACATTTCTTGATTTTCTCTGAGGTCTCCGGAATGTATGGTAGAGTTATAAAATTGTCTGTATTACCTTTTATGTTATTCTACTTTACATGATTGATGATATAATGTCTGATGTTTTACCTTACAAATTAATATGTAATACAACGTGAAAAATGTGTAAGAAAAATAAAACAAATCATTTATGAATAGAAATAATGATGCCTTGTTTCTTTTTTTTTCACAAAATTTGAAAAAATTGAATTGACAAACTCAATAGAGAAATAGGGCCCCGAACTTAGTCCTGCCCCGGGGCCCCTTTAACTCTAGTTCCGGCTCTGGATATATATCATACTTCTTCCGCAGATTTATGTATGAATGGGATGATGCTTTTAAGTATCTTCAGAGCTGGTTTATCAAGTTAACGCTCGATCTACCAGATGTATAGTATATGAAGCCTGCAGTATTTCCTACGATGTACTCCAAGAATATAAAGGAATCTCGTTTTGAACAACATCAATACGAAATTCTATTTCGGATTCGTTATTTCCATATGAAATTACAATTCAGCCGGTATTGTTTAGCTAATCGATTTTGTAATTCGTCTCGATCCACTTTCAGATGCACCCAGGTTTCTTATCTGACTAAGAAGTTACCGAACACGATAATCAATGAAAAACTTCAAGGCAAAATGGTGCACAACTGTGATCCCTTGTGAACTTAATGAAATTTCAGATACGCAATATACTCTGAATATATTTTTACTAAGGAGAAGTGAACTTCTCTAGATTCGGTATAATTGATTCGCCAAAATTAATTATGAATGTTACACCACCCGATGTAGAATCCTAGAAAGCCGAAAAAATTGGAAAGCCGTCATTTATCAGTGTTCTGAGTTAGCTCTCAAGCTATTGTTTGTCACTGTAATTAATTTCACCCTAGCCTCAGAGCAAATGACTCTTGAAACAACATAAATTTCAAGAGAAAAAAACATACGTGTGGCACTCGGGGACTGCCGCGGTAAAGCTATTGCATAGCATTTTTTCTCAACTTATGCAATTATAATTATTTATTTTTTTTAATTTATGCAGTATTTTTTTTTTCTTTGATATTAATTCAAGTTACTTTTGAGCGTGGTGACCGATAAGAAAACAAATTTTTTTCTTTTATTGAATAAATGAGAAGTTAATATCGTTTAAAATATTTTTATTATCTTACAATACATGTAGGTTATTCAGGAATTTGTTATCATTGAAACTATAGGTTTATGGTAACTGAATAACTGAAATAAGAGACATAAGTTTGAGACTTGATATCCTCTAAATATCTGGAAAATACCGCGTCAATGGTGGTCCCATATTTTGTTGTAGATTCTTGTGGATCATTATTCATTTTCAAATTCAATTTTTCCGAAAGAAAAGTTGTCAACCGCTCTGATTTTTTATCAGCGAAGTTGATGTTGAAATCGCCAGCCAAGGTAAGTGGAAATTTATTACCATTTGTACCAAGTATTTTCGACCCTTCTTCAGTGTACTCCAGTAAAGTGCGATGAATAAAATGCTCTACCTCGTCCAATTCTGGGTTCGGAGAAATGTAAATTGCTACCATGTGTAGGCCACTTCTAAGTTTGCATGAGCACGCACAAATATCTCCAACAAATGAGCGCCTAACATTAACATCGTTAACGTGTGCAATATTTATTTCAATATTCGGAGTCATAATATTAGTTACATTGTTATTATTTTGGTAAATAGCTACCCCACCTTTTGGAACAGTATCTCGTTTGAATTGAACAATACAATTGAAATTAGGTATTTCAATCGGATTATCATGCGCCATGCAAGTTTCGGTAAGAAGTAACATATTTATTTGTCTCGTAACTGAATCTTGTGAATCGTATTTGTGACTATTTAGACTTTGACAATTGAAAGTCATTATTGAAATGCCATTTCTATTACTAAGGAAATCTAAGACACTTTGAGCTGTCGTCTGAACACTATTTAAAGGCAGTCTTTTGAATTCTTGCAACAAAGATGCAGTTGATGCAGCTTGCCTTCGATTATTATAACACTTGAATGTAGAATTATCGTTTTTTGTCGTGATATACAATTTTTCAATATTAGTCACCCGAGAGAGCGCAACATAAACGAGTTCCTGTTGTTTTTCGTTACGGAATTTCATGATTCAGTCGTCGCGCTTAAAGCCCGCGATAAAAGCTATATGCAATATATGCAATAGCTTAATAGAAACAGGTACTCTCAGGTCTCTGCTACGCGCGTCTAACGTATAAACTCTAACTGAGGCGTAGCGAGCTCCTAGAGGCATATGTCAAAATGATTTCGTTCGTAGCTAATTACATAGGACGTCTGGAGTTCATGCAATTATGTTTTTAGATAATTCGAACCTTCTAATTTCCATAGGCCACGTGAAAGTCCCGGAGTCTAAAGCACTTCTCACTTTTAGAAACTTCAAATTAATTAATTAATTTGACACATGTTAGGTGTTTAGGTCTTACATTATTTGTCGTTACGGAATTTCTTGATTCGGTCGCCGCGCTCAAAGCCCGCGATAAAAGCTATATGCAATAGCTTAAAACTTCAAAGCAAAATGGTACACAACTGTGATCCCTTGTGAACTTAATGAATATATTTTTACTAAGGAGAAGTGAACTTCTCTAGATTCGGTATAATTGATTCGCCAAAATTAATTATGAATGTTACACCACCCGATGTAGAATCCTAGAAAGCCGAAAAAATTGGAAAGCCGTCATTTATCATTGTTCTGAGTTAGCTCTCAAGCTATTGTTTGTCACTGTAATTAATTTCACCCAAGCCTCAGAGCAAATGACTCTGTGAAACAACATAAATGTCAAGAGAAATAAGCTGAATTATAGCCAATTTTTATACGAACTCATAATTTTCATCATCCACTCCTTCAATTACAAATACTTCCACAGAACATACAGTTGATCATTAATAACATGAAGAGATTAGGTTAATATGGAATTTTATTCAGTTTTTCCATCCATTCAGTTGGGAAAAACAAAGTAACTATACCGTTTTCAGATGATTGAAGGGGATTCCCATCACATCGAGAAACATTCTTTGGTAACTAATCTCCGTTAGCAGCTACTTCATTTTATACAAATCATGGCTGATATATAGATTATAATCATCATAATTATTTTTGTACCTGGTATCGGGAACCGGCACAAAATGTTCGTATTGATAACACCCTAAGATTTCTATTAAGAATGTTTGGCGCAACCCCTTCCTATATGCAAGAAACAGGTTTTTAACAATTTTTTGAGGTGGTTTTTGAGTTTTTTGTTTTTTTTTGTACCCTTCAGACTATTAGCTAAGGTTTGAGATTCTAACCCTTTTAAATGATTCAAATGAAATGATATTTTATGTACATAAAGCATTAGCAAATTAAACTCTTTTCAAATTCATGACATTTTTGACCATTTACGGTGTCTATTCACGCACATTCATCTAAAGTTCAATCGTTTTGAATTGAGGAGTGTAGCTACGAGTATTGCTATGGTTGGCTACTACTCTGACAGTACTCATTCAATGACAGCATCCCGGTTCTTATAAATGTCAATAGAACTGACTGAGAAATGTTCTGTGTAAGTATAAACAAGTTTAACGTTTCTTTGTCTAATTGGCCACAATTTCGTGTAAGTACATTAAGAGATATAGAATTAAATTTTCCGAATCATGAGGATAACTTACATAATTTAACATAGAATTACAAAAAAAACATAATAAAACATTGAACCTTAGGCGGGATTCGAACCCACATTCCTCAGCTTGTATATACCTACCCAGAACATTTCTCAGTCAGTTCCATTGAAATACTTAAGAACCGTGATGCTGTCAGAGTGATTACCAACCATAGCAATATTCATAACTACACTCCTCATTTCAAAACGAATGAACTTTAGATAAAACTGCGTGAATGTTGATCTATAGCGGAACATCGAATCACATTGTATTCATCAATGATCTATTATCCTTTCAGAGGTTTATATTTACAACAATATAATACTCCGACGGGACCAAAGTGGTGTAATTGGTAAACACGCTGGACTAGACATCCATGAATGCGGGTTCGAATCCCGCCTATGGTTCAATGCTCTACGTTTATTCATTTTTATAATCCTATGTTAAGCTATCTGTGTTATCTTCATAAATCACAATATCCCCTAATTCTTCTAAGCTATTTAATATTCTTAGCAGAAACTTAGACAAATTTCAGAAGAGGGAATGAACCCCACGGATTTGAATCTCAATCCTTAGTCAATAGTCTAAGGGGTCCAAAAAAAAATAAAACTCAAAAACAACTTCAAAAAAAATGTCTTATCAATATGGTTCACGACATCTGGTAACAAAGTCACCAAAAAAAGCACAACTTGACTCGACTAATATATTCATAACATTCGAACATTTTCCCTGAAACTTCGCATGAAATATTTCATACTTAGAATCAGTTTGGAAAATATCCCGCGAGCAAAACATTTTGGTTTCGTCACATTTATGAAAGACTTCATGTGAAAACAAGAAAGTAGCATTTTTGATACCAACACGATGTTTTTTTAATACCTGGCTGTCTATAGTAAATAATTATTAAATTGGTAGAAAAAAATAAGGTAAACAAACTCACTGGCTTAGTGCACGATCAGCTGCTGAGGGTCCGGAATCATGGTGTCGTCGTTCTTTGTGGACGATGCCCATAAGCTTCATCCACGCATTGTTCTTCCCCCCATGTCCCCCCATCCCACTCTGCCACATAGTCATGGCTGCAGGTCATCACCGGGCACCGCTCCTATCGAAAACACAAACGTCGCCGAAAGCCACGAGTCACCACATGACACTTTTTTTTCTTCAACGACCACCACAGCATTTTCACAAGGTTAGCACTAGCAAATATCTCACAGAAAGCACTTAGTTCACACAAGTATACAACGCTAGTCTGTAAATTTTATTAATTATAATAATTATTGAGATTTGGCGTAAGTGGGGACAGGCTTTTATTACTTTTGTTGTTATTATCGATTAGATACTGCACAAGTTGTATGAATAACCAGGTGCGCTTGATTTGATCTAAATGCGGCAACGGTATCTAAAACTTTCTAAGCTCAAACTCTACTATAAACTATTATAAAATGGAAGATAACTGGATAAAAAGTAGCGAAAAATTGCCAATCTATCTACGTACACTAACTATTTTGAGCAAAGATTATAACTTGAAAATTGACCACCCAGTTTATTACTATGTGTTAATATTTTTTAGCGAATTAACTGACACTAATAGCGCGTCGCGTTTGAATATTACGACACTCGATTGTTTTCATTCTGTTGGCGCCGAATCTGCCGAGTTGCACGTCCAACGGTGTCATCTTCGCGTTTAGCGTGTTCCAACAGGTGAAGCGGCGGCTTTCCGTGCGGCTGACGGCTTGGCGCGAGGCGGGCGCGTATTGTGCACTGAGGTCCGGGCTGATGTTCGCTTAGTGAGCGACGTTGCCAACGACTTTAACGCCTAATCGAGGAGGCGAATTTCTAAAACTGGCAGCACGCAAATGCGTCCCTAGAATCAATTAAACGTGCTATCTAAATTCGCATTTCATTCTTAAATTTTCGTCGTCTATTCTGTTTGACCTACAAGACAGGGGGAAAGTTCTATTAAAGGAAATTCGCTTCTGGATGAACGTGAACATTTTAGTGTGCATTTTATGGGCGCTAAAATCGAATCTCGTATCTCCCAAGTTGGCGGGATTTCACGTTCTGCGGCCGAGAAAAGGGGCGCCTTTTAACAGTTAAAACTTGTATGGGAATAATTTGTAGCGTATCTGAAAACGTGTTCATAAACTCAGAAATGTATAGATGTAAGCGCTTTGTAGTAATTCAAATGAAGGAAATTATACAACAGAGCACTCTATACTTGACAATTATACTCCTCATTAAGTACTTTACATTTTATAATTGATCACTTAAAAACATTCAAAATGCTACTCATTCCTACTTGTGTGATTCCGTGAACTGTTATAATTTCATGTAATAATGTTCGTTTTCTCTCTTATAATACATTATATATTATATATAAAAATTCTCGGGAAATAGGTCACAATAACACTTTGATGCACATACTTTCAGTATGGTGAGCAATTTTTTGGACAAATATTCGGCACAGCAATGGGATCTCCTATTTCAGCTACCATTGCTAACCTCGTTATGGAGTGCCTAGAGGAATCTGTTATGAGTTCATTAGATTTTCGGCCTGTATTCTTTAAACGGTATGTAGACGATTGCCTTATGTGTGTTCCCAACGATAAAATTCAATATGTAATTGATAAATTTAACAATTTTCACTGTAAACTTCAATTCACTTGTGAAATAGAATTAAACAATAACATAAATTTCCTAGATATGAACATTAGGCATGATGCTGATGGAAAAATAAAAACCTCTTGGTTTACTAAAGAAGTATGGTCTCAACGTTATCTTCACTTCAATTCCGTTGCACCAGCTTGTTATAAAAAAAGTGTTATAAACAGCCTTACAGATCGCGCGATAAAATTGTCCCACGCAGATGACCGCCCCAAAAATTTAAAAATTGTTCGTACTACACTAGAATTGAATGGCTACCCAAAAACTTTTTTCAATCCTATCATTAAAGAAAGAATAAACAAAATCTATAATGGTTCGTCTAATAAAAATAACATAAAAGGTAATACAGACAATTTTATAACTCTACCTTACATTCCGGAGACCTCAGAGAAAATCAAAAAATGTTTGAAAAAGTACGATATAAATGTTGCGCATAAACCTACTAACTGTGTTGGAAAATATTTCTCAAATCTAAAACCTTTAATACCCAAAGATAAACAAACCCACACAGTGTATAAATTGAATTGTTTAGATTGTGATGGAACCTATACTGGAATCTCTAAACAATATTTACAAAAAAGAATGTACGGCCATAAATATAGCACAAGAAATAACAACTTAGAAAATTCCACCGCCCTTGCTAAGCATTGCTTTGATTATAACCATCAATTTGATTACAAAAATGTTAATATCTTAACTAAGGAAACCAATTATTATAAAAGATCTATCCTGGAGATGATTCACATAAAACGGGACCCGAAATCTGTAAATCATAGGGTAGACACACAAAATCTAAGTCATATTTATGCTAATTTGATTAAATAATCTCTTGCAAATTCTTACATACGTCTTTATAAGTGTAGAAAATGTTTTTAGGAAGAATTCGTAATGTTATTTCCCAGTACAGGTCTGAAACCTTTCTTAAGTGCCATGTCATAAATCCTACACATCTGGTTTCGAAAGTAGATACTTGACAAATAACTTCGTTCTTCTCATTTGTTGTGAGAATACCAATCAATATGCACTCATATATTTTAATAATATTACTGAATAGCGGATTCTTACTACAAAAAATAATTTTTTATACATTAATTCTGACGATACAATTTCGATTATTCGTGGTTCTGTTCGTTTCGACGGCGTGGGCTCTTTTAATTGAAGTTAAATTGTGCGATTTGGACGCTTGTTTTATAATTAGTTTTAATAAACCCCCTTTTTAGACATAGTGAGTCTTCTGATGATGGTCGTGAGACCGAAACGTACGTAAAGACGAATAGTTAAAACAAAGTGTTATTGTGACCTATTTCCCGAGAATTTTTATATATAATTCATACTGGGTCAAGAATCTTATTATTCTTATAATACAATAATCTATATAGAGAAAAAGATTCGATGGAAACCAATAAGTTATTTGATGCTGAATAGTCAATGACCTTTGTGATTTTGAGAATCAAACATTTCACATAAAGATTTCAGCTTGGGTTCGGCGTTCACGGGATTGGTTCCATTGCCAGAATATAAATGAAAAATATTTCATCACCAACAAGTAATGCGTTTCAAATAGGCTAGAAACGACTCTGGGGTAGGCTGTGCGAAAAAAAAATCGGTATTTTTCTATTACGCTCTTCTTCGAGTATATCATTCCTTGTTCAAATTCATTCAGGGCCCCCAAATTTGAAACAAATCGGCTAATATTTAAGGGTGCATCAAGCCCAAAACGTGTTTTTTGAAGTTTTTCCTCAATTTTTGAGAGGTTTCATAACACTGTTCTACAATAACGGGATGTTTGACACTTGGGAGAGATTATTACATTTAAGCACAAAGTATTTAATGCATTTCAGTCGCCACATCCACTTTCCCACAGATATATTGGCGAAAAGAACTATTTTTTTAAGGCCTAAAAACTGTAATTTCAACTTTCAACTTGAATAACTTCATACTTTCAGGTTCATGATGCGTCATATGATCTTTTAAAGTAGTTTAGTATCACGTAGCATTAATTGAATTGAAATTTCAGAGAAAATTGCCCATCAGTAATGATAATCTATACTCGAGTGAAAAAACGCACGACTTGAAAATGCACCAAAAATGGCAAAAATTCAGAGTGCCATAACTCGGTTGCGTTTTGGTCGAAAATAGATGAATTTTTGCTTTTCGCTAATATATCTGTCGGAAAATGGATGTGGCGACTGAAATGCGTTAAATTCTTTGTGTTTGAATGTTATAATGTCTCCCAAGTGTCAAACCTCCCGTTATTGTAGAACAGTGTTAAGGAACCTCTCAAAAATTGAGGAAAAACTTCAAAAAACACGTTTTGGGCTTGATGCACCTCTAAATATTAACCGATTTGTTTCAAATTTGGGGGACCTGAATGAATTTGAACGGGGAATGATATACTCGAAGAAGAGCGAAATAAAAAAATATCGATTTTTTTTGGCACAGCCTACTCTGGGGCGATATCGTCCACCAATTACAAATAAATGGCCTTCAATCAATCAATCAATGAATCAAAGCGAGGCGGACAAGTCCGGAGCACTTGGACCGCTTGATTGGGTTCATTGTGAGATGTGAGCCCCTTGATACAAGAATCAGTTCAACAGGCCTGAGGCAGTGCCGAAGGATACCATTTTGCATGGACTGATGTCTCTTATGGCTTCAAGTAGCATATGTGTGCTGCCGAGGTGTTGTAGCCTAAGAGAAGCCAATGCTGGACATTCTGCCAGGATGTTAGAAGCAGTTTTATTCGCCTCTCCACATCTACTACAAGCTGGGTCTTCAACCATGCCCATTGTGTGTAGATGTCTATTCAGATAACAGTGTCCTGTGAGGAATCCAGTCACCAGTTTTAGGCCTCTCCTGCTCATAGAGAGTGGAGTTGAGAGGTTAGGCGAGAACTCCCCATGAATGGCCAAAGTGTTTCTGATTTCGGTTTGCAACAAAACATGTAATGGAGTCTTGAATAACTTTTCATGAAGTGCATTAAGAACGGATTTTTCGAAACTCAATCCTAAAAGGGGTAACAGGAATTCGATATATTTTCTGTGACACTAATATAATCACATTCAATTTACATGACAGACAGGTCGGTCCATCGATCATGAATTAATGGATCTTTATACAGTTCAGGCAGTATATGCTATGACACACAACACAACTCATCAACAAGACAGGTAATGTTCACATGACAGATAGCTGTACATTGACAATCGCATAATGACCATGACATACCATTCCATAACATAGATATTCCTGTCAATTCAAATATTCTCTCACATGATAGTATTATTTTATGTCTCCACGCTTTTAGCTGTTCCTCTAATCATTCGAAATATCATGCATTAGGTTTTGACACTTGTGGAATAACTTCGTGGCGGCGGTGCCAATGCTTTCGTCTACGGGTTTTTCTTTTTGGAAGGTGATTGAAACCCTTTATGTATGAGTCCTTGAGTCTGAATTTAATCACCTCAGATCAGAGGCGTACCTAGGGTTGGCAGACAAGGCACGTGCCCTGGGCGCCAGAGGAGGGGGGGCTTGATACTCTCGTAAAATTAGATCAAAACTCTTAAAATCTTTACAACTGCGATGGCGACGGTCAGCAGCTGTATGAAAGAATTTTCCGAATGTTGCTCAGCACTAGGGCCAACGTAAAACTTTCACGACCTGAAGACGCCATCCAAATATTAATCACGATTGTAGTTTCCTATGCTAACTATGAAAGATCATTCAGCAAATTAAAATTGATTCTAAATTATCCTTCGAGGCTCCATGGATCAAGATCAGTTAAGCGACCTTGGTTTGCTTAGCGCCGAACGGGAAGAGGTTGAGAAGGCAGATTTCAACCGTCTAATTGATGCTTTTGCATCAACGAAGGCCAGGAGGTGCATATATAACGAGCATGTTACTCAAGTTCAATGAATGAATAAACATGTATATAGATAGATGTTTTGTTGTTGTGTTTTTTGTTTCCACATTTATTTACATTAAAAAGTAATTTTAATCACTCCAAATGATTCATTATGTAGTACAGATTAACTATATCTCGCTTATGTAGAGCGAGAAACAACTAAATTTGGTTATGAATTTTCACCTTCACTTCACTTCACCTTGCTACGCCACTGCCTCAGATATACCCACCCAACACTCCACCTTGTGTGTTACGCTCGATTCTGCAACCAGTCTCGATGACAATCAGGCCTAACTGCCCATTGTATCTTGCCTCACCACTTTCTCGGGCCATTGTAAAAATTCCGCTGGCGCTGAGATTCGAACCCTTGACCGGAATCCACAGTGATTAGAACATCGATGCTTCTACCACTGACCTACCTTGTCCCCTAAGGGTATCAGCTAGTTAAATAATATTATGGGGACATAGGTAAGTACATTAAATAGTTGTTAACTATTTGATTTGGTTTTATGGTACATAAAATAAAAAATATAAACTTCAGAAATGAACCACAAGGGCATTTTGCTCACGTGCGGGCATACATATGCATATACACAAAACTAATCTGGTGAGCGGTGCATTACGTCTGGCAAGTGAAAATCTAATGAACTTTAGAATAGATAAAAAACGATTACAGCTCATAATAAATTTATGGAATATTGAAGGGGGGAGACAGAGCATAAATTATCTATACTCTAATAGTTCGAAAGTTGTGAACACTTCGCCAATCCAGTGTGTAAAGATAGTACCAAGAATACGTACAGTTCGTCGTTTCCAACTGATTTATACGTTAGACCAAAACTTTCATAACGCTATGCGATTTATCTTCAAAATACATGTCAGCTCTTTTATTGGTTCATCCACAAAGTTTGCTTACAATATTAGGAGTTACAAATATCTCAAAATGTATTACATTTGTGAAATGTAGATTAACCGGCTTCAACGGATCCCTTGGTTGAAATTTGAAAGTGTAATCTTTCAATCAACGCCGCACCTCAGTTTTACGGACTCACGATTATCGGGATGGAAATTAGTGTGTGCTAACGCTAGTCCTTTTTTTGATTTTTCCAAAATAAAAATGGCATTGGAAATGTTTTTGGTTCCTTGGTTGGGCAACTTTTCCCCCCATGTACTCGTATCACCTCTTCCAATATCCCCATAGATATCTTTTTCTCGAACATACTATTTGAATTTCCTATAATTTTTGACAGTACCATCCAATTCCAAGGTGGTGTTTTTTATACCACATATTATATTTCTCACAATAAGCTTATTATCAAATTAACTGATCCGTAATATATATCGACTATAATCGTTGTGCGCGGACGAAGCCCATTATGAACAGTTAACTAACTAGGAACATCTAAAATAATATTAATAGAGCTTTTTTCACTTTGAATAAGTACAGCTGAATATTAAATTAAAAACCATTAATACGATTCACAAAAACCTGAAATATGAATAAAAGTTGAAAGAAAGTAATAAGTACAGAAGAACTTGTTCCGTTTTAAATAAATATAAATATCTGAGATATAAGGGTATAATGATTGATATTACCAAGTGGGAGTTCATATCATATTAATATTTAAGTTTGAATGAGGTTTAATTCTTACAATTCATTTAAATGGGCACTATCAGGTTTCGATATCGAAAGTTACACCTCATCTTCAGGTATCTATCAGAATGAATTCAATATATAATATTTCACTACATCATATTATTTTCTCTAATCAGTTTCACAGTTATGCAAATACTCATTTTATGAGCTGTAATAACGGATACGTTCTTTGAAAAAATAGCTTCCTGAACAAGAGATATACATTATTGATAATCACAACTCATGAAATGCGTAAGAAGTAAGTATACAACAGACGCGATGGCCAACGCTTTTTTACATGTGGAGACTTCACAGATAACTTTTCAGGAATTGTCTTCTCTAGTTTGAAAGACTCTAATATTAATGTCTATTATGACAAGTGAAGTTATATTTCAGTTTTTAATTATTATTGTTCCGTCCATTGTATTAATAAACAGCTATTATATTTTCATAATTTATTATTATTCTATTATAAGTTGATTTTAGTTGATATGTCGGTATAGTTATATTACCATACAAATACAGTTATGACTTTCTTACCTGCCAGTTAAGCAGCAACCAATCAGCGCCCACCCTCCACCTTAATGATTATTATAAATACTCACCAGCCTACTTTTGTATATGTAAACATAAGGCTTAATATCCTGAAACCAATAAATTACTATTAAAGCATCATTTGTTTTCCGAAACGAAAGTTTCCCGTGGCGTGCTGAGTCTCCGGTTTTATATCTGTTCAGCTCCCAAAAGGCAGAGTAATAACAAAACATTTATTAATCCAAGATAATGAACTTTTATTAAGTTCTCATAACCTATCAGTATCAAGAAGTTTTAAGCTGTGTTTTCTCTAAATGAAATCTGGTTGATGGATGACTCGTTGGAAATGTGTATACCATATTAACATTATCATATTCAAGCATTACATGAATACATGGTTGTTTGAAATTAACGAGCTTGAACAAGCAGCAGCTCTTATTTACATAATGCTCTGATCAGAATTAAATTCCCTTAACATTGTGTGCAATGTGGTAGGAATCGAAGGCGAAGATAACGCCGAGGCATTATATGGAACATAAGACTTGATCTAAATAAACGCTTTATACAGGATGTCCGGATTCGCGTTATTTTTTTTTTTTTTAATCAATGGCACAAGTTCCTATGACATTTTTGTGATAACCCAAATATAACGGAGCTATAGGCCTTAAAGACGGTTGTACATTTTTGAAATTTTATCAGATTTGTACAGATTAAAGTGTGGAAATTGCCCTTATATAGGTCAAACGGGATGCAGCTTTAGGACCAGATTCAAAGAACATCAACGGAGCGGCGACAGCTTAAAAGGGAAGATCTCACATTTTCCAGCCACCTACTTAAACACGGCCACAGTATCACAAGAAACCACGGAATAGTTCAAAGCAGTGCGATTGAGTGGAATATTCGAACTTATTGAATGCCACCAAAATTTCATAGCTCAAACCCATTAACGAGCTTGGCGTAATTTTTTGCATCGTCGATTTTCAGCACCTTGCAGAAAACATGATCTTATAAATCAAATAAGAATAATAAGAAGACGATTAGGACAATTGAGGAGTATTTTGTAACAAAATATCGGTCGAGTGCTGGAGGTACTTTGTCTACTACGAGAGGGAATCTCATAATGTTCGAAAAACATCGTGTGAGTTAGAGAGAGGAGATAGCCATTCAAAGTTTTCTTGAAGGTTTGGAGGTTATAGACATAGGGAAAGACCTCACTAAGTGAAGAGTTCCACAGCTTCGACATACGATAGAAAAATAAAGTCTGGTAAGAAGAAGTTCGGCGGGTCTCGAACTTGACAATGAAGGGGTAACTAGCTTAAGCTCGTCTAGTCTGCCTATCTGGAATATCTCGTGGTGGAACAACAGACGAGATTTCTAATGAACACCAACCATGTAAATATCTATAGAAAAGCTAAAGCTAAAGAACTGCAGTCTTAATTGTTATTTTGAAGTTTCATGTGTACAGATTCCACCTGGAATATATCCGTTCCAGAATTTACATTCTACTTGCTATTAGCCCAGCTTGATTAATACTACAAAACAACGTTCATAATATTAAAAGAGTTTCCGAAAAGTCTATGAAAGTATACCCTGGAAGTATTACTTAAACTTTA
The DNA here is from genome assembly GCA_958510875.1 of Endomychus coccineus. Classification (NCBI taxonomy): domain Eukaryota; kingdom Metazoa; phylum Arthropoda; class Insecta; order Coleoptera; family Endomychidae; genus Endomychus; species Endomychus coccineus. The sequence goes on from OY294067.1 coordinate 296,791,580, forward strand.
ATACCAATTAAGCGTTTTAAAATGGACATAACAGTTTTTACATCCGGAAATTAAATATAATGAGCCATTATGTGATGAAAATACATTCCAAACTTGAATAAAATAACTATTAAAAGTTTGATTTAAAAGAAATTATAATGTTTCGCTAGCACGGAAGCTTCTTCAAAAATGTATTAAAAAATATTATTCATTTATTAAATTAGTGAAAATCAAATTTTTAATAGTTATTTTATTCAAGAATATATTTCAGTATCATCAATAAATACTTGGTGTAATTCAAGTAACCTTAGATTTTGAGGTTCATATAATGCTGTCCAATTTAAATTTGTATTGTTTTTTTTTCAAGTTAACTAAGTGTGATTATTGCAGGATCTTGGAAATACAAGTGGATATCTAGTTTCATCAGAGCTATGATTGAAAAACATTATATTTCCAAGTGAATGGTGAAAGACAAGAAAGACCACAGACATTGATTTGAATAACAGAAGATGCTTAATATTTATTAGTACAAATTTATTCACAATAATATATTTAGTCTACATTTTGCAACAGTTTAACTTGGAATTTCAAACAGTACATAATCCGAGAACGAGCAATGAGAAAACAAATAGTGAGGTAGAGCACGGAAAGGGCTCTCGATTTCAGGACCCTTTTATCACAGATGAAAGTACTTGTTCGCGATTGTTCAAGATTTTCCAATGAAACCCAAGGAACAAATGAACCTGTTGACCATTGTATGTCATTAGCATTGAATGCAGTAACATAATACGATGTCACTTCGGGGCGTTACATTCGCTTTCTTTTCCTGTATATCTGAATAATTGATGAGGTACTTCTTTGTTTGGGAAACTGTTAATGGGAGGAATAACGATAATAGACCTTACACGTATTCAAATATATGCATGTCTTGTGTTTCATAATCCAGATCTACCAAATTATCTGAAAACTGTATTTGTTGGACATATGTTTTCATTAATGTATCTGTTGCTATTGAAATAACAATATTTCAATGACGACTTGTCAACTGAGGATTTGCAACATAAAATCTACGGAACGTTCAGAATATTTGATATTTGATTTACCAATTAATCTTAGGCAAAATGAATTCATCACTTACAAATTATGAGGCCTATCATAATAGCCCTGTCGAAGAGTTAGCACTTCTGACACATCAATCAATCTAAACGGGACGGACAACTCCAGAGCACTTAGAAAGCTTGATTGGGTCCATTGTGTTCCCCACGATATAAGACTCAGTCCAGCAGGTATAAGGCAGCGCCGAAGGCTAGGATTCTGCATGGACTGACGTCTCTTATGGCCTCAGCCAGTATGTTTGCATGGTGTTGTAGCCCAAGAGAAGCCAGTGCTAGACATTCTACAAGGATATGAGGAGCAGTGTGAGCTTTATGCCTCTTCTGCTCATAAAAAGAAGAGTTTTCGAGCGTTTGGGCATGAACTCCGCAATAAGAAGCTTGGTCTACGTCATACCGAGAGCACCACACCAAACCGAAAGCTACTGTCCATTCAGAAGCTCCCTGAGGACGTGGAGCCCGGTGATCGGTGAGATTCCGCTCGTTGGATCGGAGTCAGGGGTGCCTAGTGAAACCGGTTTGGCCAATTCATCAGTCACTTCGTTTCATTTCCGCCAAAGCCCATACTAGCTGAAGTGAGTTCCTCCTAGCTAATGCAGCCGGGGTCTCCCTAAACATAAGCTCAGAAGTCCGCCTGTGTGGGCGGGTAGTGCCTCGGCTATCATTGCACATATGAATCTGCCCACCTTCGGTAGTTTAGTCTCGGGTTTTCTGTGGCACAGGTTTGGATTGCGCAAAGCTTGCTCTGGAAAATGGTTAGTTGAGCACCTAGGGAAACTGAAGGTTTCGCTCTGGTTAGTACGAGTAGACACCGGCTCTTTTGGACAAGCCAGTCTTAGACCCGTTCGTAAACCATACGGGTCCTTTGGCAAAAGGGACCCGGAGTCCTTGTTCTACCAGTCCGTCCTCTGATTTATGAGGAAGTCTGGTATTTGGATCCTGACAGCAGGCTCTTCCAGCAGCCCCGTCCCTAATTTTGCCACTCACGTGAGGAAAGACCATTGAAACATTCTAATTCCAGAAATCTTCATAAAAGAGTGACCCTTTTCGGTAAGCAAGAACCACAACTTTCAAGGTGAAGGAAATTTAATTCTTGCTGCCTTATGTAATGGGTCGGATTGGTTAGAGCTTTTTCAAGACCCCCTTTGGGCCCAAAGGAAACATGAGGGCAAATGGACCAGTTCGACAAGAATGATGGTACTGAGTGTCTACTGAACCACCATTCATCAAACCAAATGTGCGGGAGAATCGTTAGTACGACCTAGCTGTTTTTAGTTTTACACCCATCGTACAATACTTGAGAAGATCCTTCGACTTCACATTCTAATACCGCATTTACAATAGAAGAAAGAAATATCTGTAAAATTTCCTTAATGAACAGTTCAGCTCCGATTATGTTTTCAAACTTATTATCCACTAGCGGTTTTCAAAGAAAATTTCACCGTTTTGGCCACATATTTGTTGGTACAGATAAAGATGGAAAGGAAAATTGTTACTGCACATGTTTTAATGGACTCACTAATTCAAATTAAATCCCACCTCAAATTGTGTAACGTTTCATATGAGTGAGTGGTGCCTAATTGAATATAAATATCTGCATCAAGATGCTGAAGGGTATGATTCTGATAGAAAACAGATTCCACGTTAACATCATGAGCCCTAAGGTAGTTTATCGAGTTGGTGGGTGGAATAAATTATTCGATTCGATATTCACATAATGTGTTCCCAACAATTATGTGATTTTAATTGCTGTTTATTATCAATCATATTCTGGTTGAACGTCTAGTGTATCTACTTGAAAACCTACAATAATAAAACACGTTTCTAGACACAAATTAATTCAACTAGGTAGCCAATTAGCCATCATCAAGTTGGTCAGGAATAAGCATAAGTATAACTCACAAGTTGTTCATTTTCAATTGTTTTATACTACCAAATGTAATTTTATTCAGAACGAAAATGAATATAGTTCAAAAGTATGTAGAAAATTAAGTTATAGAACTTTGCAGGAGCGCTAATTCTCGAATAATAATTGCTTAACTGTAGTCCTATATAACCGACAAATTGTAAGGGTGTAACGTACCCAGTTGATTAAATCTGTAATACCCTCAGAGTCGTAAAAAAGCTCTCAGCTGTTTGATTCGAATACCTTCATTAGAATTAATACGGAGTTGTAATTAAATCATTAGCAAATCACAAATAGAGATCGCTTTTGAAACAGCCATCGCTTATCTTACTGATTCAAGATCAAGATGTGAAACTTATGAACTTCAAAATAAAGAACAATTGGCCTAACCTTTCACACATAAACGAATCCATTTTTTGACATAATATAATTGGGATATTACAGAGGCCGTAACACCATTCCTGGGACCTAAACCTTTTGGCGGGATAAGCATCAGCACTATACTGTAAGAAATCAAAAAACCAGTAGATAACAAAAGATCTCATCAATAGATATGGCTACAAGGACAGAGGCAGGCAAAGATCTTTCTGAAAAAAACTATATCAGAAGAGATCCTACGATTTCATCAATCTAAAAAAAAGAAGAGTCTGGGTTCTGCGAAGAGGGCGAAACCTCTATCTACATCCTCGCAGAATGCACTAGAGTGCAAAATCAAATGGCACGGCAGCTCGGAGCGTACCAAATATAAGAGAGAGATTCACCTAACGTGAAGCCATCCGACATCCTGAACTTCCTTAAAGCTATAGTGTTGGAGGAACTGCTGTAGCCGTTTGGGACATCCTGAGGGGTCCAGCAACAGAAGAGAACACAATGGATCTATTAGGTCGCAGTGTGCGAATATCTCCAACACAATATAATACAATATACGTAGTATAGGTCTCTTTAAATCGATCAGTGACATCACATAGATAGTTCCGAACCACTGTTTCGCTATCTCCGGCTCATCAGCGGATCGAGTAGAGCTTTGTTGTCATCATTCGATGATAGAAAAAGCTAGAGCGGTAAATAGCAAATAACGCCATCTATCCGTGAGTAGGTGCAATGTGAACATTGACTAAATGGATCTTCTGTAATCCATAAAAGTCATGACGGACCATGTTAGGATCATCGACATAATACATATGGACTGCGCGTGGCAATGATAAGCGCGGGTAGTGCCGGCGTGAGAGAGGGCAAAACGAAGAGGACTAATACTGTCTTTATCTACTTTATCTATCGCGTTTCTATTGGCCGCTGCGTTGCCATGGAAATGCAACATGACTGTAGTTAGTATGAAGCAATACACACGACTCATTGGCTGACAGTTACTTAGTGACCATAACATTGCATCTATTGATTGAACTAGAACGATATCTATGGCCGTCCACCATCAGTGCATAGAAGACATAATAAACATAATAATTGTACTCGCAAGAATCGCATGTGTCGGCTCGGGACGTAAACGTACTAGCTACAGTCATGTTGCATTTCCATGGCAACGCAGCGGCTAATAGAAACACGATAGATAAAGACAGTATTAATCCTCTTCGTTTTGCCCTCTCTCACGCCGGCACTACCCGCGCTTATCATTGCCACGCGCAGTCCATATGTATTATGTCGATGGTTAGGACCATGTTAGGACCATTTGTGCACGAGGGCGACACAAACAAATGCAAAAGTCACTAAGACCTTTATTACCGTGGATAAGGTTAATTTCTAGCAAGTAATTGTTCAATTATAGACTAATGCATTGAACAATAATCGAAGTAAATTTTATTGCTGAGTACGTCAACATTAAACTTGGTGTCTCTTGATTTTAATAATTAATTAAATTTGCTCTGAAAGTTCTTTATTCCCTCACGGATACACTGTTTTAGGGTATTAAACGGCAGCTCGTCGCTATATGTGTTAGCGGGTGGCTTGCTCGTTCTGCTGATATGACACCACTAGATTTATGTTTGTGGAGTTATCTCAAAGGAAAAGTTTATGGTATGCCCGTTGACAATATAGAAGCTCTAAAACAATAGACTTTTGAAGAATGCAAACAGATTCTCACAGAAACCCTAGGACGAGTTAGGAAAAAGTTTCCTGCTAGAATGTTCCATTGACAAGAAGTCAACGGTGGACATTTTAAGCATATAATTTAAACCTGGATTGCGATTTATTCACTTAGAAATAAAGTATTTTTGAATTTATTATTTCATAAAAATCGTTAATTCTTTGCTGCCACTGTTGTAACGATTGTTTCTCATGATATTCAAATTATTGCAGAGGAGCCTTGTTGAGTTAATATTTAAAGAACGATTAAAAATTGTAATATCTTAATAGTAATACATTTTAAATCACAAATGAGTAGAAATATTTAAGCCTTCCTTTCAGCTTTCATATTAAATATTACTCGCTATATCATCATCTTTGTAGGGCAGCCGGTTTGGGTCCGTTAGTCTATGCACATTGTCAGAAGATCGACTGAACACATTGACGGTCCTATCAATGGAAAAGAAGTTCAGTTTATCCCGGATTTCGACAACAAAGTCATAGACGTTATTTCCAGCATGAAAAATGGGAAAATGGATTTTATGTACAGAAAATAGTTAAGTTTTTTCTTGTGCTAACCCTCTTTCATAACTCACGAGCCGCCACTGCTAGTTTATGCATTTTATTAGAGCATAAAATGAGGCAATGTCCTCGTCTCGCGAGTCAAAGTTGAGATACTGCATAATTTGATTGGGTTTTGAATTTAGCCAATTATTCCTTATATATTTGAGGATGTGAACCGAATCGAATAGACAACATATTGGTCTTGATCAATTGGAGGAGGATACACGATACTTAATTCGTTTTTTTTCATGGCTTTGCTGCAGGTAAAAATATGTTCTTATTTATCGAGGACACCTTAAGAACAGGTGCGACATATAAGGAAGATCAGAGATAGTGATAAACTATTTATTTTATGGAAATCCATTTTAATAAAATGAAATAAATCAATTTTTTTGTCTAATTTCACTTATAATGATGTAACATGTCTCTCTCTCTCTCTCTCTCTCTCTCTCTCTCTCTCTCTCTCTCTCTCTCTCTCTCTCTCTCTCTCTCTCTCTCTCTCTCTCATTGCTTAGCCAGAGCAAACGTGAAAAATATCATTGATACTTACCCTTTTATTTCACAAGACACTTAAGATTTTAACACACTGGAAGGTAAGTGCTAATATTAATCAGATAAGTTCATACCCAACAACAACAATAAAATTTAATAATAACAATAACAATTAAATGATAATGATAATAATAAAATAGTCTATGATAATTATAGATAATAAAAAAGGATATTATAATTAACTTTATTACTAATAAGAATAAAAAAATAAGATGAAAATCCATACTCAAATGAAACAGACTTAGATAATCTAAATTAAATGGAAGTTGAAACTAAGATTGTTGAATTGATACCCAACCAGAATGTACCTATTAGGGGATCGAATTAAATGAACTGATTTGAATCTATTATTAAAATCAAAAACAACTCTGATCTAGAGAAATCCATCTTTACAAAACTATCAAGTCAAATTAATTGAAATTGAATAAGTGTCACATGATTTCTCAAGAGAACAATTCAAGCTAGAAAATATAACTGAAGGTTTTAGGCATTGCCCCTGGTATTTGTAATGCGTTCTTTTTCTCAAGAACCAATCGACAATTCGGAAAAGAATCCCTGAATTGTTTAACCAATAAGCAGAAAGATTCCTCTTTTCAAGTCTCTATTTCAGAATGTTTTCGGTGGGGATTTCAAAACCTATCTGTCGTTTTCTAAATATTACTAACTGATTTCAATGTACATATTATTTCAACTATAATCAAGACTATATTTAATTACAATTTTGCTGATTAGGTACTACGTTATGCCACGATTTACGTGTGATACATTTTGATTAACTATGTAACTTAGGAAAGAAAGACGTGTAAAAACTAACTAATTGACATCAACAATGGGCCTGGAACACCCACTACCTAAACTTCTCCAGATGGTTAACATTAAGATTTATCATGTAGCTTGCATTTGTTTACCGTCCTATATTGGTTATTCATCTTGACAGGTTTATGATTTCCGTTAGAACTATAAACTTTTTTAAACTTATTGAAATTCTCTTGATCATGTCAGCTATATTTATTTTAGAAACTCCTTTACTGTTCTTAAGCTACATTTGATATTGATACTATACAGGAAACATCTTGCAACCCCTAGATGTTCTTTGCTTTTAAATATTTTAATTTTCTAGAAATGATTTTGTTCTTAAATATTGGAATTATTACAATGATGTAAAAGTCGAAACCGTTCGTGTTTATTGAAAAATGAAATCTCTTGTGGAAATTAGACAAAAAATTGTTTTACTTCATATTATATAAGGAAGAGAACGTTCATCGTATGTTTGTTGGGAGGGAAAGGATAGTGAATCCGACAACGTCGCAATCAAGTTATAGAATTACAAGGCGCAGACGTCGCACTGCGGACCAACTGGCTACCGATGGGACCTGAGATAGAGAGAGGGTATTGCCTGAGATCGCACTGCAGCGACCGGCACCGGCAGCGCATCCGCTCGTCCATTCATCCTGCGGCACGAACCGTTGTTCACCTGCAACACCGATAATTAAGTATCACGTCACCACTATCGCTGTCTCGTCGCATCACTCCACCGTAGCGTAGCAATCCTGCTTGTCTGATTTATACGATTTCTACACCCATTCGATGTAGGCGCTCTTCTGAAAATTAACCCAGATCGCTTACACATTCCCGCGATCGTACCGTGAAAGCTATAAAAAGGTCGAGAATTCATTCATTTCTTTGAACATCGGCTAAACCATATTTTACAGGTGTCGGTCCGCTACCCCTGGGACATGAGCAAGTTTGCCATTCCTACATTATTTTCTCTCGTTCCAAATATGAATTATATATTTGCATCTGCGACCGAATGGTCCGTATTAACAAAAAAGAGGATTTGCTTTTACTCACAAAAATCGAAGCATTTACTTCACTATCTATCCATAAAAAAGGAAAAGATTTGGAGTGGGAGCAAAAAGGTGTTACTAGAAAGGAAAATGTTTCATTTTGATGGAATTCAGAAACAATATCATTTGCTATAAAAATAAAGGATTTGCTTCAGAAAATATGCATCTAGTCCAGAGAAGCTTCTTTAGCAAATATTATACTTGTGGAGGACGTATGTGGTGTACGTATACACGCACGAAAAGTGTACAAAGAAAGATTAGTCGAGGCACTATACAAAAAAACCTAGGTTTTTTTGGGCAAGATGGATTGAAATGCGGTTTTCGACATTCAATTCTGAAAGACAATTAAAAAAAGTGACCGTTTTATTTTTGGCGCTCAATCGAACTTGCATTTGGGCATCAAAAAAATGCATTTTGTTGTAGCATTTTTTGAGCCTATGCTTAGATGTTTTATCAATTGATGAATGTACTCTAGAATCAGTCCAATTTTGTTACAAGGAGGTTTTTGGAGTCACTGAATAAGAATATTAGATTTAAAATATAAAGAATATGACATTTAAAAAGCCTACCTGGTTGTCTGGAGTACTGTGCCACCCCTGGGACATTTCTTCTAATTCAATATAGAATGTATCGAAAATGGTTACTCGGGGGGTTTTTGGGGCCGCTGATCATGAATATGATGTTTAAAGCAGTCTCCAATGTACCTACTGGTGCACGGGAAACGGCTTCCTGACCTCCAGGTACACGGAGGCTACATTTGAACAACATATTCGTTATCAGCGACGTCAAAAACCCCCCGAGTTTGATGCATTCTAAATTGAATCAGAATAAATGACACGGTACTTCAGGAAGTCCTGACCTCCAGGTAATATAAGGCACTGGAGTCATACACAATCACCTCACAATGTGTACTCGATTGTGTAAAAGAACTAATGGCACTAGCAAGAGTAACACTCGTATGGGAGTCTGAGGAGACCAAACGAGAAGGGACTGAAAGTGAACAACCACTGATTGGACCAGAGCCAACCTGTGGCATTTCTTATCCCACAGCGAAATCTGTAATCCAAAAATGGCTCGAGACAGAGTACCGTGCCTACTGGAGAAAACTGCCCCGTATGTCGCACTCCATAGACCATAGATTAGATATTATATATGGGACTGTAGTTCACGATGCTTCAATTCTCGATGAAAATATTTATGAGTAGAAACAGCTAAAGACGTGGAAAGAACAAAAATTATACTCTATGTCATGTGAAAGGACAGGGATATCTCTCCCATATATAATATCTAATCTATGGGGATATCTATATGACATGGAATTATCTGTCATGGATATTTTGTGTGTTTTATTCTGTGGCGAATGTTGATAGTTTATCCGACAGCAGGTGTCAGTATAAAACAAAATTGAAAAATGCTTTATTTTGCTTTAATACAATTTCAATGTAACAGAGTATAATTTAAGGTCTTTCATTAACTGTTTCTGAATAATTTCCAATATATTTTCTGGTTTTGCAATCACACATTTGACATGCAGAAGTGTCTAATAGCTATTTTGATATAAAAAGTATATCCGATAGGGACTCTACGAATTTTAACACAAGTGTGCCATCTATTGTAGAAGACGCTTACCTCGCTGTTTGATGATTAATCCCTACACTAGAAAATTCATCGGTTTCTACTTTAATGGCCGATGATCCACATATTTTAACTGGCTGGCCAGTCGTCAGCCATCTTCGATTATACGCGTGCGTACCTGTCACAAAGTACGGCATTAACCGGGTTCTGTCATCAAAAATTAAGTGAAAAAATAGGTGTTGAGTGGTGTTTCGGCCAGTAGTGTGTAATCTTAGGTTAAAATAATGTCTAAACCAGAGCAAGTCCTTGTTATAGAACCCCAAAATGAACTTAAGTTTAAAGGTGAGCCAATATATGTCTTTATTGACGTATTCATCATCCACCAATAATAAATAGTGGCCTTCCGAATTCTACTTTTAAGAAATCTATTTCAAGATATCGCAGTAAAGGAGGGGCTCCCCAAAATGAAATTCTACCCCAATAGTACACGTAAATTGATCCTTTACTTTGCCTTGGTAAAGTTAATTCAAACATTAATTACGACCTCTATATGACTATCCACTATGAAATTAACTTCTACCAGGTTGTTCCAATAATTTCTATTATCTAATTTCATGTATTCATAAACTATACACTTCATCATTGTTGTTTTTATTATGTAAATCCAATTCATAGTCTCTTTTTGATAACATAACTACAACCATATGATGTTAGTCATATGGTTGTAATAGTTATTAATATAAAACAATGGGAAGCAAACATCGATGTTGTTGAATGTACAAAAATAATTGAATTTAAATAACTGATGTAATTGGACTATGCACTTTTATATGAGGTCAGCTAATGAGTAACAGAAACTGGTTTTAGTACTTTTTACTTACACTATTAATTAGTGGATATGTTTAATTCAAAACCTATTATCTTTAAGTCATTAATATCTGAATGGGATTTTGCACCATGTTCCAAATGAGCATTTCAGTTGCATAATGCTTGGTATTTTTTTTATACTGGATGTAAATGGAATGATACTGGTTGGGCCATTGCCTAAATTTAAACACTGGCATATAGCGATGATAATAATGAAGGCAATATGTATCACTTTAATATGAAGTTGTTGAGAATATAATGTAGTTCGTACTTGTTAATGAAATGCCTACTTAACTGCCACCTAGAATCAGAATGTTCTAAAACGAAGTTAGTATTTTCCTAGTTGTTGGTTCATATATTTATCCATTTAAAAGAAAATCATGTTTAACTGATATGTGAATCGTTACAATATTGAAATCAGAAATCCATGAATAGCTACCAGTATTTTTACATTTATTCTTATTTAGATTATTGTGGGCCAAAAATTAATTTGGATTTCAAATATTCTTTCAGGACCTTTCAATGTACCAGTTACTTCTTATATGAAATTAACGAATCCATCAGAGAAACCAGTTCTATTCAAAATAAAGACTACAGCTCCGAAAAAATATTGCGTACGTCCTAATTCTGGTTTATTACAAGCAGGAGGTAACATAGAGATTGCAAGTAAGTAGATACATCAATGGTTTTAATTCTTGATGTTTCATTATTTTGAATAGTGAAATAAAAAGATATTTGCAATTATGATTTTGTAGTGCTTTTCATTTTTGTTAGTATTAGAACAATATTATTCTTAACAAATTGTCATCTTTAGATAAGATATTTTGGAGGGTTTGTTTTTATTTTAAATTTTTTTAATCTTCGACATGATCCCAGAGATATTCAGATTTATTTCATTTCTTCCAACTCACAGACTCCATTTCTTGGGGGGTGTTCAATCTCAGTGGAAAGGGAAAACCATGATTTAGTTCCTCTTTTTTTCACATGTGCGTGGCGATCGCTATGAATTACAGGGAACTCAATTCAATTATAATGAATGGTAATGCTGATAATAACGATAATCAAATGTCCTCATTTTTAAAGACTGTGGCTCAGTGTGAAAAAAGGCGGAGCTAAATCTTCATTTCCCCGTTCTCCCGAGGGTGCAACTTGTAAAGGGTTGTCTATGCTCCATTTGTCTAATAAATGCTGCCAGGTAGAACCACATATTACTCTACAGTTGAATATCTCTATGGTTAGTAACGTTTAAGCAATCACCGCGCCCCCGTGCTTTTGGAAGAATGAACTACTACAAGAGGGAAATTTGAAATGCTGCTTTTTATAGCTTTTTACATGCTTTTATATTTAATTTTTCATTTCATCAATTTTGGTAATGTTCTTAGTCTTCTTCAAATGTAGGTTTGTACTGTTAATTAAATGACTTTCAATACTGTATTAAAAGAAACATTTTGATAAATAAAATCCCACATGAATATATTCAATTTATTAGATGCCTGGAAATTACCAATAGGAGTTGAGATTGTTCTGTATATCAATAAAAAAAAAATTCAAAATAAAACTCCACAAAATTACGAAAGTTACACTTCTTATAGAAAACCAATAATATAAAAAATAGACATAAATATATAGATATATTATTAAATTTGCAACAATATAATTTATACATACTTTGTGAAAATAAAATGGTTCTTTATAAAAGAAAATTCAACAAAGTTCCAACTTCCACCAAATTACGAATGTTATACACTTTTTATAGAAAAAACTAATAAAATAAAGAATACAGGCAAATATATTAAATAAATTAAAATTGCAACTATCTAATTATATATTTTGTCAGAATAAAATGAAGAATTCTATTTCCTCTTTGTTTAATTTGGTAAAAATTCATATTTATAGTTTTAATAAAATTAACATGCTTTAATGAAACACAGACAATTAGATTCAACGTTTAAATAATCTACACCCCGATATTAAATTCACGGTTGAAGTAGAAGTCAATCAAACAATTATTTCGGGCATAACCATAACTAAATTAAATAGTAAACATTCCTTTTCAATATATCATAAGCCTTCACATATGGACATTATTATCCACCCCATACAACATGAACTGGCTCCTCTTCAAAGCATGATGCGATGCGTAGACTTGTTACTAATAAGGAATTGTCAATTATAAAACAGATAGCAACTAATAAAAGCTGTAACGAAAAAATTGTGATTGATATTCTTAAGAAAAAAGATTATAATGAAGCAATGAAGTTAGTTTACCCTAGTACAATTAAGACGCTTAATTATAGATCAATAATGTATGTAGGTAAACTTTCTGATGATGTATGCAATTTACTTAAAAAACGAAATGTTACCACATCTTTTAGAACATATAATACGGTAGACAAATATAATATTAAAAACAATGAAGACAAGAATAAAAAAGATCAAGAATTAGGAGTGTACAAGGTAGAGTGTGAAGATTGTGCTAAATTCTATATAGGCCAGACAGGAAGATCTTTCAAAACTAGAATTAAAGAACATTTTTTTTTGATCAAAGGAGATTCAAAAGTCGTAAACCGCATTGAAGAAACTGATCATCATTTTGATGAAACAAAGTGCATTCGATTCGGGATGACGTCTAGAAAAAAGCTTACCGGCTAGTTTTTTGTGCAAATTAATTATTATGTTTTTAACCGAAAAACACTTTTATTAATTTGCAGCGTGAATGCTTTATTAAAGCAATGTTTTATTTATTGAACAATATGTATTTGAATTATTAAAAAAATGTTTCTGATAATATTCACTGAACCATAGAACAAAATAATTTTCACATAAAACGAATGAGAAATTTTACTAATCTGAACAACAGCAGCATCCAACAGTAAGTGACACGTGGTGATCATTTATTATGTATCTACATTACAGTAGCAGTGTGGTCCACGTGTAGGTTGCCGCGTCTTTATTCTGGGGGGTTGGGAGGGAGGATCGGTTTAGATAAACAGCTACTCTATGAAGCGGTGGATGCCATAGAGATCTTATTATATGATAGATGCTGTGTTACAGTATAGTGTAGACTCCGTAGTTTAAGAAAAATACCTACCTGCTACTCCCGCCCGGTTTTTATTACGTATATGTCCATAGTATATGTAAAAGATGCTGTGTGGAATATAAAAAGACTGAGTAGAGAAGATAGAACAAAATTTTAGATGGGCGGGAATTTATTTCAAATTAAAAAATTGAAAAATTGGAATTGGATTTTGTTTTTGATTTAAATTAGTAACGACCCCCCTTTTAACAAATTTTTAAACATTTAACATAAAAAACAACCTCCACAACCCCTAACTGAGGATTTTTGGTTAGTTTTGATGAAATTTTGGAAATTAGTCAATTTTTCGGTTAAAAAAATAATAACAAATTTGCACAAAAAACTAACCGGTAAGCTTTTTTTTAGACGTCATCTCGAATCGAATGCACTTTGTTTCATCAAAATCGGTCCACATCGTTCGATTTTCGTAATGAAATACCTATTTGGCTCGACTAATGATCACCTTGAGAATCTAATGGTAAATTAAGTGTAGACACAGCATTAACAGGGAATCTTTCGCCTGCAATAGGCTGCTCTCTATGGTTCCATTTTTACCTTTCAATCCCTCATGGTTGAGGAGTGAAAAATCGAATGTCTGACCAGCCTAAATATGTTAACGTAATTGGAGTTGAACCAATCGAGTTTGGTTCGTGATTCTACATACTATCATGTCGTCAGTGCTACTCTTATAAATGTTGAAGTCGATCTGATTTCAGTAAGCTTACAACCGGTCGAGTTTGCGTCGACGGAAAAAAATAAGCATAAGTTTATGGTACAGAGCGTGTTTGCACCGGAAGGCGATAATTACCATATCGAACAGCTATGGAAAGACACCACTCCGGACAAATTGATGGATTCCAAACTGAAATGTGTTTTCGAGGTACCAACGGAGAAGAACGATGTCCAAGAAGACCCGGTTGAACAGGAGATCAACAAGTACAATGAGACTGCAGAACGTGCAGACCAGTCGATTAATTTACCCGAGGTGAGTGCAATATTTGCTGTGCTTTTAGGTTGGGCAAGTTTTTAATTCTTCCTAAACGGCCGGTATATTTCTCCAATGCAATGAAAATAACTTGATTTTGGTTCTAATAGATGAAAAATGGACATTCACAATCAAAAGTTTCTCGATGTAAAAAAACGGAACTGTCCGAATTTGTAATTATCCATTCGTAGCTCGATTGTTGGTGTATCCTAGGAAGAATGTCATTTGTAACTAAATTGAATAAAATTATCGACGAATTTTTTTCAACGAAGTAAATTTTGCATAATTTCAATCTTATATCCGACAAATTGAAAGGTACATATTTAAATTAGCGAGGAGAATAACGACAATTAAGGAATATCTATTATTATTTCTATGAAGTACCTAAATAAAGGCGGAAATTTATGCGAACTTGAAGTTGAATGAGTAAACAATGAACTAGATGTAATTGGTTTTCATCACTACTATCTACTACGCTTATCGTATCGATTGAAGTATTTAGGTTTTGTTAACCATGAGCAACCCTTGAACTTGAAATGTAGCGGATATGTCTGATAGTCGTATACAGGGTGTCCTCGAACTGCGTGCCTAAAATAAAACCGAAGATTCTTTGATTCGAAAAAAATTTGATGAGCCTTTTTACTTTTGCCTCAAGTGTCTTGTTTAGCCGGTAGAGGGCTTCAAAGGTGCAAAAATAATTTTGTTTTTTCGGTATAACTTGAGAACGTGATAAAGAACTTTTACAATATTTGGCAGGTGAGTTACTGTCAATAATAGCCGTTTTTAAGAGCGGAGCATAGAGCCTTAGAGACCATAGAAATGGCTCAAACTTGAGGATGTAACGGGAAAAGAGTCCAGAACTTTTTTGTGGTCGATGTAATTCACTCTATATTTTTTATGTAGATAGCTTATCTAATTTGAAAACTTTTCTTACTCTTAGAAAATTTTGATAAAATAAACGTATTAGCTTGAAAAAAATAATTTTCGAGTCTGCAATTTTGGCTTACTAATTTTACTTGATTAAAATACCTTAGTTGCCTTTGCTTTTCTAATTTCATTTTGGCATTTGGAGAATTTATTCTCAAAACTGTCAGTTTTTACTTTGCTTTCCGTAAAAATTTTATAAAATTATGGCTCAAAATTTCACTAACACTGAAATGGTTAATATCTCGGTAAAACACGAATAATAAAAACAATAGAAATGGGGAAACGATGTGATTATTTAGGAAAAAGAAATGCTAAATTAAAAGAAACAACAAAACTTTTTGGGAAATCGCTAAGGCATCAATTGATCGAAATGTTGCCCATTTTCCTGAATACACAAATTAATTCATTTCAAGAAATTGGATTGAACTCTGGCTAGTACTTCAGGATCATTCTTCAATAAATCCGCTTCATGATTAATTCGTTGCAACAATTCCTCTCGTGTGTTTACTGGAGCTGCATAAACTTTCGACTTCAAAGCGCCCCATAGAAAGAAGTCGCAGGGCGTCAAATCAGGGGAGCGGGCCGGCCAGTTCACTGGTGCATCGTGTCCTCTACCTATCCAGCGATCTGGATATTCCGCATTCAAATGTCGCCTCACAGCTAATGTGAAATGAGGAGGTGCACCATCATGGATAAACCAGGCCACGACGAATGTGTAAGGGCAAGTCTTCCAACAGTTCAAGTAGCCTTTGTTCCAAAAAGTTATCCACAATTCCAACCCAAACATTGATTTTAGTTTGATTCTGAAAATATGTAACTTCCGTTTCATGAGGATTTTCATCAGCATAGAAATGTTCATTATGGAGGTTAAAAAGAGCACATCTCGTGAAAGTATCTTCGTCCGTGAACAGAATTCTTCTACAAAAATTGGGGTTTGCGTTTTGTCTTTGGACAATAAGCCGACAGAAATCTAGCCGATGACCTGGATCCATGGGCAATAAGTCTTGAACTGTTTTAATATGATAGGGATACAACAATTCTTCTTTCAGTACATTATGAACTAATGATTTTGAGGCTCCAATACGAAGTCCCAAACGTATTGGCTTATCCCAGGTTCAGTTTCAACCGCTTCCAGTATCGCTTCTTCGAGCTCTAACGTCCTTCTTGTCCGTCTGCGTCCAGTTTCTCTGCGATTTGCTTCAAATTTGCCAGTTTCGCGAAGGTTTGCCGATTTGGAATTCTGCGATGCGGATATCTTTCCCTTCTCCGGCCATTGTAACGACAAAGTCCATAAATCAATAACATATCAACCATTTCAGTGTTAGTGAAATTTTGAGCCATAATTTTATAAAATTTTTACGGAAAGCAAAGTAAAAACTGACAGTTTTGAGAATAAATTCTTCAAATGCCAAAATGACATTAGAAAAGCAAAGGCAACTAAGGTATTTTAATCAAGTAAAATTAGTAAGCCAAAATTGCAGAGACTCGAAAATTAATTTTTTCAAGCTAATCCGTTGATCTTATCAAAATTTTCTAAGAGTAAGAAAAGTTTTCAAATTAGATAAGCTATCTACATAAAAAGTATCGAGTGAATTACATTGACCACAAAAAAGTTCTGGACACTTTTCCCGTTACATCCTCAAGTTTGAGCCATTTCTATGGTCTCTAAGGCTCTGTGCTCCACTCTCAAAAATGGCCATTATTGACAGTAACTCACCTGCTAAATATTGTAAAAGTTCTTCATCACGTTCTCAAGTTATACCGAAAAAACAAAATTATTTTTGCAATTTTGAAGCCCTCTACCGGGTAAACAAGACACTTGAGGCAAAAGTAAAAAGGCTCATCAACTTTTTTTCGAATCAAAAAATCTTCGGCTTTATTTTGGCCACGCAGTTCGAGGACACCCTGTATATTGAACTGTACTTACACTGAAACGACCTCTGGCCACCGTGCTATTGGGAAACTTCCGACATATGGTTTGTCGCCCAAACCTTGTAGTCTACTCTCAGGTTGATAACTCCTTGTGGTGGTTGAGGGAATCCCCTTCGATACAGATAATAACTGTGGGCGTTTAAAACCCCCCTGCCTTCCTATCCAGTGGACTTTGGACATGTTACGTAGTGTCCTCTCCTACTTTCAACAACTAGCCAACTGCCCGGCAGAGACCAACGCCTTGATTGGAGAGGAGACGGTACTTTCGAACCATCTGGGTTCTCTCCCCCTGCCTACCACATATCATTGCCCTGGCCGCGAATCCTTTACACAGAAACCTGGGATAGGAAGCACAGATACCGGCCATGTGGTGCAGCATTTATCCACGCAGAGGCGGGCTGTTCTTTCGCCCTGGAAGGGCTACTTCAGGCGGACCCACTACGTGCAATGCTTGCTAGACTATATCATTGCCCCTTCTGGGCAATAGCCAACTCTCTACTGCCGGTTTTAGCCGACAAATAGTTCTCAGTCGAGTGTCCTTCGATACACGATAGTAATTGTGGGGATTATTCCCCCTGCCTTCCCGTTCAATGGACTCTAGACATATCACGCAGGGCCCTCTCCTACTTCAACAGTACGCCAACTGCCCGGCAGAGACCAACGCCTATATTGCCAAGTGGTGCAGCATTTTACCCACGCAGAGGCAGCATTTTATTCGCTCCCGGCGGGGTTACTTTAGGCGGACCCAAAATGGAACTTGCTTGCTAGACTCATATATTGCCCCTTCTGGGCTATAGTCAATTCCACCTCCTCGTGTTACCTGTTTCACCAGGAACGTTTGACGAGTCACTGTTCGGCTTCGTTCTAATAGCCTACCGCATATGTCTACCAAGCCCACGAATCCATTTCGACCAGAGTTCTGGGATAAGAAGGCACGATATCATGGTTTTAGTGGTGAAATGTATGTGGTGCACAGTTCACCGGATCTTAGGCATTGACAACGTTAGTTTCTCCCCGTAGGGTTACTTATCTCGAGATCCGCGCAAAGGACGTTGCTTTCTGAATCTACTCCCGGAGTCAATCCGGACCAAATAGTTCTCTCTAGTGGCTACTAAAGCTGGTGTTCCACAAGCGTCTGTCTTGGCACTAGCTTTGTATCTGCTTCATATCTACGATCTATTGGATCTGACCTCTTGAACGGTCCACATCTTCACGGATGATGGTAAGCTTCATACCGCTTTCTCCTCTAGAGCCCCTATATTTATTTTCCTATACTTCACTACACGAGAAGAAAACCTATAATGCTCGTAGAACATCGAGGAAGGTCTCACTAGGCAAAGAGTTCCACAACTTCCCGTTCTATAGAAAAATAGGTCTGATAGGAAGAAGTTCGGCAGGTCTCGAGCTCGACAATGAAGGGGTGACTAGCTTGAGCTCGTGGTGCAACAGATACGATTTCTGATGAACACCGACCATGGAAATATCTATTCTATCATCCAATAAAGACAGATAGGAGCAATAAATGAAGATGTAGCAAGAAATTTGAAATGGGGATCTCATAATCTAGTTGGGATTAATACAAACCAAACCTCGAGCTGTATTTTCTCCAGGAAGACGGACCCACAATCCCTAATATAATGTGATACAACAGCATCCTCTCGTGGGACGATCATGTCAGGTCCGTTGCGAAAACTGCTTCACAGAAACTTGGTTTTCTATTCCGTGCCAAGGACTACTTCACCTATACCCTATATAGTACACCCTTGGTCCTCCCATCCATGCGTTATAGTTTTGGAGTTACCTTTGACTATAGGTACCTCGAATATGTCGCTTAATCGTTACCTTTTAAGGGGAATTTTTGCATTCATTATTTCCTACCAAGTTAATATAGTGTTTATAAACTGGGCTGGGAATTCGGAATGCTCTATATGTGAACCAAATTAAATAGAGACTTGCATGTATAACATATTCATCGAATATCTTAAGAGCTACTTTAACATTCTAACTTTCCAAATTTGTATGATAGAGTGCTTGAAAGAATATCAAAATTTCAACAATTTATCATGTTGTAGTCATAGAGATCAATAATGGAATAAATGAATGACTATATTTCGTAGCTCTAATAACTCTACGGTGTTTCTATCTCTTTCTAATTTGTCGCAAGAGAGAACAACGGACTATCAGAAAATGATAAAACCACCACCGCTCGCTTAGACCTACTCAAATTAATAACATTGCTCTTATGGGCTTCGAGTACTCTATTCTTGATTTCTATCTGTTCTAGTTCATGCATTGTTTTTAAAAATGAGGCAGATTTTCCAAGTTAAAGTTGGGATACTGTATAATTTGATTGCGTTTTGAATTTACCCAATTATTCCTCATACATTTGAGAATGTCAACCGAATCGAATAGATACCATTGATCATGGCTTAGCTGTCGAGTTCTATGTTTTTTTAAATAACGTTACCACTTCAGAGTTAACCTAAAAGACATGTCAAACTATAAATAATTGTATAACTGCCTTGGCTGTGATCATGATGAGGAATCATTGTGTTAAAGCAAGTTCATCAGCATGGAACCCACATTCTGGTATTCCTTTCTCGAGGCAAATATACGTAACAGAAGACAAAGACGCCCCCTTCCGGTCGTCGCTCCCTCTTCAATGTTCGTATAAAGTGTAACAAACACTTTCTGCGTTGTTTTAGAATCTAGACAATACCTGCGTGAATTCTGATTTCCATAATTGTCAAGAGCATATCGAATACACTTTTCAAATATCCTTCATTCATTGCAAATATCTTGCTAATAACCTGATACTAGTTCTCGTCATTCTACCGATACACTGGGTTCATGGCAATTTGTTTTAACTCCATCATTCATAGTTGTTTCTGATTCGCCTTCATTTTATCCACATGTAGTTAGCGTTATTCAGAAAACATTGTGAAAAACGAATTAAATTTTGCAGTTCAATCAGTTAAGAGAAAGCGAACATATAATGCGACAGGAAAATCTGAGATTAAAAGAAGAAATTCTCGTTCTGAAACAGAAGACAGGCAGTCGTGTCAGCCAACCTATCAACAAGTATACGCCACCAGCGACACAAGATTATCAGGTCATAATAATAATCGCAGCAGTAGTTGTGGGCATTTTAGGCGTGATATTTGGCAAGTATGTGCTCTGAAACCCTCCTTAAAGACTTAGCTTCATGCCGAAACTCCACTATATTGTATATTTATTACAGTTATTTCAATACTATTATATACTGTAACATAAATAAATTTTTGTGCATACGCCACGTGTGCTCCTTTGGTGGCTCGTTCTTTCAAATCAGTTTTTTATTTTACTTTTTACATTATATGTTTACCATTCTAACATTTCCTTTCAGCCGCTTTCCATTGAATCTACTCCACTCAATGTTACTTACCTGTTATTTTCGGGGCTTTTGAAACTTAGATCAGCCAAGGGATAATATTATATGCATTTTTGCCGGTTTTAGTTCATTGGTTATGATATTTTAATAATCCATTAATCATTATGTTGATGTGCTATTTAGACATATGTGTTCATTTGATGCAAGCTAAACCGATTTCGCTTATTATCCATGAAAATTAAGCCATTCAGTATAACACAAATACCGAAATTGAATCGTAACTGCTACACTTACAATTTACAACTAATTACTAGGGACTAAAGGAAATAATAGAAGGTGAAAGATTGACTGCCGATTAGCACCATCTATGATCTAGGTAGCGTTAATAAGCAGTCTCGAAGGACCAATTTTTCGGATAGTCATGAACCAAATGCGGTCAGCCAGATTCCGTTTGCGATTTCCCTTTATTGAATACTCGGTAACTTTTACACTATCACGACGAAGTGATCCGCTTCACTTTTATTACCGCGAGTACCAAAGCAATTATCAGCAGTTAAATATGAGGTTGAAACATAAAATTCTACAGGACTATCACTTTCCTTTGGCAAAATCACTGATATAAATTCAACAGAAACTTTGATGAAGGACACGATTTCAACCGAATCTCATACACACACGTATTTTATAGACAGTCTAAAATCCCATTATTGACGAATAGGAGTTACGTTTACAGCGATTTACCTTGAACGGCCTTAGAAATCGACTGAAAGCAGAAATTCTAAAAGAGAAATGACGGGAGTTTCGTTATATATCTTTTACATATGGAGCATTAAAAAATATTCTTGTTATATTATAACATAAAACCAATAATAATCTTAATTTTTCATACCGAACGGCATTTAATTTACTGTTAAAGGAAATGTAAGATTGATGTTTTAAATTAAGTTTATATTTCATACAGAATGTTTCAATAGATGTTATTCCTTGATTTGAAATTATTGTGAATAATCTAAATTTATAATTGTTACATCTGATCAGAATAGATTTATATATTGGAAGAAATGATGCTATATTTTTAAGCTGTGTGGAGTTTTGAACAACATGTAAATAAAAAATGTCAAGGCACAGAATAATTTTTATTCGAAACAATCTGTACAATATTGTGCATTGTTTAACGCTTTTTGTAAAAATGGCGATTTTACTTGGCCTTTTTTTTGTTGACAACTACTTGATTTAACGTGTGTAAGTGTACAGTGACAGTTTTATTTTATATTTTTGTTATTTATGTATAGTGATTCTACAGAATTGATTCTTTCATGTATAACTTAGGTAGTTGTTGACATTTAACGAATAAACAAAATTTAGCCTGCATATAATCCTTCACTGTACAAAGGATCAAATCTAGTGGAGAAAAATGCACCATGATAAATGTTAACTTTCCCTGTATACTTTATATTATGAGTTAATCACCTTTCCATTGCCATTATTCAAAAAAAAAATTATCATTTTTGAAGTAAAGTATTCTTTTCTTGAAAATTGAAATTCTTAATGCTGCTGTTTATATTATTTGTATAGTTCTATATTCAATTTCATGCTAATAAAATAATTAATTGCATCTTGAGTTTGTTTATTCTTGGCATATCAGCAACATAGAAGATATCCAGAAACAGAAATTAATGGGAAGTATACAATTGACTCTTGTTTAGGGTTCTCATATTGGAATAAAATAATCGATAATTACTATTATTATTTTTAATAATAATTGGTAGAATTGCAAAATGTTGTTAATAAATACTATTGACAATAGAAGTGAATATTTAAAATGTAGCAAGGAAGAATAGGCAGATTAAAACTAAATTGTATAATTTCTATGGAATTCTAAAATAAATGAATTGGTAGAATTTGTACAAATGCATGAAGATCTTTTTGTTTTGTTAAGTGAATTAAGTTTCATCGTTGTGATCGTTTTCGGAATTAGTCGTCGTCCTTTGGCTTGAAAATTTCGCATTAATGCGACATGTATATTATCATATACAGGGTGACCCAGGTTTTAGTAGCAGAACTTTAACAGTACAGACGCTTCATTTTTGAGATACATACAGGGTTGAATTTTATAAAAAAATTCCCAATTTTGTTTGTATTTCCGAAGATAATTGAGATGTCTCAATGAAATTTGGTACCGTGAATGCGTAGATAGTTTACCAAATTTGCACATAAGTTCAGCCCGGTATTACGTCCAGTGGCGTGGGTATTTAGTAACAATAAATCGACCCGAAAAGTGTCATCACCATGTAATGGTGATGCGGAATTCGGAATTTAAACCGAAACAAATAAGGTCTCTTGATATTTCTTAATTTTTGTGATATAATGAAAAACCATGAAAATCGGGTGAAAATTGGAAAAAATTAAAAAGCGTCTACAAAAATAAAATAAGCTGTCTTTTCTATTCACTACAAAGTATTACAAAGAAAGGCCTAATAACAAATTTTTTTTCCAAAAATGTTTAAACCAAATAACTACAATGTACTTTAATTTATAGTAAGTCCACCAATAAGAGTTAAAAAGATAAATTTACCAAATTTTGTGTATTATTGGTGGTGGTAAATAAATCGCAAAAATCAAATTAACCGTAAAACGTGCTAGGTACAAAGAAATATCAAGAGACCTTATTTGTTTCGATTTAAATTCTGCATCGAAGTTTGTTTCTAAAAAGTAGCCTTTACAGGGTGATAACACATTTCGGGTCAATTTATTGTTATTAAATACCTTTATGTACGCCACTGGAAGTAATGCCGGTCTCAAATTATGTGCAAATGTGGTAATCTATCTAAGCATCTGGGGTACCAAATTTCATTGAGACATCCTTAATTATCTTCAGAGATACAAACAAAATTAAGCGTCTGTGTATACAGGGTGTCCCAGGTTTTAGTAGCAGAACTTTAACAGTCGATAGAAAAATTCGTTTTGAGAAAAAAAATTCCTATTAACATATATGCACAGACGCTTACTTTTTGAGATACAGGGTGTTAAATTTTATAAGAAAATTCTTAATTTTGTTCGTATCTCCGAAGATAATCAAGATGTCTGGATGAAATTTGGTAGCGTGGATGAGTAGATAGGTTACCACATTTGCACATATTTTAATACCGGTATTACTTCCAGTGGCGTACATATAGGTATTTAATAACAATAAATAGAACCGAAAAAAGTGTTATTTATCACCCAGTAAAGACTACTCAAACTTAATTACAAAAATCAAATTTGTCGTGAAACGGTGCTAGGTACAAAAAAATATCAGGAGACCTTATTTGTTTTGATTTAAATTCTGCATCGAAATGTGTTACTAAAAGGTAACATTTACAGGGTGATAACACTTTTTGAGTCAATTTATTGTTAGTAAATACCTATATCTACGCCACTGGAAGTAATACCGGTCTCAAATTATGTGCAAATGTGGTTACCTATCTACGCATTCACGGTACTAAATTTCATTGAGACGTCTTGATTATCTTTGGAGATACAAACACCTGGGACACCCTGTATATGTTAATAGGAACTTTTTCTCAAAATCAAATTTTCTATCAACTGTTAAAGTTCTACTACTAAAACCTGGGACTCCCTATATATACAAGAAGAAATGTATGACATTGACAATTTTTGTACTTCTTTTCCTGTACTGGATGTCTGTTACATGATTTTTCCAGAAGTTACCAAATTGGAAGAAGTATCATCAGAAATATTTCTGAGTTCAGGTTAAGGGAAATAAATAATCACAATGAAGAAACTTGATTAATATCTTTGTTTGTCAGTTGTACTTTTGAGAATTTCCCCAATCATTATGTAATTAATAACTGTTAGTTAGGGTCCAGCACTTGCCAAGGTTTTTGTGGATGTCACCATAGCAATGGATAAAATCAATCATTTAATTTAATTTTGTATTAGTAATAAATAGTATTATAGTGCGGTGGTGTAAGGTGTTATACTCAGTTTCAACACTTATCAATAACTTCAGTTATCAAAGCACTATACGTGTTTTGTACCATGACTATGACTATAACAATTTTTACTGTGTACATTCACTGTGTTAGCTTAGGAATATTGGAAGGAGACATCGGAGAGGTTTAGTAATAATTGGCTAGGAGCGATTGTTCATATGTATTATATTTTAACACATTGTAATAAGTTATGCGTTAGCATGGTAAGTGTAATTTCATTTAATATACTATACTTCAGTAACTGTTATTTTGTTTACTTTAATTATTTTGGGATACCTTCCTTTCTCCAAAAATTTAGCTTTTGCAAGAATATAAACTATTTAGGACTAAAGCCTCAACCTGACCTGGATTCCACTCGAGTTGGAAAGGGAATGAGAGTGGACAAACTGGCCTGAGCGGGGGCCATTTTGGACGGTCCTTGAAACCCCTTGCTGGTATCCTCTACAACGGGGGATACAAATTTTGCGGAACCATCTGAGAGATTAACATGCCTCAGCACGGAGAAGCATTGATAATTGCCATAGCACTGCTTGGAAATGAGGTAGGTCTAAAGGCAAGGCAAGCATGATACTCTCGCTGAGTTGGCAAAGCTCCGAGATCTTCACAGGTCACGGGAATCTGATGGAATTTGAACATACAGTAGGGGAAAGCGACTGTCCCTTCTGTATAAGATGCGAAAGAAACGGAGAATGTCCCGCGCTCATCCGAAACATCTTAGAATTCTGTCGAGCAGCGAGGTATCAAAAAAAAAACTAAAAAACGTAGCAGAGGATAGTATAGAAGGATTTTTGGCCAAGTGCACTGAACTTTATGCTAAGCCCGCTACCATCTCAACCAATTTCAAAATAGGAACATCCTGTATGTATGGGATACGTGAATACAAAGTTAGTCAGAATTTTTTTTCTGTTGTATTCATGTACTTGAACGTTACAAGTTAAACTTTCATTGCATATTTTCAATGTAAATTCGAACGAAAAACTAGTTACATATCTGTTTTAGAATCAAATTTTATTTTGGTCCTATATTTATTCCCTCCTTACACTCATTACGAATTTGAAGATTTCATAATGGTGGCAAGAACAGTATCTCAAAATTTGGCTTCCAACTTAAAAGTTGAAGAAATTGTACATAACAGATCATTTTTACATATAATATAGAACCTAACAAACTGGCTAGAGCGGGGGCCAGTTTGCTCGGTCCTCAATAACTCTTTGCTGGTATCCCTTACAACGGGGCTGTACAGATCTTGCGGAACTATCTGAGAGATCAACATAGAGAAGCATTGACGGCTGTCGAACTGCCATAGCGCTACTTGGAAATGAGGAAAGTCTAAGGGCAAGCGAGATGCTCTCGCTTGGCTAAGTGTACTGAAGTTTATACCCGCTACCATCTTGACCAATACCAACTGGCATAATAAAGTTGGGCACGAACTCCCCCCCCCCCCCCCCATATATTGAATCTGCGTAAATGTTTGAAATATGTTCATACTTCAAAATCCAACTGAAGTTTTAACGAAAAAATTTTATATCCAAGTATTTTCTGACATTGCTGAGGCGTATTTTCCAGATTCGAGTTAATCAGTAAGGTGAGTGTTTGGCAATTTGAAATACTCGATTTATAAACGTGACGTTGAAGTTGCTGTTCGCTGTTATCGTTCAGCTCGTCTGGCGTTGAAACAGTTCATTTATACGAGGGCAAGATGAAAAGTCCCTGAAAAGTAAAACAGATGGCGCCACAATCGAAAATCCCATGTGACATTTGCGATGTACCATCTTTAACTAGAATGCATTAAATTTTGCAGACTGATATGTCATTCAGTTCTATGTTATAAACATTTTTGGAGTCTATAATTATCATATATGGAAATGGAGAATTCGAGTGGTAAACAGGCTAGTTGCTAGTTTAAGAAATTAGCGTAATAGTCTAGGAGCCAGAGCGATATTGATGGTCTGAACACTATCCCGATGGAACTATGGTTTATCGTTAGAGGACAGTTCAATGAACAATTCATCTCACAGACCGAATTTTCCCCGGCTGCTAGATCTCGAGATACAGCATCCGCATTTTTTTTTTTTACTGGAGGTTAACCCTTTCCAAGTTGCGGTTACTTGAAACGCATGCCATTCTTCTACGCTTCCACCATGTGCCAACATTTTTTATCGTGTCCGTTTATCAGGCCGACCAGTTGAAATTGAACCGAAAATGGACTGCAAATCAACACCCCCAAACCTGGTGAAAAATGTTCATTGGTGTTGGCAATTGTCAACATACCCTATGCCATCAAAAGTTATCGATCCATTTCCGAGTAATTGGCCATTATTTGGACCAAAAATGTTTCTTTTTTTCATTTTGTGAATAAAACGGGTTACAAGGTAACATGATGGCACCATGTTAAATAACTTTATTGGAGGTCAAATAATGATTTAAAATTATTGCCATCACTCCTTGCCTATTTCAACCCCCCCCCCCCCCCCAAAACTCCCTAAAATCATCCGGCAGAAAGAAAAAAAATATAAAAAAGAGCCGTTTCGATTTTAAATCCAGCCAGAGTCTCAATAATTGACTAATTTATCATAAAATTGTTCATAATATCATATGATCCATATTTTTTGGGGGGTGGTTTTAGAGGATTTTGGGGGGTTGAAATAGGCAAGGAGTGATGGCAATAATTTTAAGTCGTTATTTGACCTCCAATAAAGTTATTTAACATGTTGCCATCATGTTACCTTGTAACCCGCAAGTTTTATTCACCAAATGAAAAAAAGAAACACTATTGGTCCAAATAATGGCCAATTACTCGAAAATGGACCGATAACTTTTGATGGCATAGGGTATGTTAACAATTGCCAATACCAATGAACATTTTCCACCAGGTTTGGGGGGGTTAACTTGCAGTTCATTTACTGTTCAATTTTAACTGGTCGGCCTGATAAACGGACACGATAAAAAATGATGGCACATGGTGGAAGTGTATAAGAATGGCATGCTTCTCAAGTAACCGCAACTTGGAAAGGGTTAACCTCCAGTCAAAAAATAGAAAAAATGCAGATGCTGTATCTCGAGATCTAGCAGCCGGGGAAAATTCGGTCTGTGATATGAATTGATCATTGAACCGTCCTCTAACGATAAATCATAGTGCCATCGGGTTAATGTTCAGACCATCAATATCGTTATGGCTCCTAGACTATAATGATTACCACCGTTCGTAATATTTACAACTTTCCCTTTCTCTAAACAACCAAATGAGCCACGTGACTTCCTATCGTCGATTTCTTTGGTTGAGGGGTCAACAGCAAAACATGGTTTTTGTTCTGTGTCTTTGAACAACGTTTACCCAACATCAACGTCAAGTTTATAAATCGACCTTTCAAACTCGATTATAATTTGGATTTTGATCGAATACGGTGAATATTAATTTTTGACATTTTCTATAGTTTGAAACGTTCATATTTGTCTTGCTTCACCATATCACTATCAGTGAACATTTAATATGAGGCGTGGGCCTCAGTTGAATATGTTAAGTTATTCCATAAACCTTATCGGACCATGCGGGATATTAACAACTTACACTTAATTTTTTGGCAGTTGTAAGGAGGATATGATGGTGTGTGTCAGTAAGATGTGAACATTTAATATTACCGACTTGTGGGCCTCAGTTGAATATGTAAAGTTATTTAATAAACCTTAGCAGGCAACATGTTAGTTATAATAACAGATAATAATTTATCTCTTATAAAGAGACTTCCGGCATTCCTCAATAGATATAAATCGTCATCGAATAAATATCGTGTCGTAAACTGACGTTGTTATTGAACTAGTTTAATAACTAGGTGTTACAATAATATAAAGATTCTTGACCCAGTATGAATTTATATAAAAATTCTCGGGAATAGGTCACAATAACACTCTGTTTTAAATTTTCGTCTTTAGGTACGTTTCGGTCTCACGACCTTCATCCGAAGACTTATTATGTAAAAAGGGGTTAATTAAAACTAATTAGCACAAGCGTCCATATCCCACAATTTTCAATCAAAAAGCACACGCCGTCGAAACGAACAGAACCACGAATAATCGAAAATTGTATCGTTAATATTAAAGTATAATTTTTTTGTAACAAGAATCCACTGTTCAGTAAAATTCTCATAATATACAAACGCATATTGCTATGGTCTCAAAGCAACTGAAGTTCGAAGCTATTTGTTGATATTTACTCGAAACAGATGTAGATTTATGACGTACTTGAAAAGGTTTTAGACCTGCATTGGAATTTACTATAAGCGTTCTTCCTAAAATATACTTTTAACATTATAAAGACGGATGTAGGAATTTGCTAGAGTTTTAATTAATCAAGTTAGTATAAATCGGACTCAATCCCTGAATATCATTCCTATGGTTCACATAATTGGAATCCCGTTTTATGTGAATCATCTCCAGGATAGATCTTTTATAATAATTGGTTTCTTTAGTTAAAATATTAACATTTTTGTAATCAAACTGATGGTTATAATCAAAGCAGTGTTTAGCAAGGGCGGTGGAATTTTCTAAGTTATTATTTCTTGTGCTATACTTATGGCCGTACATTCTTTTTTGTAAATATTGTTTCGAGATTCCTGTATAAGTCCAATCGCAATTTAAACAATTTAATTTGTATACTGTGTGGGTTTGTTTATCTTTAGGTATTACAGGTTTTAGATTTGAGAAATATTTCCCAACACAGTTAGTAGGTTTATGCGCAACATTTATATCGTACTTTTTCAAACATTTCTTAATTTTTTCTGAGGTCTCCGGAATGTATGGTAAAGTTATATAATTGTCTGTATTACCTGTTATGTTATTTTATATGAAGAACCATTATAGATTTTGTTTATTCTCTCTTTAATGATAGGATTGAAGAACGTTTTTGGGTAGCCATTCATTTCTAGTGTATTACGAACAATTTTTAAATTTTTGGGACGGTCATAAATCTACATCTGTTTCGAGTAAATATCAACAAATAGCTTCGAACTTCAGTTGCTTTGAGACCATAGCAATATGCGTTTGTATGGGTGTTACAATATAAAATGAAGCATGAAATGAACACAATAAGAAATAATCACCCCTATCCACTAAAAGTACTTTTAAAGTACAGAGGACTTCGTAGCCATCATCAGAGTAAACTAAAACTCAAGTCCTCGTGACTTTAACAGTATTTTTAATGGATAAGGGTGGTTATTTCTTATTTATAGTGTTTCTACAGTGTGAATTTTTTATAGTTTATTAGCAAGAAAATAAGTTCAAGATTCACATTTCGGGATATTCAATGATAATTCGCGCTCACGAATCACTTGCATGCATGGGACAGAGATCACAGGTATAATGATTGAGCATCTCAGTCAATCAAGAATAGTTGCTGGTTGCAGTACCAAGCTATACTTCTAAGACCCATCAATAGATATAAATATCGTAAAATAAAACGAGAGGCTATTAGTCAAGCGTGGTACTTACAACCCGAGTGGGCCATTTCTTCAAGTTCGTAAATAGACAAAAACCGCTGGGGGCCATATCTGGAGAATATGGTGAATGACGAAGCAATTTTGCCATTGCGACTACGCACCTGTGGGCCGGTGCGTTGTTCTGGTGGAGGAGCACTTTTTTCTTTGCCAAATGCGGCCGCTTTCGCGTCGAATCGATACAACAGCTCTGCATAATATATGCCGGTGATCGTTTGGTCCTTTGCAAGGTAATAGATATGGACGATACCGTGTGCATGCCAAAAAACTGTTGCCATAACTGTGTTGGCCGATAAACCCACTTTAGCCTTTTTCGGCTTCGATTCGCCAGGATAAGTCCACTGTTTCGACTGTTATTTGGTCTAGTGTGTTGTGATGGATCCATGTTTCGTCCACGGTTACGAAACGGCGCAAAAAGTCCTTATCGCGCTTGAACATCGCCAAACACTCCTCCAAAGTTGTCGCACGGTCGCGCTTATTGTCAACAGAGAGCAAATGTGGCACCCATCTGGCAGATAGCTTTCTCATATTCAAACATATGCAAAATGTTCCGTACTCGTTCGGTTGAGATGCCCATAGCCTGAGTAATCTTGTGTACTTTAACTTGCCGATCGTCCAATATCATACCATGGATTTTATCGACGATTTCTGACGATGTAACCTCAATTGGACGACCAGAACGTTCGGCGTCCTTTGTGGTAATGCTACCACAAAGAAAATCAGTAAACCACTTGTGAATCGTTCCAATAGATGGTGAGGAATCGCCATAACGTTTAACAAGCGATGCTTTGATTTGCGTAATGTTTTTTCCACGCAAGACATAATGTTTAATAAGGACGCAAAATTCACTTTTTTCCATGTTTATAAAAATCTTCAGTTGCTTTCGCTGGGTATTAGTCTGAAAATTTAAATGCGTTCTAGTTACGCAAATGTCACATAGGATTTTCGATAGTGGTGCCACCTGTTTTATTTTTCAGGGACTGTTTACCTTACCCTCGTATACTTATCTCGTAACAATTAACCTATTAGTCAGAGAGCTGTAGGCCAATTTCCTTACAGGTATTTAAAGGTTCTGCTTCAATGATACCCCCTGACGAATTTTAAAACTTTTCCAGATGGTATGTAGGGTTACCCTAGGACACCCTGAAGTGTAGTTAGTTTTTTACAAGTCCGGTAAGTTTCTGCTTTTTTCATTCAAAGTTAGATATGATCAAGAGCATACTCCCTTTACAAATTGCAGATGGTCCAGATCCTAAGATATAGCCCAAAAACCGCGAATTTTAAATTTTCCCTTATGGCAGTGGAAAATGTTGTTGGTGAAAAGTCCGGTGAGTGCTTCAAACTTCGCCTACATATTTTAGGCTGTAAAAAATGTGAAAGAAACCACAAAGCTGAAATTTTAGTAGTCTTGGAAATTTTTGACACCAAAAATTTGAAATTCGCGGTTTTTGGGCCATATCTTAGGATCTGGACCATTTGCATCAATTTGTAAGGGAGTATGCTCTTGACCATATCTAAATAAAAAAAGCAGAAACTTACCGGACTTCAGGGGGTTCTTCGGGGCACCTTTGGCAAATGTACTATCATTGAAGCAGAAGCTTTAAATACCTGTAAGGAAATTGGCCTACAGCTCTCTGACTATATGGATCAGTGCGATC
This sequence comes from Endomychus coccineus, assembly GCA_958510875.1. Taxonomy (NCBI): domain Eukaryota; kingdom Metazoa; phylum Arthropoda; class Insecta; order Coleoptera; family Endomychidae; genus Endomychus; species Endomychus coccineus. The sequence continues at coordinate 296,823,490 of OY294067.1, forward strand.
TACTGATAAAAAACATACGTTCATGACTTCATGGTAATTGTTTTCTATGTTTTTGCTCAGTTTTGCAAATAGGAACGGTAATTGGACGAAAACGTCCACGTTTTCACCGAATTTACGCCTACATTTGGAATAAAAGCGTCAGCATAATTTAGATTTTTTTTGACGTGACAACGTCTTATAATTCGATGGAGCCGGCTGCACGCACGAGAAAACATGACTCATGAGGCGTTCCATTTAAGGCTTGAAGTGGAAGCGAGAGCGTCTCCTACTTGAGTGAGCGATGCGTCCGCGTGGACAGCTGCTATACAAAATAATACATTTACATGTTTTCGTCAAGTATGAAGTGCAGTGGAAAGTGAATGTGGTGTCAATTGTTTATAGCAAAGATAATTGCGGCGATAAAGGTAATGATTCTTTCGATATTAAATATATGTTCAGTGATATATTGTCGAATATTCCTGCTTTCATCATTAAAATAAATAGCATCGGTCCGCTAGTGCAGCGATTGTAGGTTATGCTATAATTGACAAAACTATAACAATAAGTTAACAGAACTGTTTCACGATGAGTAAAAAATCAAATTAAAACATAAATGTTAAATCTTCCACATATCATAACAACGTGTCTGAAATGACAGGTTGGACCAGCCAGCCGTCCATTCCATCAGTATTTTCTTATGACGTTGTCACGTTCAACTATCGTCAGTAAACCGACTTTACAGACAACCGATTTTTTTCTTTTGATCCCCTACTCGTGCCATAAAACAATATTTGTCAAAAATGATTTGACCAAAAAGCAAAACGAACATCGGTGAATATTTTTGCCACAGTTCTGGAGAAAAATTGTTTTCCTTATCTTAAATTAGAGGAACTAATATGAAATAAAACACAGCAATATATAAACTTTGTAATTTTAAACAGATCAGTTCACATTAATTCTGAATCAACATTAGAAGCAAGATTTACAAAAAAAATTCCTTTATTAATACTTCCAAAAATTAAATTGGAATAAATTTTCTTTTATAACTGTCAACTTAATCATTTATTTTTATTATTTAGCTGACCCCAATAACAGATATCAAATATCGTAAATGAAGGACATAACTAGAGATCCCAAAAGGCGAAATTGTCGACACAACTAATTAAATCAAAAACATTTCGCGGAAATACATCGTAGAAACTATCAAAAATGTAATTTCTCGTAAAATAATCCCCTAAGAGGTTATTATGCCATTCAGATATATATGCAGGTTTTATTGTATCAACCTTTTTCTCCTCATGAATCTCTAGTAATACTTCAACGACTTACTATAACCCCTGTATATAAAAAAATTAACTATAAATAAGAAAAATGCGTTCAATATATAACAGCCAACGTTAATGACCTATAACGAATTATAGATGCTGAGGAACCTTGGAGCTTCAGATTTGATTCAGTTGGACATTCCCACCTGCATGACTTGCTAGAGGAGGATTTCCTGGGAGAATATTTGCTGGGGGAATATTAGCTTGGGGAGCATTTGCTGGAGGAATATTAGCTTGGGGAGCATTTGCTGGGGGAATATTAACTTGGGGAACATTTGCTTGTGGGATATTCGCTTGTGGGGCATTTACTTGGGGAATATTTGCTTGAGGAACATTCGCCTGGTTACCCGGGAGATTATTCTGAACTACCTGGTTAGGTTGAACGTTCTGCTGCTGGTTAATCTGGTTAGGAACCTGTGGTTGCTGAATATTGACTTGTGGTACTTGGTTCAGATTATTTGGAATCTGCGCCTGAGGCTGGTTGTTCACAATACCTTGGCCAATATTTCCTTGCTGAGCGAGAGGAGCGACATTACCTGGTTGCTGATTAATGTGATTGTTGAGATTCTGTTGATTTGCTTGGTGGTGTTGATAATTCAGTTGTTGCTGTTGCTGATAATTTGCTTCCTGTTGCTTCTGATAGTTTGCCTGTTGCTGTTTATGATGGTCTACTTGTTGTTGATATTGAGCTTGTTGTTGCTGCTGGTGGTGATAGTTCATTTGCGGCACTTGCCCGTTATTCAAATGAGGTTGATTTGGATAGATTTCGTTTGTATTCAGATCAGGAAGATGACCCTTTAATGGGAATTGAGAAATCAATCAATTATATTATGCATACACAAAGTAAATAGTGATAAGAGATGTCGATCATATCAAGCATAGTAATGGTGTATTCCTGTTCTCATACATAGAACTGCTATATTTGAGTTATTGAACAATATATAAATAGTTTAATACCATTATTACAGTACATAATCATATTGTTCTCGATAAAGACCGTATTAAAGTTCGCAATTCTTGTTGCAATACGCAATACTCTTGATCAAAGGCATGCGCAGTACAGAAATTGCGTGCAGGTCTCTTGTCAGTTCAAGACCTTGCACTGAATTGGTTCGGTTCACGGTCGTATACATAGGTCTGGAAATTCGAGGTTGTTTCCTATGTGAGAAGTGAGTCCGCTAAGCGTCAACTGTCGCGTAGTACGTCCCCGGTGGCGCATGAGTCGAGGGATGTTCTCTGGCAATCTTTGTATTGTGGGGCTTGAAATTTGAACGATATGGCGCAATCCTGACAACATACTTCGATCCATGCGCCAGCTGGCGGCTGAGCGAAGGACTACGAGATTAGCGACATGTAAGAGACTCATGTCAAACAATAGTTTCCAGACCTGTGTATACGACCTTGGTCCGGATCGATACTAATTGCGAGTTGCGTGTAATTATGGGGAACAATTTTGGGGACTTTATAGTTACCAACTGAACAAAAGTTCCCACAAAGAGGAGCTTATTGACGTTATTGACGTTTATATTACAGAACAACAGAAAGATTTTTACCTATTGATTGATTGATTATTGTGTTTCGTTCATCTTTTTCTTTCAATTTGGACTCTAGAGTTGTAAATTGTAAATTTTGTTGTATTGTAGTTTAAAAGCAGAAAAAGCATTCCACATTATTTTAAGTTTCCTAGCAATATCTAACCATTCTGCAGCCAGATATCTTAATGTTATTATTAGTGCGAGCAATTTTGGACAACAGTTTTTTAAATGTGTTCTTAGAAAATTTGAGAACTTTTCTATATCTAAGGCAATGACCTCTTCAGTTAAACCAATATTTCCTATTACCCACCACCTTTGTTGTCTTCTTTCTCCAGTCTCTCTTGCCAAGAGAGCAGCGGCAGCAATAATTATAGTAATTATAGCAGCAACGCTTTTCTTTTGTTTGCTTCTATTAATTTTTAAATAAACCTAAATAAATTTAAAACATACAACGAACAAATTAATAATTCTTAACTTTTCATTATTTTAGCATATTTTTTAAGGTTGGTAGAGAACTGGAAGTATGCAATTGCTAGTAAAAATTGCCAAGTGTAAAACGTTTTACCATAAACAGTTGCAGGCCAGCTCTAGCAAGGTCAGTGTATTGCTGCAATACTATTGTAATACGATCTTAAAGGCGTTTTAACATAGAATATGTTTTCACGGAGGACCTAATTGATGGAAAGCGTTACGCGAGAACCGTTACGTGGATCCGTAACAGGTCTGATTGGTCGAGACCAATAGGCTCCTCCTATTATACTAGCGCCGAGCGAGCGCGGAAACAACCGAGCGTAGAGGAGTGTATATGTGACTAGGACCACATTCGTATAAGACAGTTTTTTTTTTCAATTAAGTACGCCTCATCATTCAAAATGGATACATATTAATGTTTATGAAAAAATAACAATTAGTATTCATTCTAGAGAAGTTTATATAATGTTATAAGAATAAATTTGTATAAAACAAAAAGCAAAACCTATTTAATTGAATGATAAACATCAAACGAATTAATTCAGTTTGTCAGAAGTAAAGTAATAATGAAAAAGTTTTCCATATGGTTCTAATTTAGTGAGACATATACAACCTTACCATGGCCCGGATGGACTATCGCAAGGCATTTGATTCAACATCACATGAGCTATTATTATATTTCCTGCAATGCCTTGTGGTACCAACCCCAATAGGAAGATTTATAGTACATCTGTTGCCACTCTGGAAGACGACGAGTCTTGCCAGAATTGGTAAAATTCAAGAGGGGCGTTTTCCAAGAAGACTCCTTGAGTCCCCTCTTGTTCAACATCTCACTGGTGTCGCTCTCCATGCCGTTAAGACGGACACGTGGATATTACTCTGGACCATCGAACGACCGGAGGCATGGATGATCTGAAACTGTATGCCTCTGAGGAGAAAAATCTTCATCAGGCTCTCAACCTGGTTCCAGGATATACTCGAGCCGTAGGCATGGAGCTGGGATTGGACAAGTGCGCAGTGTTTCGTTTGACGAGAAAACGATCTCCGGATGTCCACGAGATAATGCAGCTTGCCGGCGGAAGCATCTTCAAACACCTTGATGCTGGAGACCTATAGATACCTGGGAATTGAACAGCGTCATAGTTACGGCGCTTCCCAGGTAAAGATTCTCTGTGGCAAGTACAGAAACCTTATGGTCGTCGAAACTTTCGAGTGAGAACAAGATGTCTGCAACAAATATGCTTGCCGTTCCAGTCTATGCTCTACACTTTTGGAGTGGTGAAATCAAAGAGTTCTATATATAGAGGAGACAAGTGGGATTATACGAGTCGAGCTCGTGGGCTTTCTGTCTCTCTCGCACGATTTCCACCACTCCCAGTAATTTCGTAACAGAATTATGCCCATTTGCACTGTTCACAATTGAAGCATAGCTTTAGCAAGTTCGACTTAAATTTAAGAAATTCTTAAGTTCTCTGTGGGTTGCACCGTAGCAACAAATACATTTCTTAGCATATAGTCCAGGCTGTGAACCGGAAAAAAAAAACATGTAGGTTCGAATCAAAAAATTTTTTTTGTATTAGCTTCAGGAGGTTCTCAGGATCATTCATACACCTTAAAACCTCTTGGGAACCCCAACCCCACCCATTGGGAGCGACATTTGCAACATGCCAAGTCTTGAATTGTATTTTCTACAAAAAAAGGTATTTAGGCATTTCGAATGCACCAAGGGGTTTTTTGGGTCGCTGAATACGATTCCGAAGCCAGATAAGGTTAAGAATAAAAAAAAGTGTAGTTATTAAATATTTGTGTTCTTCAAACAATTACTAATATTCCTATCCTCTTAATATTGAAAAAGGAGAAAACTCCGAAGTAATTTTAAAATGCAAAAATAATAAAAATTTAGAAGCGTGTCAAATTAGCCATTTTTGTAAATTCCCCACTCCTACGATGAATTTTAAGTGAATCTGGCTTCGGAATCGTATTCACCTTGGTGCAATCTAAATGCCTAAAACACGTAAATTGCAAAATAACATATAAGGGGTGCAAAATTGACCAATTTTGTCTATTTCACCACCCCAACGATGACTTTTAAGTAAATCTGGCTTCGGATTCGTATTCAGCGACCCAAAAAACCCCTTGGTGCATTCGAAATGCCTAAGACACGTAAATTGCAGAATAACGTATAAGGGGTGCAAAATTGGCCAATTTTGTCGATTTCACCACCACAACGATGATATTCGAGTAAATCTGGCTACGGAATCGTATTCAGCGACCCAAAAAACCCCTTGGTGCATTCGAAATGCCTAAGACACGTAAATTGCAGAATAACGTATAAGGGGTGCAAAATTGGCCAATTTTGTCGATTTCACCACCACAACGATGATATTCGAGTAAATCTGGCTACGGAATCGTATTCAGCGACCCAAAAAAACCCCTTGGTGCAATCTAAATGCCTTAAACACGTACATTGCAAAATAACATATTAGGGGTGCAAAATTGACCAATTTTGTCTATTTCACCACCCCAACGATGACTTTTAAGTAAATCTGGCTTCGGATTCGTATTCAGCGACCCAAAAAACCCCTTGGTGCATTCGAAATGCCTAAGACACGTAAATTGCAGAATAACGTATAAGGGGTGCAAAATTGGCCAATTTTGTCGATTTCACCACCACAACGATGATATTCGAGTAAATCTGGCTACGGAATCGTATTCAGCGACCCAAAAAACCCCTTGGTGCAATCTAAATGCCTTAAACACGTACATTGCAAAATAACATATTAGGGGTGCAAAATTGACCAATTTTGTCTATTTCACCACCCCAACGATGACTTTTAAGTAAATCTGGCTTCGGATTCGTATTCAGCGACCCAAAAAACCCCTTGGTGCATTCGAAATGCCTAAGACACGTAAATTGCAGAATAACGTATAAGGGGTGCAAAATTGGCCAATTTTGTCGATTTCACCACCACAACGATGATATTCGAGTAAATCTGGCTACGGAATCGTATTCAGCGACCCAAAAAAACCCCTTGGTGCAATCTAAATGCCTTAAACACGTACATTGCAAAATAACATATTAGGGGTGCAAAATTGACCAATTTTGTCTATTTCACCACCCCAACGATGAATTTTTAAGTAAATCTGGCTACGGATTCGTGATCAGCGACCCAAAAAAAACCCTTGGTGCACTCGAATTGACAAAAACACGTAAATTGAAAAATAACATATAAGGGGTGCAAAATTTGCAAATTCCGTCGATTTTACCACCCCTACGATAGATTCCAAGTAAATCTGGCTACGGATTCGTGTTCAGCGACCCAAAAAACCTCTTAGGTGCACTCGAAATGCCAAAATACCTTTTTTGTAGAAAATACAATTCAAGACTTGGCATGTTGCAAATGTCGCCCCCAATGGGTGGGGTTGGGGTTCCCAAGAGGATTTAAGGTGTATGAATGATCCTGAGAACCTCCTGAAGCTAATACAAAAAAAAAATTTCGATTCGAACCTACATGTTTTTCTTTTTTATTATAGCTAAAATCCCGGTTCACAGCCTGGACTAATATATCAGTTTAAGAAAAAGAAACGTGGCAATGCCGCGAATTCTAGTTGCTTATTTTCTTTCTTACAATATTTACAACTACTCACCATTTTGACTATTAATTAAAATAATCAAAAATATAATAGGTAATATAATAAAATAACAAAAACCCAGAATAATAAAGTATAGCAGTAGCAATCAAAAGATTATTCGTAATGTTATATTGTTTTTATTTCAGTTTATATCAGACGCCGCATGTCAAAGATTACTTTCACGCGTACATAATAGATGGCGCTTCTCGTGATGTGCGACAAGGACAGATAACCCACGAGATAGAACCAATGTTATATTATAAGTATAGGACTTGTCTCCTCTATATATAGAACTCTTTGGATGAAATTGACGGTCGACGAGTTGCATAGACACCCGGAAAATGATGCATATCCATCAATTTGATCCTGGATCGTCCGTTTCCCGCATTTATCTCCCACGTCACCGGGGAGGTAGGGGTCTCCCTAGTCTGGAGGGTGTGCATCGGAGTGTGCCTTGTCAAAAGTCACGAATTGACCGGAGTTGCAGCTCAAAAAGCCGCGGAAGAACTGGGTCCTGAATTTCGCATCAGTCGAAAAGGCCAACTAAGGGGACGTCCCCGAGTTGCAACCTTCTCGCCTGGAAGCCCAGATAAAAGCCGCCGAGTAAGATCTTATGCTCAGGCGGCATGTTGACAAGCCGCTACACGATATTTTCTACAGAAGCATCGAAACGCTCCGCTTGTCATTTTACATCCGGGACCGGGGGATTTACCGCAGCTTACCAAAATCGCATAATCAACACATTGGTCTATCGCCGCAACGTGATGGGTGTGCAGTTTCTTGATGCTATCAAAATGAAAACTTTTCTTGATTATATTATCTGTCAAAAACGTCAAAATATATCAAATCCCTTTTACCTTCTTTGGTGATTGAATTTCGAAAAACGAGTTTTTAGAAGGTGCCTACGTAATATAAGGAACCTTATTTCAAGTCAGTCTACTTAATAATTTCATAGATTTAGCGATAAGTGAATGGGTGATATTTGCCTTTTAGATGAACAGATATAAATGCATGTCAATCCTGTCTCATCTGTTGATTTTGATATAATCACAATTATTTACTAGTAAGTTTGAGATTTTGACAATATTATAACATAAAAGTAAAGATATACTAATAGTTACATGAATTTGATTGATACTTACTGGAAGAGGCTGTTGATTGTGTTGTTGGAACTGAGGATTGTACTGGGGTGGTATGGCATTTGGATGATAACCTTGAGGAGGAACTTGAGGATGCCCATAAGCTCCTGGAGGTGGTAGGCCATTGGGATGTATCCTAGGATCTGGGTAGCCTAAAGCAAAATAAATTCCAGAAAACAAAATTAAACGCTCTGATTCAATTTACCTTGTCTCATTTGATTTTCGTGATGCTGCCTGACATAATCCTGCAATTCTTCGTCAGTATAAGGTTTTTGTTCGTCTATTCCATTCCAACCGTGATCTTCTTGGAAGTCATGTTTTTTAGTTTGTGCTAAAAATTCTTGGAAATCTATGAAATTATCTTTGTTCAAATCAACTTCACGGAATACACTCTCTCTCATCCTTTCCATTTCCTCCGCCTTTTCTCTTACGTCATCTTCGGGTGCTCCAGCTGAATACATTTTGTCCAATTCTCTCAAGAATAAAGCTTTAACTTCAGCTTGATCCCATACACCATTCGAATCAATGTCGTGCAACATGAAGAATGTTTTTGGATCAAATTCTTGTTGCATTTGGTCTTGTTCTTGCCATACTTCTTCCAGTTGTGCTTTGTGACCTGGTTCATGTAACTTGTCATGTTTTCGGTGCTTCTCTTCTTTTTCCTTCAAATTTAATAATAACAAAGAATGCAGATAGAGCAAAATCTAGGATTATTTATTTCAATCAATTATCAAGGCAATTCCAAGAAAATTGCATATCAAGATGCAGCCCAATGAACTATTTAATTATCTATCCTTTAGAAGAAGCTTAAATCGTACTATATGACAGTAAATGAGCTTAAAATTACTTTATAAACATAAACTTGATCAATACTATTACAAGATTCACTTAATTAATTCGAACTTACTTTATACTCTTTCTCCAATTTCTCCCTCTCTTCTCCATTTGTATGGTTTAACTTTTCTTGTTTTTCATATTCTTTTTGAAGTTCATATTCTTTAAATTCCACCCTCCTTTTTTTATCAGCCTCCGCTAAGTCTTCTGTAGTTTTGGCAATCAATTTTTTCAAATCCTCTATTTCAAATGTGTGAGGATTAGCATGATCTACATGTCTATGAGTAGGGTCTTCCAAACCGAAATCTTCTGTCAACTCTTTCTGCTTTTGCATCAATTCTTTCAAACGATCTAACTCTATTCGTTTAATTTCATCCAATTTAGTGCGAACATGATGAGATACAAATTCAAGTTCTTCAGCAATCTTCCCCGACCGAATGTCATGTTCTTCAGCTTTCTCTAGCTTATTTCGAAATTCAGGATCAGATTCTAAAGCATTCACAACTTCTTTTAAATACCTGTGATATTCCATGTAGTCTTCTAATCCACCTACATCTGATTCATTCTGATCTTCCGGATTCTTTACAACAGGAGGCGCAATACAAATTTGCACTAGTACCAATAGAAACAGAAAAGACCATAAATGATTCATTTTTGTAACCCTAGTTTACTCCTTTCCAAATGAAATTTTTTTTTGATCAGTGGATTTCTCTTCAGTATGAAAATTACAAATTTGATTCAAGTGATTGCACTATATTATGGAACAGAAAATACAGGTTTTTGTTATTTCGCAATAAACATGACCTACAAAGAGGTTACTTGTTACTTTATGAAAAGATGATTAGACAACATCATCATCATTAAAATTATATTAAGTTGATTTGTTTACACTGATTAGTGATTCTCCCATACACACGTCATGCTACTCTACTTGTCTAGACTTTTGACCAATAGAAAATTTTATATCTGCTTTGCATTGACTTTGACAGCATGTAAACTCGTGTTCCTCTATTTTAAATACTGTTTGTGCATAATGTGTGCATAGAGAAAGTGTTTGTAATGACCATCGACATATACATATGGACTGCGCGTGGCAATGATAAGCGCGGCTAGTGCAGGCGAGTGAGAGGGAATACGAAGAGGCCGGCTCTATCGCGTTTCTATTGGCCGCTGCGTACTGTAGTTAGTATGTTTACGTCCCGGGCCGGCCTTTTCGTTTTCCCTCTCCCGCCTGCACTAACCGCGCTTATCATTGCCACGCGCAGTCTATATGTATATGTCGATGATAATGACATTCCCTCGATTTCGCTTTTCGTTTACCATCTATTGAGACCATAGAGATGAAGGTCCTGAGTACTTTGACACACGGTCATATATACAGACTGGAATATCTATGTTTGACATGAGGCTCTTACATGTCGCCAAACTCGTAGTCCCTCGCTCAGCCACCAGCTGGCGCATGGATCGAAATATGTTGTCAGGATTAGGCGCCATATCGTTCAAATTTCAAGCCCCACAATACAAAGATTGATTGATAATAACCGCACATTTAAAGTAAAATAATTTTCTCGTAACGCGATATTTACTATTCTGATTTGAGAGAGGAATAGAACTGTTACTCTTGTCAAAATGTATTACTCACCTCAAAAATAACTTTCCCTTTTTCGTTATACGTGACGCACCGTTCTCTTAAGAATTTTTTTTCGAAGTGATGCTCGCAGACATAACAGACCTTGTTAAAACGATTTCTTTCCGGAATCGCAAGTATCCACTTTTTTCGCATTTCCGCATCTTTCGGCACTTTAAAAACAGAAGTTTCTTGCTTTACACTTTTGTACCCCGTTTTGCATTTCAGCACAATGCACGGTTTCGTAATTCTTTTCTAAAAACGTCGGTATTCCTTGTGTTTACAATTCAACAATGACAGTTGCCAAAAAACACGGTCGTATACGTGCCAGAGATCATTCTTCGACTCATGCGCCACCGTTTTGGTACTATGCAACAGCTGACGCTTGGTGGACTCACTTCTCACATAGGAAACAGCCTCGAGTTCCCAGATCTGTATATACGACCGTGGGGTAAACTGTAACTGTAAATGAAAACAATTACCCTCATTCACTAGAAAAGTTACTAAGTAAAGTAACTAGTAACTGAAGCAGAAAGGTCCTGAGTACTTTGACAGTATTGTTAGTGAATAAGCGCGAGTGTTTCTTATTTGTAATATACTTCATATTCGCCACTTAAAACATTCAAACTCATTATATAGGTATGAAACGATCATCGACACATTTCAATTTTTGATTCATTGTTATGCATTAACAGATTATTTGATGATTGATAATTCATTAGGATACACCTATATTTTATTCGGCTTCTCTCGAATAAATAACTCGGATATTGCTTGATTATAAAATATACTGTTATAGCAATAGCACAATTACCTTCACATATTATATTGTAGAAACGTTATGCTCATACCATTGGACGTGTATAATTCAGTGGCTCATGCTTTTCAAACGGAATTCGAAGTAACGGTTTTATGATCTAACCTGGCCTCAGATAATAGTACAAGTAACCAGGTGTTCTGTGGTGTGAGTTACAGCACAACTAACCTCATATTAATATTTGCGAGAAGTGGTGGTGTTCAAATTTTCAATAGAAGATCCAGTGATCAACAGTAATACACATGAATCATGATATTTTATGTGTAGTATATTTCAGTTAAATAATTAACTCTTGAAATACTATGTTGGTATGTCAGTAGAATATACTTTTTCAATGCCTTACTCTATTGAGCAAATAATTATTTTGTTTTAGAATGATTCAGCTCTAGAAATAGAAGAAATTGAGAGTCGTTTGTACAGCCAAGTATTTCATGTAAATTCTGAGGATGCTTTTTTACCAGTTGAATCCATTTCATTGCTACCAACTTCAACAGGTTCTACATTAAAGGAGATGCCACGCAAAACTACTTATCGTCCTGTCAGATATTTCAGAAGTAGGCCAACTGTTCCAAATTTGAGTAATAAAACATTCGTAAGATCATTACCGTTCGAACAAGAACGTGGGAGACACTTGAATGTAGCATCTAATACATGCGATAATCGATACCAAGTCCCTCAAATATTAGTTAATCCTGTTAATAATATATTAGTATTACCTTCAAATCCTAATGTTATAGTCTCAACTATGAGGGAAGATAATTGTAATGCATTTGATCGTTTCAATTCACACAGTAGAAAACAAAAGAAAAAACAAAAGCAGAAACAAAAGAAGAATCGCACCTCTAGTAGTGATTCAATCAATAGTAGACAGTCTGTCAATTTAGTCAAGGTTAAAATGGACAATTCAAATCGTAAGAAGAGGACTGAAAAAAATAATCATATTATTTATTTATCAGATAGTGATGACAATGAATCTTGTTTCATTATTCCTGAAAAAGTTCCTGTTATAAATTTATCAGATTCAGAAGGTGAAAACAAGAATTCTGTGGTTCAATTAGAGCAAACAGGAAATTTGCAGAATGATCTTCCTATAACTCCTGAGTTGCATGTAGCTAAACAGATCAAAAATTTTAATCGATGTGATGATGACATAATTTTTGTTGAATCTATCATTAATCAAAATGAAGTTGTAGACTTAGATGATACTGTGCATGAGAAATTAACTGAAGCCCTGAACGAAGAACCTACTTTGGGAAATGTGAATTTACAAGCAACTGTTGATAAATCATCTAAATCTGGTACAGAATATTTGCCTGCAGAACGTAGAGAGCTGCTGAGTACACCCGAATCTCTAGCATCAAATGAGTTCTTGGACCAGTCAAATATCGAAAACCATTTTCGGTTTAATTTCAGTTTACATGGTTCAGATTTTCGGGATGGTGATTTTTTAAAACCAGCTAAACCTGTGAATATTTCAGAAACTGGAAGTAGTTGCAGTACATCTGACATATCGTCAATTTTAAAACCAACAGTTTTCAATGAAGTAGAGTTCCCTAAACATAAAGACTTGTTTGAGGGAACGAATTTAGAAAGTTTTAGGAATTCAATTACTCCAAAGAGGAAAAAAGATAAGGGTACTAAAGATGACGATACATCGCTAAGCTATATCGAGAATGTCGAAATAGGGTTGGGAGACCCTTCAATCACTTATGAAAAAACAAAACGTAAAAAAAGCTCGAAAAAAACGTTACCAGATCTGTCACCAATGTGTTCCAGAACTGAAGATTCTCGGAACAAGAAACACAGAATGGAAATTGAACATTCAGAAGCTGTTAGTGATCAAATATCAGGAAACGAACATCTAGAAAATCATGTATGTATTTTTGAAATTCATCAAACTTTTTTTCTTCAATCTTAATATGAATCTTTCACTTATATTGAAATAAAATTTCATTCAATCTTATTCTCAGTAGGATTAAAACCTAACAAAAAACGTTGATGTAAAAGTAAATTTTTTCAACATCTGAAAAATCCGGAAAGTGTTGCCTACCAATTTTCCCATTTTTTTGCTTTCAGATTAAATCGTATTTTTGTGAATTGTATAACGTACAATCAATAAATACCGCATTTACACATCTCACGAAATAGTAATTTATGTTATGACTTATTAAGTCTCTGGAATATGCTCATATGGCACAAGATATGTCGTCGTGTAGCGACCAAATTTTAAATGCAATTCACTTGAAATATTGATACTACAAACTAATAGTCTAGGAGCCAGAGCGATATTGATGGTTTGAACATTAACCCGACGGCACTATGTTTTATCGTTAGAGGACGGTTCAATGACCAATTCATCTCGCAGACAGAATTTTTACCGGCTGCTAGATCTCGAGATACAGTCTCCGCAAATTGTTTTTGACTGGAGGTTAACCCTTTTCAAATTGCGGTTACTAGAAAAGCATGCCATTCTAATACACTTCCATCATTTTTTAATGTGTCCGTTTATCAGGCTGACCAGTTAAAATTGGACCTAAAATGGACTGCAAGTTAACCCTCCCAAACCTGGTGGAAAACGTTCATTGGTGTTGGCAATTGTTAAGATACCCTATGCCTATGCCATCAAAAGTTATCGGTCCATTTCCGAGTAATTGGCCATCGTTTGGACCAACAATGGTTTTTTCCCAGTTTGTGGCTAAACCTTACAGATTACAAGGTAGCATGATGGCACCATGTTAAATAACTTTCTTGGAGGTCAAATAAAGATTTAAAATTATTGCCATCACTCCTTGCCTATTTCAAACCCCAAAAACCCTCTTAACCACCCCTAAAAAAATATAAATAATATGGATAAATGACCGATTTTATGATAAATTAGTCAATTCTTGAGATTCTGGTTGGGTTTAAAATCGAAACGGCCGTTTTTTGTGTTTTTTGTTTGTTTTGGGTATGGTTTTAGGGGGTTTTGGGGAATTGAAATAGGCAAGGAGTGATGGCAATAATTTTAAATCTTTGTTTGACCTCCAAGAAAGTTGTTTAACATGATGCCATCATTGTAATCCGCAAGGTTTAGCACAAATATAATAAAAAAACATTTTTGCTCCAAATAATGGCCAATTATTCGGATATAGTCCGATAACTTTTGATGGCATAGGGTATCTTAACAATTTCCAACACCAACGAAGATTTTCCACCAGGTTTGCAGTCCATTTTCGGTCCAATTTTAACTGGTCAGCCTGATAAACGGATACGATAAAAAATGATAGCACATGGTGGAAGTGTATTAGAATGGCATGGTTTTCTAGGAGCCGCAACTTGAAAAGGGTTAACCTCTAGTCAAAAAATAAACAATTTGCGGAGGCTGTATCCCGAGATCTAGCAGCCGGCGAAAATTCGGTCTGTGAGATGAATTGGTCATTGGACCGTCCTCTAAACGATAAACCATAGTGCGATCGGGTTAATGTTCAGACCATCAATAACGCTCTGGCTCCTAGACTATAAAAATGAATCTCGAAATTTGCTGACATAAAAATTCAATATCGTACCTTAAGCCGTTTTCGAGTTATTGAGCAGTGCGGTCCGTCGAAATACTCTACGCTATTCGTTTTGTTTCGCGCACTCGCGGCCAGCTGTAGAGGAAATAATCGAGCTGGCGCAACTAGACAGACTGCGCTCGGCTTATGCGAAA
Organism: Endomychus coccineus; assembly: GCA_958510875.1. Classification (NCBI taxonomy): domain Eukaryota; kingdom Metazoa; phylum Arthropoda; class Insecta; order Coleoptera; family Endomychidae; genus Endomychus; species Endomychus coccineus. The sequence goes on from OY294067.1 coordinate 296,838,538, forward strand.
GACGGAGTGAGCTTAGCGAACGAATTCTTTCATTATTTCAGCTCACTCACCCACTTCTTAACCCTTCGGCAAGCAGCTTGCTGACCGACATCCTAGTTGAAGCACAATGTTTCTAAACGAGTACCTACTTTAATAGTATTTCACGGCCATGCGTAGAAAAATATTTTATTTCATCCTGTTTCACTAGAATAACGAATTTTTTGTCAAAATGACAGCTACACATTCTCTCTGTCAAGAGAATTGCCCTTATTAACCTTTCAGCTTTGTTTCTAACATCTTTAATAGCACTAGTTTTACATTAAGTAATACATTGAACTAGGAAATCAATAATTAGTTGTCACATTACTGACCCAGATAATAGTGACTTTGATGATTGATGTTCGAATATGACTGAATTCTGGAAGCATCAATTATCTGCCTATAAATGCTTTATTGTTGTATGATATTTTCTACTGGGGCAAGGTCGATTATTATACAACAGCACATCACGTCGACAGGTGGAATGTGCATATTCAGCTACTTTGAAGTAACATAAGTATTTGATGTTTTTAATTAGTGGATTTCTATTACTTATGAATTAAAGGGTTTTCGGTACCGGGATATCAAAAATTATCTTGGTCAAGGGTGGTTGTGAAATCTAAAACGTGTGTCTTACTTTACGTTTGAAATAATTATGTCACTGTCACACTGACTTCATCAATAACCTACAAATTTCATACCTATTTATTTCAGTTGTAAAACAATAATGAACTACAAATCATGAAATAATTATGTGAACTTTGAAGCTTTTCAGAGGTCGTGATAGCCACAATCCGGGTCAAAAACTGTTTTGAAATAGTTAATTTTCCGTAAATCGAATGACGTTCACGTGAGAAGCCCGTAGCACGCGAGTTAGAAAAGTGCAAACTGGTTGTACCTAATACCGCTTTACGACAACTTTTCGCGTGCCGTTTTCGCTCCATGTAGTTAGATTTAGTATCAGACCGTGCCCGACGGCCCTTCTTTTTTCGATAAATGTCCATTAAATAGGAAAATTTAATTAAAACAGTTTGAGCTACTCTCAGATCTCAGCTACGCGCGTCTAACGTGCGACGTACCAAAGGGAATTTTCTCGCGACTAAAATAGTGTAGAAGCGGGTAAAAGCTAGCGGCCCATTGCCAAAAACACTTTATTACAACTGGCGCCGGTCGCACGGGGCAAGAAACGGCCCTAAATTAACAAGACCGAGGTAAAATGTATAAAATCTATCTTACGCGCAGCGAGCTCCTCGAGGCATATGTCAAAATGATTCCGTTCGTAGCTAATTACATAGGACGTCTGGCGTTCATGCAATTATGTTTTTAGATAATTCGAACGTTCTAATTTCGATAGGCCACGTGAAAATTCCGAAGTCCAAAGCGCTGAAGACTTCTGAGTGTTACAATATTCGTATAAAATTGCGAAATTTCGCACTTTTAGAAACTTCGAATTAATTATGACATAATTATTTCAAACGTAAAGTAAGACACACGTTATAGATTCCACAACCACCCTTGACCAAGATAATTTTTGATATCCCGGTATAATTAAATCTAAGGGTGTTATCTGTACATTACAGCTGCATCTTGAAATTTAATTTGAAAGTACCCAAGCAATGGGAAAATTGCTAGGCAACACTTTCAGGACTAGTGATGAAATGATCAACTTTCCGGCCACAAATTACTGCCGCAATAGCTTTTGGCAGAATATTTTTTACTATTTTGGTAGAAAAACGTGTTCTAAAGAAACCCTGCCCTTGCATAATAATATTTGTGATAACTCCTTACTAAGAGATTTTTCTTGATATATTATTATTTATTTTCTCTTCATAGAAATCAAAGAAAAAGAAGAAGTCAACTTTGACAGAAATCTCATCTGAATTTATTTCTGAAAGTAATGCAAGCATATCTTCTGATTGTGATAGAACCAAAAAGAAGAAAAAGAAATCTAAAAGACATTCTAAAGAAGTCAATCATGACGTATTGAATGACAATGAAGTTGATGATTTTCAGTATGAAAGTATAACTAACGAAATGGAAGATGTCGAATCAGTATCATTTTCTACTACATCTCGTAAAAGCAGTAGATCGTCCAAGAGAAAGAAACTGTCTGAGTCGGAACTGAGTATAAACGAACCTTGCGGGGAATGCGATACCGGCAAGGTTTTGAAGAAAAAGAAGAGTAAAAAGAACAAGAGCCGAGATGGTTCAGAAACTGGAATAACGGTTGAACAAGAAGAACCAGAAAATGAGCCACATACCATCACAAAAAAAAAGAGAAAGTCTAAATCTTCAGTCAGAGAATCCACTGCTGAAGAAATGGAAGAGAGCCGAGATAGCTTAGAAACTGGAATAATGGTTGAACAAGAAGAACCGGAAATTGACCCACATACCATCATAAAAAAAAAGAAAAAGTCTAAATCGTCAGTCACAGAATCCACTGCTGAAGAAATGGAAGAAACCCGAGATAGTTTACAGACTGGAATAATGGTTGAACAAGAAGAACCAGAAAATTGCCCGCATATAAAAAAAAAGAAAAAGTCTAAATCTTCGGTCACAGAATCCACTGCTGAAGAAATGGAAGAGAGCCGAGATAGTTCAGAAACTGGAAAAATGGTTGAACAAGAAGAACCAGAAAATTGCCCGCATACCATCACAAAAAAAAAGAAAAAGTCTAAATCTTCGGTCACAGAATCCACTGCTGAAGAAATGGAAGAGAGCCGAGATAGTTCAGAAACTGGAAAAATGGTTGAACAAGAAGAGCCAGAAAATTTCGCGCATACCATCACAAAAAAAAAGAAAAAGTCTAAATCTTCGGTCACAGAATACACTGCTGAAGAAATGGAAGAAGAACCAACGCCTAAACTTAAACGTTCGAGAAAAAACAAAGACAAACTTTCGGTATCATTAGAAACGATTTCGGTTGAAAAGGTAAAGGTAAAGAAAAATAAGTCGAAATCAAAGGAAAAAGTTTGTGATGTACCTGTTGAAAATCAGGAGCAGGTTATCGAACAACAATTTGGTGAAAGTTTAGAAAAAGAAACTTCTATAAAGAAGAAATCAAGATCTAAGACTTCAATCAGTGAATATTCAGACACAAGTACCGTAGAATTGCCAAAATTGAGCAAGAAGAAACGTAATAGTCGAAATTTGATGGATTCTACAGACAATGTTGTAGAGTATAACGAAGAACACGTGAAAAAGAAAAAGAAGAAACACAAGAAGCATGAAAGTAATAATGTTGAAGTTGACGATCTAGAAAAATCGGTAGAAATAGAACGTGAACTCCTTCATAAATATATTGTAGCAAATAGAAGAATGTTACTTGATATACCAAACCAGGAGGTTCCTGCTCATTCCAGTTGGAATATTTCGCAAGAAGATCGTCTTGCCTTGGATAATGCTAGTGTTAACAGTGATGAAATACCGACAAAGAAAAAGAGGAAACGCAAGAAGAAATACGCTGATGAAGTTGAAACGCAAGTGAACGAGGAAATGACAGAGACATATGAAGAACCGGAACAAGAATTTATTCCAAAATCTTCGTATGAAGCTTGTGCGGTGCCGAAAGATTTACCAAGAAAGAGTGTTGAGATAGAGGCGCCAGTTATAACGAATGTATCGGTTAATGTTGTGAATGAAAACAGCGAATTAACCGACTCGAGTAGTGTCTGTAAAAATACGGTCAATGTTAAAGTAGAGAAGATTATTGAGCCAGTTGTTGAAAACATTAGTGTCCCGATTTTAGCAGTAAGTAATGTAACTGTGCCTCCAGAAAACGACCAACCGCGATTAATAGATGGACGTGAGCGTTCAAGTGTTAAGCTCGAAAAGAGTTTGAATTCGACACTTGTTAATACGGAAAATAAGACTGAAAATATAGTAGCAACCCAGACAGTACAAGATAAAATAGTTCCAGAAGACGCAACGACTTCTTCATCGATTAATGCCGAAAGCGCTCTTCCGACTGTTGTTATAAAACGGGAGGTTCCGTCTAAACTTCACCAGGTTCGTGAAGGTGCAACTGTATCTCCGAATCAAGTTGGCAGCGATGTTGCGATCGAGGCGGAACTTCCAGTTTTAAACAGATCGGCGAGCGTTGAACAAGAATCTTTGGATGTTCGAGAAACTCGACCGGAATCTGGAAATCGTGCAGACGATCTAAATCTATCGTTACCGTTAACGTCTGTGGAAATTGTGAAACACGACGTGCACGAACATGTTCCTGAACCGTCGACTGGAATTGTTGGTCCCTCGAAAATTGATAAAGTTATGGTGAAACGAGAAACTGTGACAATCACGATGGATCCGAATGCGCTTGCAGCTTTGCTGGAACGTCCAGTTTCCGAGAATAGTCAGGCAAGTGTTCAATATACGAGATCAATTTATTTTATTTATTTATTTCGAAAGGTATTATCGATACATTGAAGTCGCTCTGATTTTTTTTCTTCTTTTTTCTATAAGACTAAGTCTATAATAGTCCAGGCAACGAACCGGAAAAAAATAAAAAAATATAGTAAGCTAGAATTTCAAATTTTTTTTTTGCATTTTGTTCCTAATACCCCATAGATCATTCATGACTATCAAGACCGTGGGGGTCGAACTTTCTACCCCCCGAAACGGGGTTCAACCTCTCAGAGGGGTATTCTTATAAAAAAAAAAAAAGTTTGGAAAATTATTGAATTAAGAGCCGAAAATTACCCCTAGTATGTTTTATGATGATCATGAAAGAAATTTAGAAAATGAATCTGATTACGATTAAAATAACTATGAACTGAAGATATTATATTTTCAAAATTATGTAAATGAATGAAAAAATTTATGATAATAATAATAATAAAAATATATATATAATGATGCAAACAAATATGTAGAATAATGAAGTTCAGAAAAAAAGTAGATCTTTAATAAAAAATAGAAAAAGTAAAAATACATACCTGAAAATTTTTTCATTTTATTCCCCGAAACTGCAACGGAAATTACAATTTTCAGGATTTTTCACTCGGAGGAAGGTTTTCTAAGAAAACCAACAGCGAAATCGTGATCAGCGAGCCAAAAAACCTACTAGAGGTAATTTTTGCAACAAAATTATACTTTATTATTCATAACCATTTCAGGAGAATCTCAAATTTCCCGAATTTTCCATCTGGAGAGAGTTTTTTGAGAAAAATAACAGCGGAATCGTGATCAGCGACCCTAAAAACCTACTACAGGTCATTTTTACAACATTATGTATTATTATTCACAACCCCTAGGAAAATCCCAAATTTCCCATCTGGAGGGAGTTTTGCGAGAAAACTAACTGCGGAATCATCAGCGACCCAAAAAACATACCAGGGGTCATTTTCGGGTCTTAATTCATTAATTTTCTAAAATTTTGGAGTGTTTTTATAAGAATGCTCCTCTGAGGGGTTCATACCCCGTTTTGGGGGGTAGAAAGGTCGACCCCCGCGGTCTTGATAGTCATGAATGATCTATGGGGTATTTGGAACGAAATACAAAAAAAATTTTGAAATTCTAGCTTACTATATTTTTTTTTATTATGGCCTTTTTCCCGGCTTATTGCCTGGACTATAAGCTAGAAATTTTGGTCGACTTTCTAAATAAAAGCAAGAGGTAGTAACAAAAAAATTCTTTTTGCATAATGATTTGTGGCCGATTTGAATCATTGAGCTAAGTGGACACGGCCTCCCATTCACCTCTAAACACTAAATTAACCCTATTGCACTGTCCTTTTTTAAATAACTCTGAATTTAAATTAAAATGGATTCGAGGTCATTTTTCCGGAAAACTCATTCAACAGGCTGAAAATCAGGAAAATTTCGTCATTTTCATACAAAATTGCTCTTTTTTCACGTGATTATCGTTGTATACATAAAAGATGTTGGCAGTCGCGTATTTCGATCCAAAGTAGACCAAAACTAGGAAAATTGCGGAAAACTGTGGAAAACCTGGGAAGAAAATCTGTACACGTCATTGAAATTATCGTGTGATAAGACGCTATAGGGGTTTTTGTGGTCGACAAGGGGGCCCTCTGGGGTTGTTGTGTCCGACTAGCTAGCTCTGGAACAGAATGTACACAGACAGGAGCCCTGGGCCCTGTTTATTTCTGCAGGTTATACAGACAATAAATACAGAGGGCGATGCTAAGTCTGTGTAGACTGGTATACTAAAAATACGCAGCGCGTAGGGCGAGACAGAGATCGGTTGGTGACACACTACACAATGTTCACTGTTCACTAGGTTTGTTGCACTGGTCCATATACCAAAGGTATATGTAAAGTTCGGAGCAAGTCAAATGTAAGTGATATCAGTGCAGCCCTATGTATAGTTGGACATATCATATGTGACGTGATAATAACTAGGCACTAGGAATTCACTGGGTAAATAAAACAACAACGTACGTGAATGCAAACACATGTTGAGCGTGAAAGCAGCGTTGAGGGATAGTGGGGCGATGAGCAGTTGGACTGGCCGGACGGTGAGACAGCTAGGGCGACGAGTCGATGTCAACGGCGTAGTACTATCGATGACCAGTTATGTCCTCTGGGGAGCATAGCCTCAGGCTGATGAGTCGAAGCGATGATCGATCAGGTGGCTTAGCCTTGGTAGGGGCCACAACAGAAAGCTTGACACAAGACTAGGGCGAAGCTAGTAATGCATTCCGTTGAGGAAATGCAGTTACCTTTTATTCAAAAAGTCTGGGGAGAAAGTTGCGATATTGCCTGTGATTGGTCGAGCTGAAAGCACTATGCTTATGGAGAGAAGGAGCGGCTAGAATCCTGGAAAAACCCGCGAATGCTAAGGTTAGCGGACTCGAATTTTCGGGAATGCCGCGAACTCCTGCATGAGTTCAATTTTCGGTCGTCGACGGTAGATACCGGCAACTTTCGAGAGGGACAATGAATTCAGTCGAGTTATCGATGACAAACGTGTTTCTCATTGATAACTGACTTTTAGGATGGTATCACCCCATTTCAGATTTTGGATCTGAATATTCTCTCTGAAAAAATAATCTCCAAAACAAAGTTGATGCATCGTTTCTGGAATTTATTTTTCACGGTATATTCTGAACGAGCTGAGAAAGCATACCTACCCCATCTCAGATATTCTATCTGAATATTCTCCCTGAAAACTACCCCCGTATTCAAAATAATCTCCAAAACAGTTTTTGGGAATTTCTTTTTCACGGTATATTCAGACGAGATGAGAAAGCATACCTACCCCATTTCAGATTTTGTATCTGAATTTTCTCCCTGAAAACTACCACCGTTATTCAAAATAATTCCAAAATACTTGATTCATCGTTTCTGGGAATTTCTTTTTCACGGTATATTCAGAACGAGCTGTGGTGAACAAATTCCAGATTTTGTATCTCAATAAAACGTTACAGAGATGATGAAGAATTGATTCTGTTTTGGAGATTTTTTCGAATACGGTCGGTTTTCATGGCGAGTATTGAGATAGAAAATCTGAAATGGGATAGCATTTACCATATTTGAAATATAAGATGTTGGTGATTAAGTGTTAATTAAATTGTACATTTCTATAGGCAATACTTGAGGGAAGAACCACCGCACCCCTGCAAACCAATTTATTACCAATGGATAACTCGAACAGTGTGACATCTTCAAATGTGTCCATTGCCACGGAAAGTGTTACTGCAGATATTGCTTGTGTGAAGGTTGAAGCGCATGCAGCGCTTCAGTCAACTATGGAAAATGTAGTAATCGCATCTACCGGTCCTTCAGATGTAGCAACTACTTCAAACAGTGAATGTACGCCAATAACGCAGTACATTTTTAATGGTAAATCAGAAAACAATCAACATTTCATTTCCCCACTAGACCTAGCAACTGATTTTGAGAAAGTGGAAGTTGAGTTAATTGTGCCGTTAATAGTTGGTGCTGACCAAACTGTTGCTCCAGGTGATATCAATACTTGTCAGGATATTCAAGAAAACATCGAAATAAAACGGGAAGACCCTGCGTCGAAATGTAATCCCTCTGGCCAGGTTCCGGACAATGGCGCTGAAATAATAACGGTTATTTCTGAGAGTGGAGATGGAAATTCGCCTAAATTGTTGGAAATGTATAAAATGTCGGAGAATTCCGGAGACCCCAGTGACGTCATTTGTCGGGAACCTCTAAACGAACACATGTCCAGAGATAGAACGTTGTCGGATTCTGTGGAAGTTATAGCGGCTGATACTGTTTGCATAGATTTAACGGAACTGGACGTTGAAAATAACGATGTCGTATCCGTTTGTTCTTCGCACAACGACGATCGTATCGAAGCCATTTCCGTTGCGAGTTCTAAAGCCTCCGAAGAAAATGATGATGTTGCATCCGTGAATTCGACCGAATCCGGTAACACGCATATATCGACGACTGGAGTGGAAAAGGATCTCGTACTTGCCAATTGTCAAAGTGTTGATAAAGGAGCGGGACCTGCTGTTGCAGCAGGAAATTCTGGAACGGCGAATCAGCCTAATCTTGACAAATTCGATGTAGACACGATTAAGAAAGGAATGTCAGGTAAGTCAATTGACTGTCAACTTTATTAAATTTTCTTTTCTAGTGAGTAATAACAAAACACATTACATGTAAATACACGGGAAATTGGCCACTTTAACACATATGTTTACTATATTTTCGACTTTACGTACGTTTCGGTCTCACGGCCATCATCAGAAGACGTTACACGTCACTAGAGCAAGGAATTCCTTAAACTAATTGCACTAAGCGCTGTGCGTCTATATCGCATTAATTACAACATTTTCAACCAAAAGCGAATGAAACACGAATAATTGAAAATGTTGCACATCAATGTGTGAAATATATGAGTATGTATAAAAAAACCACTACAAAGTAATGTTTCTTTAGTTGAAGACGTCATATCTCCAGAAAGAGGCAAAATGATCTGACCAATTCTAACCTGATAAAAAAATCAGTTCTATGATTTACAGAATTAGCGTCACGTTTTATGTGAATGCTCTCCAGCACAGATCTTTTATAACCGAACTGAAGATATAATCAAAACATTGTTTAGCAAGTGTGGTGGAGTTTTGGTTTTTAGCTCTATACTTATGGCCATATATTCTTTTTAGTAAATAATGTTTTGTGATTCCTGAAGTCCCATCGTAATCTAAACTTTATTTTCTATACCGCGTGTGCCAATGTATCGCTAAGATCTGCGTTGATCTGTAGAGATTAATGGCCCCAATTAGCTCACTAGGTTTCACTGAGATTCGTGACTGCATGGATTAGCCTGAGCGCCAACTGCTTTAGCACAACAAAATAAGATAGAATCCACAGTCGAAGAGTTGGATAAAAGTCGATGGATATTTCGAAGAAATAAAGACACGATCAAACTCAACAATTAAATAATAATATTTCTTAATTTTCTTCTCAGAGGTCTCCAGAATGTATTGTAAAGTCATAAAAGTAGTTTTATTATTGTTTATATTTTTTTTATTCTTTGACTACGAGAGGGAAAGCGATAATGTTCGAAGCCAGCAGTTGACTGTAGGGAAAGGAGATAGGCATTCTTATTTTTCTTGGAGGTTTGGAAGTTATAGGCATAGGGAAAGACCTCACTAGGTAAAGAGTTCCACAATTTCGCTGTGCGGTAAAAAAATGAAGTCTGGTAGGAAGAATTTCGGAAGGTTTCGAGCTTGGCAGTGAAGGTGTGACTAGTTTGAGCTCGTCTAGTCCGCGTATCTGGAATCTCTCGCGGCGGAACAACTGACAAGATTTATTATGATTTATGGAAATATCTATAGAAAAGAGAGATCTCGCACCGTTCTACGTTGTTCTTGAGAGGTCAATGAACTTGTATGTGTGACATCAATCAAACGAATAGCTCTGTTCTGGATATAATCCAAGAGCTTCAGCGTATTTTTGGGAGCCAAACTCCAAACATGTGAACAGGACAGGTCGAATTTGTGTTTGTAGATATGAGGAGCTGCTGGGATGTAAAGTAGCTCTTGGCACATGATCGTTCCATGAAAGGGTGCTTATGGTGGTGATCCCGAGCATTGCTATGGAAGATTCCATAGGAATAGTTGTACCTGACATCATCATATTAGGGATTGTGGAATCCACCTTCCTGGAAAAGACGCAAGCTTGAGTTTTGGTTGCATTGAACTACTAGATTATCAGATCCCAAGTTCAAAATCTTTGCCACATCTACATTGATTGCGTCAACCTGTTCCTGTCGCTCCTCTGGCTTTATTAGATGGTATAGGGGCTCCAGATGAGAAACCGGTATGAGATGTACCATCATCTGCGCAAAGTTGGTACAGGTAGGTGGTCATTTCATTAGATCGTTGATATGGAACAGAAACAAAGTGGACCCCAAGACAGATCCCTGTGGAACACCTGCATTAATAGCCATTGTATCGGAAGATATTCCATCAACCACCACATGGAGTGATCTATCTGAGAGAAAACTCGATAGTAAGCGACAAAGTTGAGGCGGCAAACCATATAACGGAAGTTTCCCAAGAAGGCTTTGGTGTCAGACTCGGTCAAATGCTTTGGAGGTATCCAATGATACAGCTACAGATTCCCCATGATTTCCAATAGATTTCTGCCATACATGTGTTACGTAGGCAAGCAGATCTCCTGCTGACGAAAGCTATATGCCGATTATTCACAATTTTATAGCTCCAAGGTATTTCATGAGTTCGATGTTGATTGCTTTCTCCAACACTTTAGAGATCACAGATAATAGTGCAATGGATCTATAATTATTAGAAAGGGTCTTCTTTCCTTTTTTTTTGTAATTAGTTGCACTTTAGCTGTCTTCCAGCTGGAAGCAAGCACACCAAGTTTGTATGAAAAGGAAAACAACCTACAGAAAACTGGTGTTAATTCAGGCGCACATTCTTTGAGAACGACAGGTGGAATACCGTCTGGCACCATACACTTTTTGGTATTAAGATCAAGCAGAAGCGCTTAATTGTGCGCTGACGAAAGACAATTTCAGGGATATGACTATCGATGGCAGCAATAATAGGAGGGTCCTTCCCTTGTGGATCCAAAGTTGAATTTGCTGCAAACATTCCAGCAATTATTTATATATGATGTACTATTATAGATTTTGTTTATTCTTTAATGATGGGGTTAAAGAATGTTTTTAGGTAAACCACGATGTTTCTATTTTACCGTCTGAACCATGTCTAATGTTTGTAGGTAAGAAATTTACGTATTGGCTCGCTTTAATTTTACAGGTAAATTTACAATGGAAGGTTACAATGGAAATGGTTAAATTTATTTATTACACACTGAATGTTATCCTTAGGAACACACATTAGGCAATCGTCTACATATCCTTTGAAGAATACTGGTTGAAAATCTAGTGACTATTACAGATTCGTCTAGGCATTCCATAACAAGGTTCGCGATAGTAGCTGAAATGGAATCACCGCCATCCGCCATTAATTGGTCCAAGATGACACATAGAGTTAGTTAGTTTCCACTTCCAGTGTCTTATTTCACGCGCTTGTTGCTCATATCCAGACTCTGTATTATAGGGACAAGAAACTATAAACTGGTAGCGATAATTTAATATAAACCTGTAACGATTCGTTAAAATTAATCTAAAAGCGAACCGAACATTGTGTACTGGAAGGAAAAATTAAGAAGCCGTGATGACATTTATTTCAGATGATCCAAGCCTATGGAAGATACTCGACAGAGATCGTAGTATCTCATTGACCATAAGGGGGAAACGATGCAATCGATGCCGAGAAATAGGACATATTGCGATGAGATGTCCGAAAAAGAACGTGCTAGTATGTTCTCTTTGTGGAAATCCGGGACATTTAGAACCGAGATGTCCGAGTAAAATATGTATGCAGGTGGGTATTTAAGTATTGCTAAACAAGCGAATGTACGTACCATTATCCTAGAGAGATAAGGCCTGCAGACGTGGCCCAGCGTGACGTCACCAAATATAGGTATATGATTGAGTCATTCTTCTGTTCGTTAACCGGATGAGATTGTTTCAATTGTTCCGTTTTATTTTGCTTTTCCATTAGGTTATCTCATGTAAATAGTGGACGGCGGCTACACGCAGGAAAGACTTCCCTATGTCCAAATATAGCAAAATGTGGAAGTTACATTTCAGCAAAGTAATATACAAAATTACCGGGATATCAAAAATTATCTTGGTCAAGGATGGTTGTGGAATCTAAAACGTGTGTCTTACTTTACGTTTGAAATAATTATGTCACTGTCACACTGACATCATCAATAACCTACAAATTTCATACCTATTTATTTCAGTTGTAAACCAATAATGAAGTACAAATTAAAAATTATCTTGGTCAAGGGTGGTTGTGGAATGTAAAACAAAATGTTAACTTTGGAACTTTTAAAAGGTCGCAATAGCCACAAACGGGGTCGAAAACTGTTTTAAATTGGTTAATTTTCGATAAATCGAATGACGTTCACGTGAGGAGCGCGTAGCTCGCGAGTTAGAAAAGTGCAATTCTTCGGAACATAGAACGTCTTTACGAGGACTTTTCGCATGCGGTTTTCGCTCCATGTCGTTAGTTTATGAATGGGGCCAACTAAATAGCATAGTCTCGGGCCCCAAAATGTCGATTAGATAGGAAAATGTAATTAGAATAGAAACAGGTACTCTCAGGTCTCAGCTACGCGCGTCTAACGTGCGACGTACCAAAGCGAATTTTCTAGCTACTAAAATATACCCAAAAACGGTTAAAAGCTAGCGGCCTATAGCCGAAAACACTTTATTACAACTGTCGCCGGCCGCACGGGGCATAAAACGGTAAAAAGTATAAACTCTAACTGACGCGTAGCGAGCTCCTCGAGGCATATGTCAAAATGATTACGTTCGTAGCTAATTACATAGGACGTCTGGCGTTCCTGCAATTGTGTTTTTACATAATTCGAACCTTCTAATTTCGATAGGCCACGTGAAAATCCCGGAGTCTAAAGCGCTAGAGACTTCTGAGTGTTATAACATTCGTATAAAATTGCGAAATACACACGTTTTAGATTCCACAACCACCCTTGACCAAGATAATTTTTGATATCCCGGTACTATCACATATTTAATATAGTCGTTACTGTAGTTTCAACACTAAACGTGTCATCTTCAGACGAAAATGAAGGTATGAATTTGACAAATATATCTACTATATATAGGTTAAAGAAGGAATACAAACAAATTTTATGACTATAGGAAATAGTTCTAGGAAGAACCAGAGGGGGTGAGGTGATTAGGTAATTCCGTTAGGACCTTAGTGGTGCGGGTAAATTTACTACGGACTTTAAATTACGAAAATCAGGTTATTAATACATTGAAGAGATTACTGTAGTATAAATATAGTTGATCGTTTAGGACAAGCCACCTGTAATGGTTGGCGAAACGTCGGCGTTAATTCGCTATTGTGACGCGAAATCCATCCGGAAGAATTTTTAACAATCAGCCCACATGCTTACAAATACTTGAGACGTTTTGATCTAGTTATTATTATCACCTCATCCAGATACAATCAAATCAATTTATTTTTAGTTCCTTGATTGTACCTGTCGTTGGATGAGATGACGAGACAGACATCGAACTTCAAACCTGGCTAAAATGATGATAATTGAGAAGTAAGAGAAATAATACTCATTCATTTTATTGCATTGCTTAATTTGTCCGGCTTTTGCTTAATGCAATCGATGAAGATGCGGATGTTGACTTTCATCCTTTTTATAACGGAATACGTAAAAAAACGAATTTTAATGACAAAAACTCAAATGGTCATCGTTAGCGCATCCTTCCACTAGAACACCTACGAGACGTGACGTCACGCGGAAGCACTAAGGCCTTATATCTCGATGGTAACGACTGGGCTCATCGCAAATAGAGGTTCCAAAGAGTGGTGATTCCAGCAAATTCAATATTTTATGAGAGCATTTGCATTCCAGAACTGTCACGTCACACGATTCATGTTATTCAAAAACTTCTGTAGGTATATCTTCTGTGGGAACTGATTTTTCATATTTCATCCTGCCTTCGCTTTGGTTAAACGTAGGTTTTCATTATTTCTGTTCCTCTTTCTCAGAATTACGTTTTATTCTTTTCTTTACGTACCGATTGTTTTGTTACAGTCGTCAAATAACTTGGCCCGTACGTCATCAATGGGCGTATTTGATTATGAAAAGTTCTTAATTCACACGTGTTATATTGATAGGTTGGTAGTTTTGGCACAAAAATTTCCGTAAGCCACACGCCGCAGAATCAACTTTGTCGGTTGTATTCGTACCTAGTCTGTTAGCATTTTCAAGTTTCTTATTGTGTTCGTCATTCCGAGCTTATCATGTTTATTTATAAATATTTGCAGCTGTTATAACCTATAACATTCGTTAGTTTACATTGTTTACTCAGATTATCTTTTTAGAGTGAATATTAGTTTCAATACTTTTAATGTATTGTCGTGTATTAGAACGGATTACACTTTTAACGGACGTGCAGCAGAAATTGTGTTAGGTTCCTTGTGAATGAAGGAATCAGACAGCAACGGCATTTGAATACAATTGCATCAGGACATGGTGAAGAACCACATTACCATGATGTTACTATTTCATGAGCATGACAGTACCTACCTATGAATCTACTTTCACTATTTCTGTGATGGACATTTTGACAAAAAACCTGTTTCCCCAGCAAGACATGTAAATACAATCTACGTAGAAACGCTTTCAGAATATATTTTCAATTTGCTGATGCTCAAGGGGCCTAACTTCAATATCGTGGTAATAAACTGCAGCTACATCTCACAATAATGATGAGATTTTGTAAAGAACAACGGGAGCAAATGATAAATTGAAATTGTTCACACTTAGATTCGCGATAACAGGAGTCAGGTGTCAGACATAAGATTTGACAATCGACAAGACAGGTCTGCAACTTGACAAAAATAACGTGAATCAAATACCATAGGACGGGGATGTTTTGTCTCTTTCTAGATCATGACAATGCCATTGACGTATGTGGTTTTCTTAGAAATTATACGTTACAATGTTTCTTTATCTAAATCATGAGTATTAGAAGAAGATAGACAATTTATAATGTGCCGATATTATGTCATACAGGTGCCAAGTTATTTGACGAGAACTGTATATCGATTAACGGAGAATATCGAGAAAGGAAATGTGGGTGGGCGAAAAATTTGATTGGTTCATTTGTTTTCAGTGTGGCCGACCTGGTGATTATTCAACAAACTACTGTCGCGAATGCGCCCATTTTAAAAACATTAGATGCATTCTTTGTAAGGTAAAGGGTCACGGTTACGAGCATTGTCCAGATCTGTGGAGGAGATATCATTTAACGGTAAGTTGGAAAAGTAAAGGCAAAGTTTGTTTTGTCTGACTAAAATATGATTATGATTTGCTGATAACGCTTATTTTTATGTCAGTTTTTTCTCATATATGCCTGAATCACTCTTAAAACATGTTGAACTGTGATTAGACTTTGGAACTGTTTTGAGTATAAAAGGAAAACGAAATATAAATTATTATTTTAGATGATGGTTTATTTACAGTTTTATGCGCTTCATAACTTTGAATAATAATAAAGATTCTTGACCCACGTATGAATTAATACAAAATTCTCGGGAAATAGGTTTACATTAACACATATATTTTTATTTTTACCCTCGTCTTTACGTACGTTTCGGTCTCACGACCATCATCAGAAGACTTATTAATACAATAACCTGATTACTTAGAAATACTGTAATAACACAAAGCGTCCTTATCGCACAAATTTCGTTTAAATGCCAACGTCGCGAAACGAACGGAAACATGAAAACGGAACTATAACACAGCAATGTTGCAACGTAAAAATTAAAAATCCACTATTAAGTAGAATCATCAATAAATACGAACACATTTCATAAATGTCTGCGAGAGACTAACAGACAAAGAGTTCTATCCTCTTTGCTAACAGACGAGACCATCTCAAGTGTTCATTTAAGCGCCAGATGTCATAATTTATTAGGTGATAAAAGAAGGTCTCTGGCCTGTGAGAAATACTTTAGACAATTCTACCTAAAGTAAACTTTTACATTATAAGGACGTAAGTAGGAATTTGCAAGAATATTAATTAATTAAATTAGTATAAATATGACTTAGTGTTTGAACGTCACTCCTATGATTAACAGACTTGGAGTCACGTTTTATATGAATCATCTCCAGAATAGATCTTTTATAATAATTGGTTTCCTTAGTTAAAATATTAACATTCTTGTAATCAAATTGATGGTTATAATCAAAGCAATGTTTAGCAAGCGCGGTGGAATTTTCTAAGTTTTTGTTTCTTGTGCTATACTTATGGCCATACATTCTTTTTTGTAAATATTGTTTAGAGATACCAGTATAGGTCCCATCACAATCTAAACAATTTAATTTGTATACTGTGTGGGTTTGTTTATCTTTAGGAATTACAGGTTTTAGATTTGAGAAATATTTCCCAACACAGTTAGTTGGTTTATGCGCTACGTTTATATCGTACTTTTTCAAACATTTCTTAATTTTCTCTGAGGTCTCCGGAATGTATGGTAAAGTTATATAATTGTCTGAATTACCTTTTACGTTATTTTTATATGACGATCCATTATAAATTTTGTTTATTCTCTCTTTAATAAAAGGATTGAAAAAAGTTTTTGGGTAGCCATTCAATTCCAGTGTATTACGAACAATTTTTAGATTTTTGGGACGGTCCTCTGGGTGGGACAATTTAACCGCGCGGTCTGTAAGACTGTTTATGACGCTTTTTTTATAACAAGTTGGTGCAACGGAATTGAAGTGAAGATAGCGTTGAGACCAAACTTCTTTAGTAAACCACGAAGTTTTTATTTCTCCATCTGCATCATGCCTAATGTTCATATCTAAGAAATTTATGTTTTTGTTAACTTCTATTTCACAGGTAAATTGAAGTTTACAGTGGAAATTGTTAAATTTATTGATCACGTACTGAATTTTGTCATTGGGAACACACATAAGGCAATCATCTACATACCGTTTAAAAAATACGGGCCGAAAATCTAATGAACTTATAACCGATTCCTCCAGGCATTCCATAACGAGGTTAGCAATGGTAGCAGAAATAGGAGATCCCATTGCTGTGCCGAATATTTGGGATCTCCTATTTCTGCTACCATTGCTAACCTCGTTATGGAATGCCTGGAGGAATCTGTTATAAGTTCATTAGATTTTCGGCCCGTATGTTTTAAACGGTATGTAGATGATTGCCTTATGTGTGTTCCCAATGACAAAATTCAGTACGTGATTAATAAATTTAACAATTTCCACTGTAAACTTCAATTTACCTGTGAAATAGAAGTTAACAAAAACATAAATTTCTTAGATATGAACATTAGGCATGATGCAGATGGAGAAATAAAAACTTCGTGGTTTACTAAAGAAGTTTGGTCTCAACGCTATCTTCACTTCAATTCCGTTGCACCAACTTGTTATAAAAAAAGCGTCATAAACAGTCTTACAGACCGCGCGGTTAAATTGTCCCACCCAGAGGACCGTCCCAAAAATCTAAAAATTGTTCGTAATACACTGGAATTGAATGGCTACCCAAAAACTTTTTTCAATCCTATTATTAAAGAGAGAATAAACAAAATTTATAATGGATCGTCATATAAAAATAACGTAAAAGGTAATTCAGACAATTATATAACTTTACCATACATTCCGGAGACCTCAGAGAAAATTAAGAAATGTTTGAAAAAGTATGATATAAACGTAGCGCATAAACCAACTAACTGTGTTGGGAAATATTTCTCAAATCTAAAACCTGTAATTCCTAAAGATAAACAAACCCACACAGTATACAAATTAAATTGTTTAGATTGTGATGGGACCTATACTGGTATCTCTAAACAATATTTACAAAAAAGAATGTATGGCCATAAGTATAGCACAAGAAACAAAAACTTAGAAAATTCCACCGCGCTTGCTAAACATTGCTTTGATTATAACCATCAATTTGATTACAAGAATGTTAATATTTTAACTAAGGAAACCAATTATTATAAAAGATCTATTCTGGAGATGATTCATATAAAACGTGACTCCAAGTCTGTTAATCATAGGAGTGACGTTCAAACACTAAGTCATATTTATACTAATTTAATTAATTAATATTCTTGCAAATTCCTACTTACGTCCTTATAATGTAAAAGTTTACTTTAGGTAGAATTGTCTAAAGTATTTCTCAGAGGCCAGAGACCTTCTTTTATCACCTAATAAATTATGACATCTGGCGCTTAAATGAACACTTGAGATGGTCTCGTCTGTTAGCAAAGAGGATAGAACTCTTTGTCTGTTAGTCTCTCGCAGACATTTATGAAATGTGTTCGTATTTATTGATGATTCTACTTAATAGTGGATTTTTAATTTTTACGTTGCAACATTGCTGTGTTATAGTTCCGTTTTCATGTTTCCGTTCGTTTCGCGACGTTGGCATTTAAACGAAATTTGTGCGATAAGGACGCTTTGTGTTATTACAGTATTTCTAAGTAATCAGGTTATTGTATTGATAAGTCTTCTGATGATGGTCGTGAGACCGAAACGTACGTAAAGACGAGGGTAAAAATAAAAATATATGTGTTAATGTGACCTATTTCCCGAGAATTTTGTATTACTTTGAATAATATTAATGTTCTCTTGCTATAGTTTTAATTCAAGACATGTCTACGAGGACAAGGTGAAAGTCATGAAAAATGGAACAAGAACTCTCAACATAATCTCCTTGCAGCCCGATAGACTTCGTCTAACGTTTTCCAAATTTTTCGATCCCTTCCAAATAATATGATTTCGGCAATCCCTCAAAATAGGCGTTTGTTTCAGCGATGACCTCATCGTTGTAGCCAAATCTCTTTCCGCCGAGCCATTTCTTAAAGTTTGGAAATAGATAAAAGTCGCAAGGGGACAAATCTGGAAAATATGGTGGACAACGAATCAATTCGTAGCGCAATTCATGCAATTTTGCCATCGCGACTGTGCGCCGGTGCGTTGTCCTGGTGGAAGAGCACTTTTTTTCTTTGCAAAATGCGACCGCTTTCGCTTCAAATCGGCGTCGAATCATCAAACAGATCTGCTCAATATACGCGGTTCATCGTTTTGCCCTTTTCAAGGTAATAGATATGGACGATACCGTGTGCCCTGCTGTGTTCGAAGTCAACAAATGACTGAAGAATTGAGAATTTCAGTGCGTGAAAATCCGTCTCAATCAGTTCGCAAACGCAGTCAAGAATTAAACATTAAGAAATCGTCGTTGCACAATATTCTGAAGCAGGATTTACATCTTACAGCATTCAAAATTCAGTTTGTCCAAAAACTGAACGTCACCGACTATCCTCTCCGGCTGAATTTTGCAAATGAATTGCTTCAACTTTCCCCAACGTTCGAAAACATTATGTTCAGTGACGAAGCGAACTTTCACTTAAATGGTCACGTAAACAGGAAATTGCCGCTACTGGGTCAACGAAAATCAGAGACTCATACATGAACAACCATTACATAGTCCGAAAGTTATTGTGTGGGTTGCCATGTCTGGTGAAGGCATCATTGGGCCTTATTTTTTTGAAGACTGGCGATGGCGAGCACTTACGGTAAACAGTGAACGGTATTGCGACATGTTGAGACTTTTTGGTTCCACAACTGCAGTAGTTTGAAGGTTTTAATGTGGAAACATGGTTTCAACAAGATTGAGCCATTTGCCACACCTCAAACCAATCACTTGAAGTTATCAATCCACTTTTCCGAGATAAAGTGATCTCTCGTCGAGGCACCATCAAATGGCCCCCGTGAAGCCCCGACCGACCTGTAGTTTTTGTTTTATTGAAGTTACAAATACCCCTTACCCTTTGTGGACACCCTGATAACAAACGATGCTTTGGTTTGCTAATGTTTTTTCGCAAGAAATAATGTTTAATCAAAATGCGAAATTCACTTTTTTCCATGTTTGCAAAAATTTTGAGGTTGCTTTCGATGGGTGTCAAAACAGAACTTTTAGTTAAAGATGGTACATCACAATGGTCACATGGGATTTTCAATTGTGGCACCATCTGTTTTATTTTTTAGGGACTTTTCACCTTGCCCTCGTACTTCACTATGGAGATATAGGAAATAGCCTCAATGTGCATTTCCATCTCTAAAAAAGCCAGGAATATTAATTATTAAACTTTTTTCTAAATGGAGAATTGCGAAATTAGTCGTGTAGCTATTTTTATTTTCTGAAAGGTGGTTATAATACATAGATTTGTTGAATGTTTTTCTTGGACTTCTTCAGCTTCAAATTCTAGTCACAGTCCTGTTACACCCTTTCAAAAAAAAACTAGATAATGCAGTTAAAATGGTTATAAAAATAGGCCAAACTCGTAAATCCTTGGAAAATGCATCGATTTTGATGGAACAAAGTATTCTCTTCAGAATGTCATCAGAAAAAAGTTGACCACAAATAGAGTTGCACAAATTGTTTATATTGTTTATGAACGATAAATAAACAATTTGATTCGGTCATTTTTGAGATTGAAAAATGCAAAATTTGACTGTTTTTGATCGGATAAAGACTATTCTTTGTTATACAATTTATTATTAAATAGATGAATTTGACCAAAACTCCGACTTTAGGGTCGTTTTCGGATAATTTTGGTATTCTGAGCTCGATTTTATCGTCAATATCGTCGAATGTATACCCACAAATTTGCTAATTTGTTATAAACAAATTATATTTATTATTAAATACACGAACTTGACCAAAATGTAGAGTTTATAGTCGATGTCGGATAATTTTGGCCTCCTGAGTAGGATTTTATTGCTATTATGGTCTTTAATTACATACATAAATTTTTGAATTGTTATAAACAATTATGTGCATTAATAAAAATACGAATTTGACCAAAATGTCGAGTTTATTGTTGTTTTCGGATAATTTTGGCCTCCTGAAAACCATTTAATTGCTATTATGGTCTTTAAATGCATACATAAATTTTTGAATTGTTATAAACAAATATGAACTGGAAAAAAATAATAAAATGTTAATGTTTTTTAGTATGAAAAAGTATCGATAAATATATAAAATTAAACATTTCAATTTTTTTGAGGAGGTATGGGAGAGTTATGGAAGGGAAAACAATTATTTAAAATTAGTGGCATGCCATTTTTTAAATATATTTAGACTTGATACATTTCATCAATTTTGTCAAAAAAATCAAGTTCTGAGTGTGCATATATAGAAATGAATAAAAATGTCACATTTCTTTTTTCTTTATTTGTTAATAAATAACTTGTTTATGACAATTCAAAAATTTATATATGCATTTAAAGACCATAATAGCAAAGAAATCGTGGGTCATAATTATCCGACATCGACTATAAACTCGACATTTTGGTCAAAATCGTATATTTAATAATAAATATGATTTGTTCATAACAAATTAGTGAATTTGTGGGTATAGATTCGACGATATTGACGATAAAATCGAATTCAGAATACAAAAATTATCCGAAAACGACCCTAAAGTCGGAGTTTTCGTCGAATTCATCTATTTTGTTAATAAATAAATTGTTTATGAAAAAAAATAGTCTTTATCCGATCAAAAACAGTCCAATTTTGCATATCTCAGAAATTTTTATGTAATCTCAAAAATTAGCTAATTAAATTGTTTATTTATTGTTTATAAATAATATCAACAATTTGCGCAACTTTATTTGTGGTCAACTTATTTTCTGATGACATTCTGAAGAGAATGTACAAGGATTTACGGGTCCAATACCCATTTGACTGAACTTGACGAAACATAGTTTGCCATGAGGTAGACTATTCTTTCTTAAATACTGAACTCTCATTTCACGAATTCCAGACACAAGATGGGCCGTTAGTCGAATTGGCCGGCCCTAATTTGAAGAAGAAAGAACGGCATTGGTGTTGCGCGTGTGCGAGCTCTGGACATTTAGATCACGAATGTAATTACGATTTCAAAAAATTTCCACCCTGTAAACCGAATATCGTATCGTACGCAGAAGTGTACAATGCCGTGTTGAATCCTCACGACAACAATTCGACGACTGATCCAAATGTTCAGCAAAATCGATCGATTTTACTTCAGAATTTGAACAGGGTCATCCGCGACTCATTCGCAGAAAATCGGAAAGATGCGCAAAATTCCCATTGTCCCAATAATAATCAGACAAATTTGGAAACCACTCCTGAAACTCAAAGCGCGGCAGT
Source organism: Endomychus coccineus (assembly GCA_958510875.1). Classification (NCBI taxonomy): domain Eukaryota; kingdom Metazoa; phylum Arthropoda; class Insecta; order Coleoptera; family Endomychidae; genus Endomychus; species Endomychus coccineus. The sequence continues at coordinate 296,860,831 of OY294067.1, forward strand.
TCCCTCTAGAAGGAGCGAACGACAGGCGGGTAACAATTCAAGTTATTCGAATTTGAGGTTTGATAACTTCATCCCGCTTAGTACGACCACAAACGCACATGCGGCTATGCCGGGATCGTCTGGACAAGGAAAGGCAAAGACGAGTAGTAACGCGAACGGTGGTGAATATGCAAGGAGCCCTAAAAATGTTGGAGGTTTGAATACTAATGTAGGCGATTTCAAGAAAGTCAAACTACCCAGACTTAACAATGAACAACGCGGCGATTTGTTCCTAAACCGGAGTACGCAGGATATTAAAGAATTCATCCATCGTGAGCTGACGATATTGCGGAACTTCACTTATAGCCCGCGAAAAATTCTATCCAGGTTGAACCGTTTCGAATCAGAATTGTCAAGGAAGAATTCGAAGTTGTCGAGATCATCGGTTACAGTTAGAAATTTCTACAAACAACTAAACATGCTGTTATTTGGGAAGGCGATGTTTGAGCTCGGCAATGTACATTTTAATAAATTGTGTCGATTTATGGACATGGACAACATTTCTGATAACTTGTCGACGCCATTTAGACAATCGTTGATGTTTTCGCACCATTACTTGTTCAGTGAAGAGAAACAACAGAGTTGTAATTATGTGCACTTTCTAAAATTGTTGATGCTCAAAGATGATAAAAATCGAATTTGAATTTCCAATTTCAGAGGCAGTACCATGTCATTAAGAAAATATGTTACCAGAAATAAGATATTCGCTGAATTAAATTCGCTAGGTACTTATTGTGATATTAAAATGATTATAAAAAGTACGGGAATTTCTTTGTATCCCTTTGTTGATAGATATTTAGAAAGAAATCTTATTAACCATATTACTTAATTAGTTATCATTAAAATCAGTTGATTTTCTAATTTTTCCATGCTTATGTTTCCTCTGATTTATATTTCTACTGATTGGGCTTCATATATTGAACTAATATTTGGGTATGTTTTTTTCCTAAGTTTATGATTATGTTCAGAATCGATATTAATTATAAATGTGCTAGAAAACAATATGATAAATTTGTACATAAAAATGTTCCTTGTAAAAATTTAATAAACTTTGTTACATTTTGCTATGTTTTCATTCAATTAAAAAGATTACCCTTACGTGACTACAACGAAGAGTGGTAATTCAAAACCATCTAAGTGACAAAATTATAATAATAAGATTCTTGACCCAGTATGAATTATATATAAAAATTCTCGGGAAATAGGTCACAATAACACTTTGTTTTAACTATTCGTCTTTACGTACGTTTCGGTCTCACGACCATCATGACGTACGTTTCGGTCTCACGACCATCATCATGATGGTCGTGAGACCGAAACGTACGTAAAGACGAATAGTTAAAACAAAGTGTTATTGTGACCTATTTCCCGAGAATTTTTATACAAAATTATAATATTGAGAAAATTAAGAAAAACTATATTCACATGCAATAAATGGCAGTACTGTTGATAATAAGTATTTTATTTCATAATATCAATACAATGGATTGTAATGCACATGAAAAAACTAGAATAAATTTAATAAAATAACTTGAGAAAAAAATTTGAAATTAAAAACAAGGAAACAGTCTCAAGTGCCAAACTACTACTGGAGGGAACTGCCCCGTATGTCGCACTCCAAGCGACTGATGGGAGATCTCTTAACCCTGCATCAGTTTTGAAGTGAAGGGGAATTCTATTAATCTGAAACATGTTTTGGTGAAGTTGGTTGAAAACAAGTAGGTATAGCAATATATACACGCTATTCATGGCGAAAAAACCCCCTAAAATTTTTTTTACTCAAATGACTATCTAAATTGTTTATTATGCTTCAATTGACACCGATAGTGTGACGTCATCACTCCATCTTTCACTGCCTTAGATTCAAATTCGTAATTTAAACCTTGATAAAGTCGTTATTTCTTTGTAAAGGATCATCTTTTATATTTGCGTATCCACTTTTAATACAAAAGTTACATAATCTTTTAGATTTGTAGTAAAAAACACATGAGCACCGGCAAAGTTGAAAAACAATAGCAAGTTTTTTTTTTCAATGGAACAGCCTATACATCAGTGGCGGCTCCTTGAAGGAGGCTCAGCCTCCTCACCAATTTATCCTAATGATCATTCTCCATTTTATTTCCTGTTTCTCTGATAATTTTTAAAATTTTACAATTAATTCCCCGTTCTCAGTAGTTATTTTTAATCTGGCAACAGTGCCCTGAGGCTAGACTCTATATATCTCAAACGCTGCGCATGTGTTGTTCAACGCAGTTGCCGTTTTTCCGACCAGTCCGAACGCCAACTGGGTAAATCAGCGAAAATGGCAGCACCCTCTGGAGGCTAGCCTGCGGCAGCCGCTAGCAATCTATGAAATACGAGACGTGCGTTCTGCCGACTGCTGAGTAGGTCAGTCAGTGCTTGTTTATGTGTTGTCACGCCATGCGAAGTAAGGTTAGATTGTTGTCTGTTGTAAATTTAAAATGAGTGTTAGTGAGTTTGTTGCTGATTTTAAAAAATCCATTTAGTGAATTAACATATGATAAAAGTATTTCTTTTAAATAAACGGCCTTTACCGGATTTGAACGGATTAGTAATGTCAGGTAACTATCAAAATCGATCATTGTTAATACTAATAGTAGTATTAACAAGACGAAGTTTAAAAAAAAATCATTGATTTCCCTGTAATGCTCCAACTCGATGGAATTTTACATCACGTGCAGTATTTACCATCCATAAAAATAAAGACAAATTAATTGAAACATTTGATTTTGTATTAAACAGTGATGACTTTTCAACAGATCAGGTTTCATTAAATGCTGCAGTTGGTTTAAAATCTTATTTAGAAAATGAAGAATTTTTGTTTTTTCTTGATAATTTTAAATTAATATTTCAACAAACTGATCTTATTTTTCAAATTTTACAACATAAATTCACTGATACAATTTATTCAAGAGATCGTTTGAAACATCTCATTGGAAAAATTTCAAGTTTCCGTAATACAGAATTTCATTTTAATATTTTATTTGAAAATTTGTCAACTGATTAGGCTCCTCCCGCGAAAAGGAGGAAAACATATAATTTGGTAGACAAGAAACTACATTATAATTAACTTTTTTATGAAATTTTAGATACTATGAAAGGTCAAATTGAGATTCGATTTTCCGATTTACATGAATTGAAGTTTTTTGACTTGACGAATAGAAGATTTTTCGAATCTTTTTCAAAAGAGTTCCCCAATACACTTTAAGATAACTTAGTTCTAAAATATAAATTTTTTGATAAAATAGCACTGCACAATGAATTATGCGTTATATACTCGGATAAAGATATTTTAGGCCAGTATGACAGTCACGCCGATATGATAAAATATATGATAGACAATGATTTGCAACAAGTTTTAACTCAGTTTTATAAACTACTTTGTTTGACAGTCACCATTTCTGTCACGTCCGCATCGGCGGAGAGATCATTTTCTACTCTCAAACGAATTAAAACTTACATGCCAAATGCAGTGGGCCAAAATCGTTTATACAATGTTAGTTTAATATCTATTGAAAAAGATTTAGTAGAACACTTAAAACAAAATGATACATTTTTTGACAATATTATTGATCATTTTTCGCAAACTAAAGGCCGTAGAATTCCGTTAATATATAAAAAAAGTTAATAAAATTAATTAAAAAAAACAAAATATGAAAAATTCCAAAAAAAAGAAAAAATATTAAAAATCCAAAAAAATAAAAGACAAAAAACGAACAAAAAAATTTTTTGCCAAGAAAAACTGTATACCTCCACGTTGGTTCTTGCTGGGTAACAATTAATTTTGTCACTGAAGTAGCTGGTACGGTCGCTGTGCAAAGGTTAAAAGGCTGTGAATAGAGTATATTTTTACAAAAACGTTTTATGTCCAGCCTCCTCTCAAAAATTCACGAGATGCCACTGCTATACATTTCCTGCCAGGACGAAAGATCTCTTTCCCCAGATTTGAAAAATATATAGGTTGTTGGTATTTGGATAAGCCATTTTTGAATTATTTAAGTTTGAAATTTTGATAAATTGAAGTGACATGTGTCGCTTCACTTTAAATTGAAACATTCAGTTAGGAAATGGGTTATATGGAGGAAGAAAAACTTAAATAGTTTGTATTTTTTATTCTAATAACAATTAATATTTGGATAAAGCTAAAGTTAATAATTATAAAGAAAACAATACTTATTACTGATAGATGATAATAAAAAAATTAACTTAAACAAACATTAATGATAATATAAAGTGAAGTAAATGACTATACGTTTTCTACATATCCACCATGATTTGTGACACACTTTCTAATGTTTTCTCTCATTTTGTGATCGCATTCGAAATAAAATCTGGATGATCTCTGTAGAGCATGAATATTTCTTTTTCAATTCTTTGTCTCAACACTATTATATTTTAGGTCTGTAATGAAATTCGGTTTTTTAGAAATCCTCACAGGAAAATGTTCCACGGGCTTAAGTCCGGACTATTAGCCGGCCAATGAATTGTGCCCTATCTGCCTATCCAATGATTGTATCTGCCATTTAGCTATTCAGTAACTTGAACGATATTATAGGGTGGTATCAAAAAAACAGTACGGAAAAAACTATGCAACTTTTGTTTTAAACGATTTTTCTGTCACTTCCATTAACTCCTGTAAGTGGGTACGCAAATATAAAAAATGACCCTGTACAAGGTGATCCAAAATGTCCTTATAGGGTATCTCTCTATTATTATTTGCGCTAGAACCAAACCTCGAGCTCTTTTTAGACAAATTTGAGGATGCCTATGAGTTTTGACTCGTGTCATCTGTTTAGGCGCTGTTGCCAAATACTCGATTTTCAGGATTTCAATAAAGCCTCGTAGCATGTTTACTGTTGGAGCTATTGCCAGGTAAGTCAAACTTTATAGGGGCACTTTTTTGCGTGCAATTCATTGGCGTAGACGGAATTTTTTTAGACCTTTTTATTTTCAAGTCATGACACAAACTTGTATTTTTTTAAACAGAAGCCATAGGTGGTTTCGTTGAAAAGAGGATTTTTTGTTGATTTCAACAATATATAATATGATGGGTCTGACATTATGTTTTTTCCGTTTATTTTCGGCAACATATTAATTTTTCCGTATTAGCCTAGTAATATGTAAATAGAATACAAAAAGAAAAGGACAGTAACTATTTATTAAATTATTTTACAACTTGAAAATTATTAAATTAGACAAACATTTAAAAACTAAAAACATCTACAAAATCTAACATAACAAACACCCAAACAAGCTTAAAAAAAAACTAACGGTCACTACAACGATAGACTAAAAATTACGAATGTGAAGTACCCTCTAGTGTATTTGATCAGTATTAGTGATATACAGATTATAGACTACATGAGGGATACCAAGAAAAGGTTTCTGTAACCAATGCAGTTCATTCAAGTATATATTTCGCTATTGGTCGATAGATGGCAATAGTAAACGGGATTCAAAAAATTACCTGAAAGTGAAATGAATTATGTTTTTTGTAGAACGTATTGCACAAAACAATCATGCCTGAATCTATCCCATTTCACTGTGTTTGACCGAATGAAAGTTAATTGATCACAAAACTTCATGAATTACTCTAAGAATAAGATTTCTGCAGTTTCCTATATTTATTAACTCCTGCGGTACTAGATGTCGCTGGTATCCTGAACGTGTGCGAAATAACTTGGTTTATAATCAGCTGATTACATTTTCATCTCGTAAAAAGAGGTTATAATGAACGAAGAAGGAGGAATGAACGATCGTTTGGTGGAACAAAGATGACCAGTAGTGTAGAAAATGGCAGGTGTAGATGTAACAAATGTTGACTGTTTAGAAATTAAAACTCGTAGCATAGAACAAACCTTGCTTCCCCTTATCAAACAGGTAAACTGTGCACCTTGGCTTTCTAGATAAATGTATTTGTCTTCGTTGCTTGATTTGAGAATTAATTAGTCAGTAGTGGTTAGACTTGGGCGTGCACCTTGACATTTAACCCATAGTAATGGTTTTTTCTATATAGAAATATGATTAATTGTTATTGGTTATAATTAGTATGTTTTGCCGCTTACCTTTAGGTTATGTTGATTGTTTATTTATATAAAATGCATGTGATACGCAAGCGCTCATCTACAAAAGAAAGTTATAAATAAAACATGTTCAAAAATTAACGAGAAAATTACAAACTAGGTATTACAGTTTTAACGTTTTTCATTCCATAAACATATTAAATAATTCATATGATTTCCATACCAATTTTTGATCCTAAATTATACTTAATATTCTATTTTATTACACGTCATAATAATAATAACGCATTATAAAATGAAGGTAAGATATTACATTAGGTTTATGATATTTGTTACGATTTAATTGTAAGCATGTGGCTCATTTACATAGATTCGTTACATACAACAATTATTATTAATAAGAATTAACTTTCTGAGGTCATCAAACCTAAACAAATATTGAAACATCGATTTGAATTTTGTTTTCGCAATAACTAAAACAAATTTTATTTGTTCACGAATTAAAATGTGGTATTAGCAGTGCCGGCTTAAGCCATGTGGAGGCATTAGGCCACCCGGAATATCGGGCCCCCTTTGCAAATACTATCCTAGTACGATTTTAACAAGGAAATGGTAATGAATAAGCAATTTTATGACACAAACCAGATATTATTAAACAACATCATACCATATTGTTGAACAAATATTAAACATTCCGAAATTTTGATAAACTAACAAAACTTTAAAGTTTAATTTTTTCAATTTGTTTGTGGTGAACTCTTAGGAAATACACCTTTTGTAATTCAGTGGCCATAACGGCAACTGCCGATAATTTATAACAATTAAACTATTGGTCGGATCAAGCAGCTTATTGAATATATTCTCCTCATTTCAGTTCATTATTTTTTTTCTATCGGAAATATTTAAAAAAATATGATTATAATTCTCTTTTAATATCAATTCAAACATCATTATAATTCGTTGTCGCGGGCCCCCAAAAAGGTGTGGAGCCCATAGGCCGGTATCTTGTTGGCCTATTGGACATATATGCCGAGGACCTCTGCACTCATATGACCTAGTGGAGCGGTTCCCACTCATGAGGTTGCGGGTCAACGCAATCCCACATTGACATTGATGTTTATTTGATGCCATCCAGCGCTAGATCTGCTTTGCTGTCTATGCATATGCTGATGTGGTTTAGCGTTCATTGGGGGGCATTGCTTATTATAGCCAGTATTTCCGCTTAGTGGCGCGGTTGCCCAAAGGAATAATACTTTTGCTTGGAAGTTTTCAGTATATCCCTGCTCCCCCTGCTCATGGATCCTGGCTCCATCAGTGAAACAGATTTTCATTGGTTAGTAAGGTTGATTGGTTGTTGTTGAGCCAATCTTCCAACATTAACAGTGCGTCAATAAATTAGCCAAACACATTAAAATGGAGTATTTTTTATTGAGTTGTAATGAAACATTGAAACTCTGCAAGTTGCTTACTATATTGTTTTTCATACGAAGGTTAAGTAAAGTTGAACATTTCTAACTTCTATTCATCTTTAAACAATCAAATTGTTAAAACCATATAATATTTAGTAGTACAAAGCTACAACTAATGCAAGTCTAGTAACGCGTATTACCTCCACAAGATTGTATGACGTCCAGGCACATTCATGGTAGTTTCATTCAACCTCGGGATATCTATCCTCTTGAGTTATGTTAACCCATGCTTCCTGAAGAACTATCACAGCTCTTGGAGACTTTATGGGGTCACAGTTTCTGATCTTCCGATCCAGTTGATCTCATTAAGCTCTACAGAATTGCGATCTATGCTTCCATAATTGGAATTTCGTGTTCTCCTGGAAGTGCGTTGTCTTATTTGCTGCGTGTGGTTTTGCATTATCATGGCGTAAGAGGAATCCAGGACCTATAAGGGCTGTAGCAGGTGCCATATGGTTTTGTGAGATCGTCATCGAGGTATGGGGTAGCATCCATTCATCTAGAAATAGAAACATCTCCTCGAGCATCGAAAGAGATACCAGCTCACATATCAGATCTTCCTCCAAACCTATCTAGCTCCTGGACTAGTCCATCACGATAACGTTCGCCTGTACGTGCACAAATTCGAAGACGACCATCGCAACGTGTCAACTGAAATTTGAGCTCATCGCCACAGAGAACTAAGAATCACTGCTTCTCCCCCAATAAACAAACGTACTCCGTTTCCTTTTGTTACCCATAGTCAACCGTGGCTTCTCGGCTGACCTCCTGGATCTTAGATTGTTTTTTTCAGAACCTTTTTCTTGTTCTGTACAAACTTGGACGGACCTTTCTTTTTTGAGGACATATTACTGTATATGTTCGAAACACCAAGCGGCAACGTTGCCGCAGGTTAGTTTGTAAAAATTTTCGCAGGTTAGTAGGTTATTTGGAAATTCGCATTTGTAATTAATCGATTTTCCTTGCCCTTGTACACATACTTAAAATATATACCTCGATCGCGATGTACTATCAGTACCCCTTGGTACTATACTACTATAGCATGCACAGTTTATTTTTGGATGTAATAAATTATCCTTCTTTTAAGGTTTCAAATTTGTATTTTATTAAGCACATTATTCAACATAATTATAATATCATACAGACGTCTCAAATCCTCAAATAAGCTGCTGTTCAAATAACACCCACAATTCAAAATGACCAATCAGTGTAATGCCGAGTTGCATCTTTTATTGTCGCTCATATATCAAAGTCGTGCAGTTTTTATGTAAGATCTATTACCAACAAGTCCAAACGAAAGTGAATTTGCTATCATCAATCTAGAGAACTCTGAGATGATCAGAAAGGTCGCCATTAGACGGCTTGGTTCAAGAAAGTAAATCTCAAATATAATTTCGATTCCTACGGTGATTCGAATCATCTTGCCCAATTAGTGGACATATCTCGGAAAAATATTTAAAAATACAGGTGATCTTCCAGTATGTGGTCATTTGTGCTTGCAAGTACTCAAACGGTTATCGATTAAAGAAGAATACGAGAATAGTTTAACGCAACTGAGAAATAATTCTCAAAAAAATATATACCTATTCCAAAATATCACAAATTCGGTACAATAAAACAAATATAAGTCATTTCTTCATAAAACAACTTTCCTGAATTTTGCTTCTCCAAACATGTCTATGATTTCATCGTTGGTAATATATAGTAAAGACATATTTGTAAGTCTCTTATCGCCATGTTGCTGAAGAATCGTTGACTATAAGTAGTAGTGATATGAAGAGTTAAATAAAAGCCGTAAGGCAGTGAATTGTTGATGATAGATTTTCCATTCAAAAACCTTAAATCTTCTACAACACAGTTCAATGAGACAAATCTTTCTTCCATTTGCGCTATAATGGAATCTGTATATTCTCCCTTGTCATTTGGTGTTTTTGGTTTACGTAATTTTTGGAAAATCAGCCGGTATTTCTGCTTTTTCTGCCAGTAGTTTAAACTCCAATGATGATTTTGGATAAATCTAAAGGAAATGTGATTGTACCACATCCAATAAAATTCAAGTTAGGCTCTATCATTCTGAATTCAATTTTTTTTAAGGGTCTAGTGTTCAACATAAACGCCCAATGACAATCGTAACTGCATATGAGAACCTGGACGACAGCAAAAACAATGGCATGGCCTGACCTGATAGTAATCTGATAATCATAGAATAATCACAGAGATGACGTGTGACGTCTTCAACTATTCGTTTAAATTTTCATTTAATGAGCTCGTGGAATTGCTGATATCTCTTGTTTCTCTCATCCCATTTTGTTTCCTGCGATCTTCCCATTGTTAAAAGAATCGGAAGCAGATATATCGCTTTGAACATGAAAGTTTCAATTCCTAAGAACTCCGCAATATCTATTATTCAAATACGTGGCACTTAGCCACAGCCACCCTGACTTACCTCTCGGGTTTGTGTTTAACGATCGCCTTTCGACTAGAAAGGCCTGAAGTTGTACGATTCCGTTTCAACGTGGGGAAATATTCAGATGCGGTGGCGATAAAAACTTTTCATGGAATGGGGAAGGGACGCGCTGCTTCATAATAGTTTTATCTCATAATTCAACTGCTTCGGTGGAGTTTGCCACTTGAGTGACACTCCTATTATAGTTGGAAATTGGGTTATGTTGAGCTGAGCTTAGTGTGTGGCTACCATCTGCTACAATTACCAAATAGATTGGCAGGAAAACTTTTAAACCCTCTACACGGAACATATCTATGGCATTAAATCTCGATCTGTTTGCTTACTTCTTTAACACCTATAGACAACTTTTCAAAATGAACAATTTTTACACGTTCGTCAAAATATTTAATAAAACGGAATATATAAAATTCGTTATATTTTAAATAGAACACACTAAGATTTACAGTTTCACAAAATTTAGATTGAGTTTGCTTGATAAATGAAATAAACGAAGTTCTTGAGTGGCGTGATTTTTAACGAAAGGATCTAAAAAAAGGAATTTTCTTATAATTTCCCACTCAAGTTGGTGGCTTATGTGAATAGTGTGTTAGTTGGGGAAAAATAAATTCATTCTCATTATAATCAGTTTGGGGAACTTCATAATTTTATTTTGTTATGAGCTGCCAACTATCGTATTGTTGTAATTGTATGGGTGTGAAGTGAGCCTGTGTAAAACCCAGCCTCACTTCGACTTGCCAACACTGCGCGCTTCTAATTTAAAACTTCTCACACATATTTTACATGAATAGAAAATTTAATACTGACTTCATTATAGGACTTATCACTCTCTAATTTAGTCAATTGGAAAGAATAAGAACTGACAGTACTAAGAAGTAGTACAACGATGAAACATTCAGTGTGCATTCCTGAAGATGTGAGCTTTCATTTGATATTCTATAATCTATACAATAGGGCACCAACGAGATAGCATACTTAGAAAAAATTAAAACTGAGACTTCTCATGAATTTTTAATTTGTTTCCATTTCATTTTGCGTAAGGACACATTCAGCCTTTCTGTGCAATGATCAAATCTAGTTCCGACGTAACGTCAGTTCTTAAAATGCAATTAAATGGCGGTTACCGTTTATGATTTTACTTCACGAATTATGTGGTTTCTGAATACTGTTGAACCTCTAATTAGCATTTATTTACGAAAACAATGCCATAGCTTGTTGAAAATAACAGTTTTGTGCAAATTGTAACTATTTTGATGAAAATTTTTTGTTAGGTTGGCATTCAAAATTTGCATCCATCTAGAGGTTAATATCGCTTTTCGGCTGTAAACATGGCCACCTACGACCACTTATATTGGCTTAAATTTCAGAAAGTATTATTAGGGATTTTTTCAGAGGAAAACTGATAACGGATTCTTATTTAGGATAACGTTAAACTTACCTTTACCGATTTCCAGTGCTCTGAAATATAGGGTGTCCAAGAAATTAAATTGTAACTATAATTTGGATTTTAGAAATTCGTAATGTAAATTCCTACTCATATCTCTAAAGCTTGAATGGGAATTATCACATTTTGCACATTTTGAATACCAACCTATCAAAAAAAAGTTTATCAAAATCCGTCGAAAAAGACAAAATTTACAAGGGTCGTAAATCCTTAACGTGGACACACTGTAGAAGAAAAACGTGACTGATTATGTCCTGATTTGGAACAAATAATATTTTTTTTTGGGAAAACGGACTTTTGCGGAGACTTTTGTTTTTCGATTCTCTATAAGGAACATGTAAGTAGTTGTAAAAAAAATGTCGTCAAAATCGGTACCCATGTACGCAATAATTACCTTCTCCTCTCATTAATATTTCATGTTGACAGCCGATTCAAAGTTTTATCATGTTTCATATAAACACTAAACAGACCTGTTTTGAAAAGTTTATATAGGCAATTAACGCTTCAAAGGGTATGTGGGAAGCAACGCTTTTCATATTTTTATTTCCGTTTCGATAAATTCTAATTAGAACTTCAATTCAGAAGATAGGTACAGGCTAAAAATATATCTTATTCATTGTTTGCTTCAAGCAACGGGTTTGTTATCAATAGCTCTTAGATAATTTTGTATTAAAATGGCAATGTTAAAAGAATCCGTAGAAATTGCGACGAAACAAGATTAAAATAAAACTCAAATAACGAATAATTATTTTCGTTCCTAAGGTTTCTAATTTCAGGAGCAGCCTTTGAAACGCTTTCTCCGCTCTATCAAAATTAGTTCATTATTCTTCCCGGAACCTGGAATTATTAAGTCTGAAGTATATTAAATACGTATACCTAGGTTTGATGAATTCCAAGGCACTGTTACGAAATATTCCATGAATAATGTAACGCAGCTCTATAAAATTGATGACGCGTTATTGTGTAATAGAACTGGAGTTTTCAAAGCTTTCACAAGATATACGTTTCCATAGTTTTAGAAACAATGTAAACTTTGCACTACAACCACTTTACTTGTAATTCATATTTCAATAGCGAATTGTGCCTGTTCTAACTGTCACAAACGTTGCGCAACTTTATTAATTAAGATAAGTTACAAACTTCTCTTTAGTTTTATATAGGTATTTACAGTTCACTTAATGAGGGGACTTTAATTTCAACTTGAATCGAATGTTTTTTCCAGGACACCCATTAATTTACATTGGAATTGGATTAACTTTTCAGTAGTAAATATAGAAAGTTTCAGTTGAATAATGATAGATTGCACACCGACTAGGCAGCTAAATAATTAGCATTACTGATAACCATATAGTAGCTGACATTTTCTCATTGACGTAATACTATCAGTGGCGGCTCGTGAACTTTTAAAGAGAGGAGGCTGAACATAAAACGTTTTTGTAAAAATATACTCTCTTCAGACAATTAATTCAACCTTTGCACAGCGACCGTACCAGCTACTTCAGTGACAAAATTAATTGTTGCCAAGCAAGAACCAACGGGGAGGTGTAGAGTTTCTCTTGGCAAAAATTTTTTGTTCATTTTTTTTTCTTTGGATTTCTGATATTTTTTCTTTTTTTTTTGAAATTTTTCATATTTTTATTTTTTTTAATTTTTGTTAACTTTTTTTATATATTAACCGAATTATACGGTCTTTAGTTTGCGAAAAATGATCAATAATACTATCATAAAATGTATCATTTTGTTTTAAGTGTTTTACTAAATCTTTTTCAATAGATATCAAACTAACATTGTATAAACGATTTTGGCTTATTGTATTTCGCATGTAAGTTTTAATTCGTTTGAGAGTAGAAAATGATCTCTCCACCGATGCCGACGTGACAGGAATGGTGACTGTCAAACAAAGTAGTTTATAAAACTGAGGTAAAACTTGTTGCAAATCATTGTCTATCATATATTTTATCATATCGGCGTGAATGTCGTACTGGCCTAAAATATCTTTATCCGAGTATACAACGCATAATTCATTGTGGAGTGCTATTTTATCAAAAAATTTATATTTTATAACTAAGTTATCTAAAAGTGTATTGGGAAACTCTTTTGAAAAAGATTCGAAAAATCTTCTATTCGTCAAGTCGAAAAACTTCAATTCATGTAAATCGGAAAATCGAATCTCAAATTTGACCTTTAATAGTATCTAAAATTTCTTAAAAAGAATTGTTTATAATCTTGTCTACCAAATTACATGTTTTCCTCCTTTAACAATATTCTGTTTACCGGTTAATTTAAATTTAATACTCGATGTAATATGTTCCTGCGATTTTTCATGTCTGTCTATACCACGAGCTAAATTTTTCAAATCATCATAACCAGAGTGCCCATAACATGAAGTTGTATCAGATGTGAATAGCAAGCAATACCAGCAATATAATTTATTGTGTACCTCAGATCCCGTTAACCATAAATATTTTTTATAATTATCAGTATCGAATGATCGATTTTGAAACATACCTGTCATCACTAACCTTTCAAATCCGGTAAAGGCCGTTTATTTCTAAAAACACTTTTCTGTCATATGTTAATCCACTAAATGGATTTTCTAAGATCTCAGCAACTGAATCACTACTCATTTTAACGTTTAATAACCAAAGAACTCTTTGTTAAAAACTCACCGAACAGATAAATTATAACTTAACCTTGAATCGCGTGGCGAAACAAAAACAATGACTGACGGAGCACGTGTCGCTGTCGCAAGTATCGTATTTCATACGACCGACCGAGTTCGTACGAGAAGCTAGCCTACATAGAGTGTTGCCATATTCGCTATTTCATCCTATTTGGCAATTGAACTGGTTGGAAAAACGGCAACTGTGTTGACCACACGTATTTAGCGTTTGAGATATATAGAGAATCTAGCCTCTGGCCACTGTTGCCAGATTAAACATAACTACTGAGAACGGGGAATTAATTGTAAAATTTAAAGAATTATCAGAGAAACAGGAAATAAAATGAGAATGATCATTAAGATAAATTGGTGAGGAGGCTGAGCCTCCTTAGCCTCCTTCGAGGAGCCGCCACTGAATACTATTTTATCTCTATGTCTCTGCTGCAGTCATAAGTTAAATTCATAGATATCTTAATTTCTTTCCTTCGACTACACAAGAGAAAAACCTATAATGTTGGAAGTACATCGTGTGAGCCAGCGTTGGAATGTTGGGAGAGGAGATAGGCATTCCAATTTTTCTTGAAGGCTTGGAGGTTATAGGCATAGGGAAATACTTCACTAGGTAAAGAGTTTCACAACTTTGCCGTTCGATAGAAAAATTAAGTTTGGTAGGAAGAAGTTCGGCAGGTCTCGAGCTTGACAATGAAGGGGTGACTAGCTTCAGTTCGTCTAGTCCACATATCTGGTATCTCTCGTGGTGGAATAACAGACGAGATTTCTGATGACCACCGACAAGGGAAATATCTGTAGAAAGTGGAGAGATCGCCCATTTTTCTATGATGTTCCAAAAAATTCAATGAATTCGTAAGTGTGACATAACCTCTGGACAGAGCTTCACCGAACTCCTAACATATGAACAGTACTCCAGGACAGGCCGGATCTGTGCCTAGTAGATTATGAGGAGCTCCTGGAATGTAAACTAACTCTTGGCACGGATTTTGAGGCAAATTTTTTTGAAGCGGTTTCCGCAAAGAACCTCACATGATCATCCCATGACAGGGTGCTGTTCGTCGTGATCCCGAGTATGGATATGGAAAACTTCATAAGAATTACCTGACATCACTATATTAGGGATTGTGGGATCCGCCATCCTGTAGAAGATGCAAGCTTGAGTTTTCGTTGCATTAAACTCTACTAGATTCCCAGCTCCCCGTTTCAAATCGTTCCCAGATCTTCATTTATCGCATCAACTTGTTTCTGTCTCGCTCCTCTGGCTTCATTGGATGGTATAGGGGCTCTAGATGAGAAAGCGGTATGAATGGTACCATCATCTGCAAAGCTGTGGACGGGGCAGATGGTCACTTCCAGCAGATCGTTTATATGGAGCAGAAATGAAGTTGGTGCCAAGACAGATCCCTTTGAAACACCAGCGTTGATAATCATTGTATCAGAGGATAATCACATGGAGTGATCTCCAGCTCGATAGTAAGCGACAAAGTGTAGGTGGCAAACCATATGACGGAATTTTCCCAAGAAGGCTAACTGAAAGCCATATTGCCGGTCATTCACGATTTTGGATCTCTCTAGGTATTGGATGAGCTCGATGTTGCTTTCTTTCTACATCACTTCAGAAGTCACAGATGATAATCCAATGGGTCTATAATAATTAGGAAGGGTATTCTTTCCTTTTTTGGAATTGATTGCACTCTAGATGTTTTCCAGCTAGAAGGAAACGCACCTAATTTGTAGGAGAGGTGCGCTCAAAGATGAAGCGCTGGTTTTGGATACGGTATGGCGATTCAGTAATTTGTAATTTCATTTTATCGGTTGGCCACCACCGTTTTAGTGGTTCATGAGGTTGATTATTAATCTTATAGAACAAATTAATCTTTGTAAGAAAAAAAGACATGTTCTTGGTAAAACCTTATTACATTTTCCAGAAATCACTAATAATATAACGAAATCTTGATTACTACACCCAATACGAGCTATATTGCATTTTTCAGATGATGAATCTGACAGTAAACAACTTTGATTCATTTGTCATCAAACATGGTGTAGATATGCATAGCTTACTAGAAAAATCAAAATTTCAGGCAGTTGATATGCAGACTCATATAGCATTATGAAATATATCCGAAATTATGGGTTTTGGGTAAAGGGAAGTGAATTAGGCTCATTTTTGTAATAGAATTGAATCATACCTTAAGTGGTATTCGTGATCCGTATTCCTTCACTGCATATCACTGAAAATGGCGTATGTTCGGCATTTGTCATTCTTTCTACCAAAAAGTCGAATAACTTAAAAACCGTTCATTTTAGATATGGGGCATGTTATATGTTATTCTTTAATACAAGACCTAAAAAAATGTGCCAAAAGAGGACACAATGGGGGATCCCATAGCGAATCCATTATTTTGTGTGAAAAACTCGTTATTCAATTGACAATAATTTCGGCAAAAGCAAAGATCAAAAGCTTGTTCTTTCTCGGATTTTAATACGGGATTTGTATGTGATTTTTCCAGGATTTTTGATATCAAAAATCACATACAAATCCCAAATTAAAATCCGAGATAGAACAAGCTTTTGATCTTTGCCACAGCCAAAATTATTGTCAATTTAATAACGAGTTTTTCCACACAAAATAATGAATTAGCTATGAGATCCCCATTAAGTCCTCTTTTGGCAGATATTTTCATGTCTTATATTGAAGAAAGTATCATGAGTTCCCCTCTAGCTAAAAAACATATTCATTGCTGGCTTAGATATGTAGAACATGTTTTATCTTTCTTCAAAGGTACAACACGACAATTGAATGTTTTGTTATCCTTCATTAATAATATTCATCCTAACATTAAGTTCACTTCAGAAAATGAGAAAGATAACAAAATGACAATAAAACCTACATTCACAGAAACAGCTATTGCCAATTCATCTTTTAGTCCCCATAGTCACAAATTAACAGCATACAACTCTATGATACATAGAGCCTTTTCACTCCCTCCTTCTCCTGAAAACCTGATTGAAGAATTGAACATAATCAAGGTTTTAGCCATTGACAATGGTTTTCAACCTCAAATTAAATTAATTGACAGAAAAAGGCCAAAATTAACTTACTCAAGTATCTATACTTCCACAAAAAATTCTTCATTAAAATACGTTTCCCTCACATATTTTGGTAGCGTAAGTGGAAGAATTGTAGACATTTTATCGAAAGATAATCTAAAAGTTAGCTTCAAACCTCAAAATAAATTGTCCCATTTTTTTGTTCAATGCTAAAGATGAAACAAATAAGTTTAATAAACCTGGAGTATATGAATTAACCTGTTCAGTGTGTGATAACATTTACATCGGTAGATCTAGTCGTAATATAGAAATTAGATATAAGGAACATTTTTGATCTTTTAGACTTAAATAAAACAGATTCACCTTTCTCTAAGCATATTTTAGAAATGGGGCACACATTTCCAAATTTAGATGAAGATAAAATTTTACATAACCAGAGTAGAGGTTTTAAATTAAACACACTAGAATATATTTTCATACAATAGTATCGTTTGAAGATGACACGCTAGTGTCGAAACTGTAGTCACGATTTGTTTCTATAATATATGTGATGAAAAATTAAAGTAAACTAAATGAACAATCATATTTAAAACATAATAATTTTCATCCAATTATAATACGAGACAAGCTAATCCATTACACTTGCCTTTCTCTAGACTCTATTTATTGCAACAATCACGTATTTATCAAGGAATACAGTTTTTCAATAAAATAAATACTCTAGTTGCATATCACTCTAGTTTCAATATATACGAGAAACGTTTGTTTGTGTTTTCAGTCTCAGGCGTTCTATTCTGTACAAGAATTTTTAAATTGTAAATTATCCTTCATTTGAATTTAATATTTGCTCTATTTTATGTATGTATATTTTAATGTTTTGTATTTTATATGTTTCGACTATGGAATATTTATATAATTTATTATTGACGAGTATGCTAAGTAACCCATCACTGCAACTTACATATACAATAAAGGGACTAATTAATACGTTAATTAGCCGGAATCTGATAACAAGATCAAATCATTCTTAAGAGTTTTTTTAAATCTTCTGCACAACGAATATTGCATAATTGACAATATAATAGTTATCTTGACTATATGTATTCCTCTTTCTTGTATAAAGTATTTTTAACGAATCAAAATGACAGCGTAATCTACCTGAATATGAACATCCTTGAGGCGAGAAAGGATCACGATGACGTTGAATTCACGCATATATATTATGACCTGAGGCGGTTCTTGTAAGGCGGCGAATGTTATTCCAGCCGGTATAAATGTAATTTACGAGATTCGGTTCTTGTCCTGGTTGAGATGAAATTTATGCGGCTACTACAATCCTTAATCTCGCTGGTGCCAACGAAACTCTCCATTGTTGAAAGAAAAATTAGTTATACTCCCTAACGACCTGCGATAAAATAATTTTAGTTATCACAATAGGGGCTTATTTGTGTGAAATTATTGAATGTCTATCCATATAGGTACTGAGATTATATCTGTGGATTTTTTCACTGCACTGATATGAAATCACATCCTTTTCCATTGGTACCATCCTTTAGTATATCTTTTTGAACTATGTCGATAGCGCGATTAGTTCTGCTACCGCAAACTACTACCCATATGTGATGTGATTTCGTTTCGTTTTGTAATCAAAATAATGTTCTGTCTTTCATGGGTTTATTCAGTGGAGTGAATGAATTCTTTGTATATTTGTGTCCATTCAATCTCCTATTGATATATTGGGCAGATTGACGGATGTATACTTTAAAAAGATCTTTTGAGGGCTGGTGAATAATGATAATAAGGGATGGTTATTTGAATTATTATAACGAATGATGCAAACGTGCAATAATCCTTGAAATTGCACGTGATTACGTCTAACTCATAAAATACCTTAGGTCATCTATTTTTTGCTGTTATTGATACTTTTGAAATAACTCGTGAAAGGAAAATGTGAAATATACGCAATGAATGCTTCGACATTTTGAACTTCGCTTCAATGTCGTTTGAAATAAATCAGCCGAAAGGTCAAGTTCTTCTTGAAGCTAAATTAAACGCAATAAAAAACGGGACGTTCTCAATGAAATATTCTGCTATTAGCTGCCTACAGTTATGTTAGATTAGTATTAATTTCGATGCACGCGAAGTTGAGGAAGGTCGATTAGAACAAAGATAAAAAAGAATTTATAGATAGGAAATGTCGATTGAACGGCAAAGGAAATGTTTGATTACTTAATGTAGCACGATTGATGAAAATTTTGCACACGGTTGGCCTAAGCCTTGAATCAAATTAATGTCTTCGCATGATAGCAACTAGTTTTTAATCAACTCACGATTTGATTTGACAGTTTGATTGTACTTCATCACGGATATACACGAAATGTGGTTCGTTGTAGAGTTTATATATTTGCAAGTTACTTTCTGTGGCACACTCCACTCGAGCCTAGTGGAAGAAATACTAGCTATAGATTTTGTGGTGATCTACATGCTCTTGTCACCACCATCATCATGGTTATTGTTCAGGAAAGAGCAGCTTTGATATCTTGTGACATAAGACATAAGTTCAAACAAGAGCAATTTGCGCAATGTTGTTCCATCTGAATACTTTATTTTTTGATAGAAAAAAGTGCCATACCAACGTTTACTACATATCTTTATGATAGGCAATAGCTTCACGTTTCAGGCGGGTATTTTTAAATGAAAATTGCTCGTTGAATTAGGCCTAATGGAGATTTAATGTTGTGATGGTTTTGACAAAATATGCATATCAGTTTATCTTGAGCACCAGTATACCATACATAGTTCTCATATAATTCTCAACCGAACTATTAAACCGAAGATGAAGTCGAATATTCACCTATGATGGGACATCGAATCAAGTTCATCGATAATCTACTATCCATTTGAAGTTTCATTTACGCTTATAGCACGGTCGGGCGAGCAAAAATAGAGGAAATCGGGTTTAACAGTGATTATAGTCCTCTTTACACCCTTAACACATAAGTGACTATTATAGATGCAAGAACAAACTAAAAAACCGTTCAGGCAATACCTTTGATAAAGTTTCCGATCAGATGGAACATTCTAAGGCTCAACTTTGCCTGTTGTGAAAATTCACTCTCTGCATTCCGACCCTTTCATTTGATACCCACGAAGCTATTCTTTGAAAAATACAAATTTCAAACCCTTATCGCGATAGATCGGTCAAGCCGATCACCATCTAATTGAGTCTATTGCGAGATTGTTAAAGCATCGTCACTTCCGGTTTCACTATATAATACAACCTACTTCCGGATAGAACAATTCAACCCTTGTGACAGATACAGGAAATTTGGAGATTTCAGGTTCTTTATCTCCTCGTATTTTGATTAGCTGGTAGCTCTACGACAGTTTATGGAATGGCACCAATGATTTAGGATGTGGTTTCTGCGTCTCTGTACTTCTTACGATAGCACTTGATTACATATGTCCTGATTGACAACTACAACGTGATAGGCACTTCACCATCAATCAATCAATCAAAACGGGGGCACTTAGACAGCTTGATTGGGTCTATTGTCCGCCCCTTGATACAAGAATCAGTCCAGCAGGCCTGAGGCAGTGTCGAAGGCTAAGATTTTGCATGGACTGATATTTCTTATAGCTTCAAGCGGTATATGTGTGCTGCGGAGGTTTTGTAGCCTGAGAGGAGCCAGTGCTGAACATTTTGCTAGGATGTGAGAGGCAGTTTCGTCCGCCTCTTCACGTCTACTACAAGCTGAGTCTACAAAAACGCCCGTTTTGTGTAGATGTTTATTTAGATGACAGTGTCCTGTCACCAATTTTAGCCCTCTTCTGTTCATAGAGAGTAGGATTTTAAAGAGTTTAGGCGAGAACTCCCTGAAGTGGAGCTTCACCTGCCAGGGGCATCACGCCAGACCGAGAGCCACTATCAATCCAGTAGCTCCTAGAGGGCGTGGAACCCAGTGGTCGACGAAATTCCGATTGGCCAATTCATCTGCTACTTCGTTTCCCTTCAAGCCAGAATGAACGGGTACCCACACAAGCTGGAGTCCTTCACCATCACCGATACACTCACCATGGCAGTTCTTTGGGATGCCTTACCACCTATGCTCAATCTCACCAGTTCTATGCTCATTAGTTCTATGACGACAAGCCCAATTTGATAAAGGATTATGTCACACTATGGGAGTCAATCATTTTCATATGTACTGTGGACCTATACACGTTTTAATCTGTTTATCCACTGTTATTTTTATTTACGATGACAAATGTATTGTAATTCATATTTATATAAAATTCCAACTTGACGTGCTCTACACCTCTCTGTGGTATTCTTCTATATATTTTTTTGTATTTATATTGTATCTGAGCAAGAAAAATAAACTAAACTAAACTAAACTGCGCCATAATTCACAGAACCTCGTTTTCTACGGCATGCTTTCATTTTTTATCGGTACGTAGTAAAGGAAATTCTTACGAGTTGTATCAACACTGATTTCATAAATATCTCATTTTTCTAGTAATTATACTGAACTGCTTGTGGTTTATTTCTATTAACTATTGTGAAGTGCTTGTGGTTATCACAGGTGCTGTGTTAACCGAAGATCGCATTCTAACTAGTAATAGAGAACCTTTTGTCCATAAAAAGAAGAAAAATATCATTTTGCAGAGCATTTCTGAAGAAAGTTTAATAATTTTAAGGACAAATATCTAGGTAACGTAGGAGGGATGGAAATGTATAAGCAAAAAAGCAATTTATTAAATTCAGATGTATCTCCAGCTGAAGGTTTGCTTAGTAATCCCAAATAGTATTCGAACAGGTTCTTTAATAGTATAATTAGGGAATAAGGGTGATTATTTCCCTCATTAAGAAATAGACCAATCATTTTTTGAATAAATTTTGTTTAGATAAGTCATTAAATCCTTAGACTCATTTAACCGCTGTCAAATTTTTGTCCTCCATATTGTAAAAAAAATGCCAGAAAATTTTATTATCAATAAAATTCTTTGTTGTTGGTCTTAATCGAAGTTATTCTGGAAATAGTCTTGCCGTATACCACTCGACCTATAAATTTAAATGGATTAAACTATCCAAATATTTTTTTGCATGATTGTGCTTCTTGGCAAATAGTTTTATGCAAAATAAGTTTAAAATAAAAACCCTCGACGGCTTCGCGGGTTTGTAATAAATTATTGTGGATTCAACTATTTTCCGAGCAAAATTATGCTCACAATATGTTGGATAGTTTAATCGATTAAATTTACAGATTTTGTGTTTAATATTTGATTATTTCGTATTTATTTGTGCTTCAATTTATCCACAGTTGTCTTTAAGCGAGAGAGCAGTTGAAATCTATGCCACGCCACAGGTTTTATTGTCTTCAAATTCTGCAAATGAACCTTTAATTAACAGATATGGTCACATTTCTCATTGAGAAATGCTCATTGTGTAACGTTATAGAATGCCGCGTCAAGAATGAATTTTCCGGCGAATTTCATTGGTTTCAATTTCATTTCTCAACACGGTTTCGCTCTAGACAATAGAAGAAGTCTTGATGTATGTCGTAGACTGTACGTGACCTTTGATAATCCACAATGGCGAAAGGGAGATTGATTAGAAACGGCAATTTACGAGAGATCGAATGAACTGAATCAAATTCTAACAGCGTAATCGCGTGAACATTACGTGTCTAGAAGCCTTACGATTTGACGTCATCTGACGTATGAGAGAGATAAGTCACTGGTGTAAAGCATGGAATTATGGGGTTCGCCTTACCGCTTCGGTAAGGAATTTCAATATCGAATTTTGTCTCCACTAATTTATTGTGTAAGTATCTCACCTAACTAACGGATTATTAAAGTATTTTTCTCATAAAATATAAATCTTGAAGACACTCAAATTCAAATTTTAATAAGGAAATACCTGCAACCAACTGCAACAACTCAAAAATTTAACTATTAATCTTCATCAAAAGAGACCGAATTCCCTCTAAAGTACAAGGCCTAAACGCGCGAGCGTGACGTCACAATTTATTATTTAGGACATATTTAAGGATTTCCTGTTGAAACAGGGTTGCCAGAAGTGAGCTGAGTCCTTAGTTGCACCCCATTTGCCTTGATTATTGCAAAAACCGATCTTCTAAATGGTTCAGTTTTAAAATTTCCTAACAATATGAACTGTGTGTGACCATGCAGTATGTGTCGGTGTGGTTAATTTATTCAAAGCCGAACTGAATTTGTACCCCATTTGCCTTAATTATTGCAAAAACCGATCTTCTAAATGGTTCAGTTTTAAAATTTCCTAACAGTATGAACTGTGTGTGACCATGCAGTATGTGTCGGTATGGTTAATTTATTCAAAGCCGAACTAAATTTCTTAAAAAATTTATTTTCTACTCATCCTCTGAGTTACATTTGACGATAGGTTCCTGGAAAATGTCCCTCAATCGTTGAGGGGAGATTCAACATCCATTATTTTCCAGCAATTTAATATAATACTGATAAAATGGGCTGTGGCTTTGGAATGCTCTAAGGTTGAATCAAATTGAAGTAGAGCCTGTATAACATATTCTTCGAGAGAATCTTGTTCTGCTATTACGATGGAACCTTTCACAGGGACAGCCGATATCCATTGTTTCTATAGTTCTCAAGAAAGTTTATCACGTTTAAAACACAGTACAGACAAATATCTAGGTAATTTAGATGGAAATGTATAAACAATAAAATAAATTCAGTAAATTCCGAGCTAAGGGTAACCCCTTGTTTGCATTACTATCCCCAAATAATATTTAAACAGGAACATTTTGATTTATAATTTAGCTTACACTGATGATGGCTACTGATAGCCGAAAGGTCCTTAGTACTTTCAACAGTGTTTTTAGTGAATAAGGGTGTTTCTTATTTATAGTGTTACAGTATATCCACAGTGTGAAATCTTTTATAGTTTATTTTATGCTTCTAACTTTTGACATTGCGGGAGTGTATAAATGAATTTATACAAAATGAACGGGAGGATTTGGTTCACTCGATATCTTTTTCATTGATTACTCTGAACCGTGCAGCATTTCATTCAATATCTCTTGAAGCTCGAAGCTTTCGCGAAAGTGACATTCAGAAATATCAGTAATTCGAATCATTTTGCATTTCAAAAGAAATTGATGTTCCGGCAGATATCTTAAATTGCAACTGTAAAATGGGATCCAACCTAATGTTAAAACTGTGCATTCGATTGGAAAGAGGATCGAACGGCGTTATTGAATTGAAAATGAAGTCGCACGTCAGCAGCAAAAGAGGCAGGCCGATATTTTTACGTGCTTTTCTGGATAGTGGATAGCGGCATGCAAACGATTCCAGCTATACGTTGTCTTACGCTTTTTGGGGTCGCGTCGGCCAATATTTCTACATGGATTATAGAAATGACAGTTTGATAACATTTCTTCGACAGACGCGGTATAGCGACTTCATCAAGAACGTTCTGGTTTTATTTATTCTGTCTTGGATCGTATAAATAACGTCTTGTACTGAACTTTCTGGGGATGATATATATTTTATACACCTGCAACCAATATTGCTTCCATCAAAAATAAAGAAGCCCTACCACTGCATATTTCTGGTATTAGATTCGTTTAGAACGTACATTGCACGTCTTTGGAAGTAGATGATGTAATTTATTTCATACTGTCTGAAGAATTCAGCTTCACGTCATAAATTTGCGCCCGAAAAGTGAAATATTCCATCACTAGACCGGAAAGTATTACCTAACAAGACTTCCCGAACTCCTGTTACCTTTTACAAGAAATCTCACTAATTTTCATAATTCTAACACATTATTTTCTTGGAAATTCTTGGCCGTTGGATGGATTCCGCGTCACAATAGCACGACTTGATGCCGACGTTTCGCCAACCATTACAGGTGGTATCTTCAAGGCAGGCTTGAGGCTTGAACTGGAACTGACTCTTCTGGTTTCTGTAGTGGTATTGATTGTAGGAAAAACCTCCACGCTACACAGTTCACTGCCTTTATTTTGGTCTGACCCTGCCGTTGTGTGATCATGTACGAAGTGGAATTTTCGAGGATGGGTTTCCAAAAAATGGGAAGGTAATATCCTGGGTCACGGTTTAGATTATTTGAATGTTTTACGATGTCTATCGCTTCAAGAATCTTTCGCTGATAGAAGTTTGGGGCTAAGGCTAGGATTTTAGTATTTTCGAAAAGGATTTGATGATTAGTGTCAAACTTGTGTTCCGCAAGTGCAGATCTACTGCTGTCACGAGCCTCGTACAGCACTCATGTTCTTTCACACGAGTACTACCTGTTTCACCAATGTAGACTTCACTGCAAGAATAGGGAATGGTACAAACACCTTCTAAATAAAGAGGAGGAAGGGGATCTCTGATAGGTTTGTAAAACTGAGATACTTTCTGGAAGTGGGGAAAACCGAATAGAAATATTATGTTCTTTAAGGATTTTGGAAATTCGATCTGTTATATTTTCAACATATAAAAGATAAGCAGTGGATAAAGCAGGCGGGGTGTGGGGGGGGGGGGGTTTGGGTTGTGGTTCAGGTTCAGGCTGATTTGAAATTTGAGGTGAAGTGTATTTCTTTTGGCTTTTTGAATGTTACAATGGGAGAATTTATTTGATAATAAGACAGATGAAAGATGTTTCAATTCTGATCTTAAGTGTTGGGGTTAAGTTGACAGCTCTGTGGACCCAGTCCAAGCCAAGCATTTTCAAGATTAGCTAACTGTGGAAGTTTACTTTTCAAGACATTATTTTCTGTCGTACCTTTTTATGGATTTCATTGGAATTAATTCTTTCAGTACTTTTAGATTCAATTTCCTCTCTGTTTACGTTGTCCGAACAAGATGCAGTGTCAATTTTATCGACAGAGAGAATGTGTAAGTGTCACTATTAGCGATTATTCAAAAGCGACTCGATGGAACTGTCATTCTAAGACTGAATATTAGAAATTGAAACTCACTATTTAAGTAAAACAGTATGAAATAAATCATTTCACGTCACATGGCCGTAAAATACCATCAAAGTACTCGTTTAGAAATTCCAAAGTCAGCTCCTTCGTCGTCTTGTTCGTGAACATCTAGATTTTATACTTTACTGAGTCACTTTACAACCGAAGGAATGGTGATTATTTGTACGAGAAATGGTCAGGTCTAAAGAGTTTAAGAAGTTGTTTTTTGATACCATGGGTATCACCGAAATCATCATGGGCTCGCCATTATCTCCTACTAGCAAAATTAATTATAAATTACTTGGAAAATCAAATACTAAACTCAAAATTCCAACACATGTTTGTATATTGGTATCGCTAAATTACTTGCCTTACAGGTAGCTCCCTGCAAATAAAATAAAATTCACCTCAGTGATGGAAAACAGCAATTTGAGCTTTTTATATCTGACCATTTCCCTTAAAAAAATCACCATTCCCAACATTTATTCATACTCTAAATCACACAAGTAGCATATAATTTCTACGATACATAAATTAGTTAATATCCTTTAATACTATGTGAAGTTATGGCACAGGGATCGCCATATAATAACCCGAGATTGCCAGGTGCCAAGGTCTATAGGGTTTGTGATTGCGGGTGGTGTGGTCAGATATCAGATTATATCATCGTAGGGCGTATCGGTCTATTAGAATCACACTTACACATGAGAACGGTTCGTAACGAAGAACTAATTCATAACTGCCTAATGTTTACTTCTCTAATCATTAATTATGATTCTAAAATATTCTAATTTTAATTGCTCATTATAACTCGATCCTAATCTATAAATACTTCTCCTTCCTTATATATTGATGTTGATACGTCATTCTATAACATTCATTCATATCGATGTTAACATGGATGATGTATCAACAATAAGCTAACCTTGCTTACGGTGCATTATTACACATATGGTCCACTTTGTATTTTATATTAACCTCATTATATAACTTGTTGATATAACATGTAAGCCATCGAACAAATAGAGTATTGTTCCGAATTTACATAATTTAGGATTTATTCAAGATTTTCTTATACTTTGATCACACGAGAAGGAAACCTATAATGTTCGAAGAACATCGTGTGAGCCAGCAGTGGAATGTAGGAAGAAGAGATAGGCATTCGTATTTTTCTTGAAGTTTAGAGGTTATAGGCATAGGGAAAGACCTCATTAGGTAGAGAGTTCCACAACTTTGCTGTTCGATAAAAAAAATGGTAGGAAGAAGTTCGGCAGGTCTCGAGTCTAATCCACCTACCTGGAATCTCACAGGCGACATTTCTGATGAACACCGACCTTGGAAATATCTATAGAAAAGGGAGAGATCTCCCAGCTTTCGACGATATTGTAGAGAGGTCAATGAATTCGTGAGTATGACATCATCAATCAAACGGATAGCTCTCTTCTGGATACAATCCAAGAGCTTCAACGTATGTTTGGGAGCCGAACTCCAAACATGTGAACAGTACTTCAGAACAGAATCTGTGCTTTATAGATTACGAAGAGCTGCTGTTATGTGAAGTAGCTCTTGGCAAAGAATAGATAACCAAGTTTCTGTGGAGCGGTTTTCGCAATAAACCAGACATGATCGTCCCATGAGAGGGTGCTGTTGGAGGTGATCCCGACCAGTGTTATGGAAGACTTCATAGGAATAGTTGTGCCTGACATCATCATATTAGGGATGCTGGGATACGTATTCCTGGAGAAGACGCGAGCTTGAGGTTTGGTTGCATCAAACTATACTAGATTATCAGATCCCCATGAGCGGTATGAAGTGTACCATCATCTGCAAAGTTGTGGACGGGACAGGTGGTCACTTTGAGCAGATAGTTGATATGGAGCAGAAACAAAGTTGATGCCAAGACAGATCCCTGTGGAACACCAGCGTTGATGTCACTGTAGGTTACAAAAAAAACGATTCTAATTATGCGAATCACCTGATGGAACATGACCATAATTTCTCACCCTTAATCCCAATATTTGAAGTATTTTAGAAAAAGAACATAAACTCAATATTCTAGAAATTTTAAAACATTCAAAAAACAATAGTTTCACGAGTTTCACCATTTGTTAACAATGTTGTAAATAAAGTCCTACCCAAACCATGGGGTACCCCATTTTTCAATTTGCACCAGATTCAGATTGATTTATAATATTTAAGAACATTATTCTAGATTTAGTTCTAGTTGACAACTCCTAGCCTTGAGAGTGCCACAGTATGGTGAAACAATTTGTCAGCACGATTGCCTAAATTAAATGTTACAAGTTTGTGCAAATTTGAGTTGAATTCTCCAACTTCCGAAAGTCAAAATAAATTTAATTTCATCCTCGATCTGTACATTCAGTAAATGTTGAATAAGTTGAACATCCTGTTGGTATTTCGCTGCGAGAGAGGTCAACGTGTCGCATTTAAAATCGAATTCTCTCCATAAATTCCGAATCAAATTCAATTTTAACTTTCTTGATAAAGTATTTAGCTGGTGGCCTATGACGCCGTCTCTCGGAACTAATTACTTAGTATGTAAATTCAAACATCTCGGTATCCATTATAACTGGCATCTAAATTGCAAACCGACCCGCAATCAAGATGATTTATAAATTCTGAGCTCCACGAGAGGATACCAGGAGATAGGTGGATGAAAAGCCATAAGGTGAGACGTTATCGGCAAACAGACAAGAGGGACGCCCACAAGTGGTGCTCTCTTCGTAATTACCACAGCCTTGTGTTTGCTAAGTATGAGTTTTGTACGGTACAGCGCTACAGGCTGGATTACACGATGACGAGTATGCGCGAATTCTTGGCGCGAATCCCTGTGTGATCAATAGGACTCTGGAGTCCCGGACTTGAGTACCACTGCAGTGTAGTCTTCCCGGAGCCACCGAACACATCAGGTGTATCTCCAGCAGTTCTTCCATAATAGTAACTCACTAATAAATAAAACACTCAAAATACAAAAATGATAAATTCTCTTCCATTAAACATAGCTTTATTTTCGATCAATATAACATTATTCTGAGATAAATCACTACTTGTAAATTTTGTAATAATTGTGTATCAACAAGTTTGATTTCGCTTTCCGATGATTATCAATAAAGGACATTTCAACTGATGCCCGACATAAAACATTTATAGGAAATTCGATATCAATGAAATTTGAAGTTACTAAGTGCAATAAATCGAATTACTGCAAATTTTATGGAGGGACTAACCTAATTAAATCAATTCCATTTCGAATTCATTCATATCCATCACGTTAAAGTACGATTAGTTTACGTTTATGTATGTTTTATTCGAAACAATGACTTAAAATCAAAACCTCTAACCAAATAGCTTGTTTTGAAGTTAAATAGATCACGAGTGCTGCGAGATAAAACATCGTAAGTGATACTTCAACTGTTAACATTTGAATTCACCAAAGTAGTCTATGATGCATCAAACAATAACGAAACCAATTATCTTCAGAGCTTTTGCGAACTTCTAGGATACGTACCTAACTAGTGTGATATTTATTTATGGTTGTTATAGACGTTAGTTGAATTAATAGACATATCATAGAAGCATGTAGAATTAGTTCCAGAAACTTTTACGAATTTAATTGCAACAATCCTAAAAATACCTAATACAAATGAATGATAATAATTAGATATTTGACAATTCTGAATGTGATCTCTAGATATAGAGCTTAATGTTATTATAACTTTTCGAAACACAAGTGAGATACACGATAATTAAACAGATCTTGACGGACAAAGTGAGAGTTTGAACAAGTGACAATGAGTCTTCAACGTTCCTGCTTGGCGAATAGAACGATGAATGGAAAGGTAACTATGAATGGAGATTCATTATTTAACTAGGATCTAGATGCGTTGGAGGCTGCTATTGTTTTAAGCTTTTCATGTGTTCGTGGTACGAAAATAGCATTTAGGTTAAGGTGCTATTCAGAACGCCACTCATTTCGTACATTACCCTTTCAACGTGCTCGGAATATTTATATCAAGATATGATGATAGAGCATTATCCAGCTTAGAGACTGTTTAATATACTGCCGTGAGTTTTTGAAAAAATAATCCGTACCAGGTGTGTAGGGTATATGTACATGAGTTAACGAGATCTATACAGGATGTTCTAGAAATAGTTGGGAAAATGAAATTGGGGATTCTACAGTTCATTTTGGGGGTGTTCCCTGAAATATTACAGTCCCTTGAACATTAAGGTTGGAAGTCGTTTTTCTCACTTTTTTGCAAAATTATTCGAATTAAAAAAATGTTCTTTGGTAATAATAAGACTTAAGAAATACTACTATTTTGACCTTTAACTCTTTTTACTTCTTTGTAGGAAAGGTGTGGGATAAGTCACCCCTTCTACATCTATTACCAGAACTTACATTATTAGTCCAGTCACAAATGTAAATTACACTAAAATTTGAGATTCAAAACCGAATTGTACAATTCCTTTTGTATTGTATTTGGTTCGGCTTGTAGATCATTTGTGAACTGGTGAATAGGCGCGCTCATGACTTTTCCTATTAATAAACAAGGGAAAACCATTTTCATTTGACAATGTATATAACAAATGGAATATCTCAGGGTCTTCCAACCCAATGTTTCTGAAACTTGGTATCGGGAGGTTTTCAGGTCCGCTGAACCCGAGTCCAGAGTCGGAAAATGGACAATCCGGTCCGTTTTCTGGAAAACCCGGAAAATGTTACCAATTCTTAGCAACAACAGAATCTTTTCTCGTGGTATTGAAATATTAAGATGCCGTGATGTGTCTCGATATAAATTTCACTAAACAAAGGAAAATTCTGGAAAATGGGTGGAAAATTGCGTCGTATCCACATTCCTATCTCGGTCCTCGTCTTACGTGTCTAATTATATGTTTTCGTGGTCGCCGAGTATTATTTTATGATCATAAAATCAAATCCCACGATATTTTTCCGGAAAACTCCGTAAAAAGAAAATTTAACATTTCTACACGACAAACTTTAGTCATTTTGTTTTTCAAAAATATCGTTTGTTGCTAAGATTTGGTCAAATTTCTCGGGTTTTCCGGGAAAGAGTGTACATTTCCCATTTTCTGACTTCAGATTCGGGTTCAGCGGACCTAAACTCCCCCCGATAATAAATTTAAGATACATTGAGTTAAAAGATCCTGAGATATTCCATTTGTTATATACATTGTCAAATGAAAATAGGTTTTCCTTGTTTATTAATAGGAAAAGTCATGAACGCGCTCATTCACCAGTCCACAAATGATCTTGAAGCCGAACCCAACACAATGCAAAGAGAATTTTTCAATTCGGTTTTCTATCTCAAATTTTAGAAATGGCCATTCTTACATTTTTGATTGGACTATAATTTCAGGAAAAATATTTCCAGTTAGCCCAATCGATATCAAAAGTTTTTGATCTCTACACAATTGGATAATTTGTTTCATTTCCATGCATAAAATAATAATTGTATCCAACTCCTGTCATTCGATATATCAGCTGCTGCAAAGAAATAAGAAATAGTTCGCTCAAGACGATTTAATTGTTCCATAATTGACCTGGAGGAAATATTCCCACCAATTATGGCAAGACGAATATTTTCTAACCAAGAATATGCCGAAATACATTTGATTTATGAGGAAGCAAGATGTAATGCAGATAGTGCCTGAAGAATGTATATGGAAGGATATAAGGAATAGCCTTGTCAAGACGATTTAATTGTTTCATAATTGAACTCGAGAAAATATTTCTACCAATTATGGCAAGACAAATGTTTTTAAATCAAGAATATGCCAAAATGCATTTGATTCATGACGAAACAAGATGTAATGCAGGTACTGTCCGAAGAATATATATTATATGGAAAGATACCCTGATCGGTAGATTTTGAACGCGCATATTTTAGAAAATCTACACAGGTTAGTAGAAAGTGAAAAGTGTCAAGCTAGAAGGTAAGATGCAGGAAGGAGTAGTAAATGAAGAGAGAATTTTGTAGTATTTTGAGGTCAACCTGCGAAAGAGTGTTAGGGAAGCGTCAAGGTATTTTCATGTACTTGCTCCGTCTATTTGGAGGCTGTTGAAAACTCAATCGCTCCATCTCTACCATTTCCGAGAGGTACATGAGCTATTGCCACAAGATCATCCTCGCAGGGTAATCTTCTGCAGGATGATGACAAGATTAATGCGGAGAAATAACGGTTTCCTGAAAGTTTTGTGGGCAGGCGAGGCCTTACTCACAAGAAGTGGTTTGCTTAATTCCCAGCAGATACACATGTGGACTGATCAATATCCAGAAGCAATACTGACTACTCATTATCAGCATAATTTCAAAAATAATGTTTGTGATGTTTTTCCGCCTGCATGATTTAATGACCAGCCTTTTAGACACCCAATTACCAGAGGTCCAAGTTCCACTAATTTTACGCCACAACATGTGGTATATGCCCGACGGCGCTCTTCCCTATTTAGCTCTGTTAGTTCCGAGATATTTAAATAACACCTTCACGGGTCGTCGATGGACGTAAGGGAGAAATTATCCCATATAATGGCCCGCTAAATCCCCCAACCTGAACCATATTGACTTCTATGACATATCACGATTCAATTCTAATATGAAAATGAGCACTATATCTAATTCACTTCCCTATACACAAAACCCATAATTTCGGAGATATTCCATAATGTCACCTAATTCTGAATATTAACTGCATGAAATTCTAATTTCTTAATAAGCTGTGCCATCTATCGATACATTGTTTGGTGACAAATGAATTAAAGTTGTTTATTGCCATCTGAAAAAGGGTAATAGTCTTGTGTCTTGTGTTGGGTATAATAGTCAAGATTTCATTAATAGATTAGTGATTTATGGTCAACGTAATGAAGTTTTCACAAGAACGTGTGATACTTCCGCTACAAGGTATCCGGGAAAACCAGAACCATCTCCAGACATTATTAGAAGATTAAAAAATTATCGTAATGAATCAATGCCGGCTTTAAATAAATTGGATGCACGTAATTCTTCTTGTAAAGTCTGCAGCCTTATGTGTTTATCTATGAAACATTAATCAATAATCAAACATCGAAAATGTACACTTCTGCGGGTAAAATGTATACGTGTGTGTGATATGCTGTATAGTATAGTATTCCATTCGAATAATGACTTCAGAGCGATTTGCAAGTTTTCAAATTCGTACAATCAATCGTTTCCATAGTGGTTCACGCACATACGTACGCACATACACAAGCACGCACACAGAATTCATCTCAAAAACAGTCTAGATGGATTCAGAAAAGCTCAAAACTGATATATCTGTAAGAATTCTGAATTTTTTCAGGCCGATTACAGTGAGTATAGTGAGAGAAGTGAAAAACCTCACTTATATTGTTCAAACAATCCCACAATATAAGATAATTCATATTCTCCTTCATTGGTCAAAACAGAAAACTGGTCTTCTAAGTATGTTCCAGGATCAATCGCTCTTACGACAGGACGCGACTACTTTCTGCCCAGAGTGTATTCGAAATATTTCCCGACGCAACCTGAGGCATCTTCCGAAGTGTTTAATGATAAATTTGATCCATTCATCTCCCGTTGTACCCTTCTCAAGTTACTGCGAGAAATAATACCCTAACATGCGAGGCTAGAGATTGGCACACCTTAGAAACTAGAAATTGCAAGGTAATGATGATACAATTGACATGAATGGAGCCTACTTATAGAAAGTTGCCATGGATTTGGTCGGGACGAGAAATCCGCTCTAATTGTCGATACAATTAAATTATTCTATGAAAACGGTTTCAATAGAACCGTCTGTAAAGAACATTCCTTTTTGAAAAGTCAAATGTTACCACTCGGATACATTTATCAAAGCCATCTAACAATATGACGGCTCAGAAATAATTACTATTGTGTTAGTGTTTGCAACATGCCTCGCATAAATTATTTTTACTTTATTGTTCTGGAAGATTAACGATATAGTATTCGAGAGTTCATATTCCATCATTGTGTTCAATTTTATTAGGTTGAATTTATATCTATATACAAATATGAAGGGAGACTCAAAGAAAACGTTAAATTTGATTCGTGCGTCATTTTCGTCTATTGTATGTCAATGTTTCTACCAGACTGGTATTAAATATGGCTGACTCATGAATCAATTGATCAAAATGAGGGTGGATGTGTCCAGTGCTCTTAGACCGTTTGATTGGATCCACTGTGCGCCCCTTGGGACAAGACTCAGTCCAGCAGCGCCAAAAGCGACGTCAGGAAGGTTTTGCTTGAACGATTTTGTAGCTTGTTTTAACATCTATTAACAGGTTTTATTGCAAATTTAGGAAACGTATTATGGTACTTATTAAGAACCTATTGAAGGTGAAACTTTTGAATTTTATTGAACTTGATTGTACTCCATTTTTGGTAAGAATTTAACGTACTGATCAATAATTCGTCCTAACCATTGTCCGTTGTTATTTTTTGATGAAGTTTCTCAACTTCGTTACTATAATTTGTATAGCTTGAAAAGACGTAGGTAGTTTTCTTAAAGCTTGCTTTTTATCAATTGTATTATTATTTTTTTCAAGTAGGTACTTGGAATATTTGCTCATTAGTTCTTAAATTTATTTTAACCATCACTACAGATGTTGCCTCCATCATTGCTGCTAATGATACCAGACTTTGACATCTTTCTTAATATGAAAGATAAACAACTAAAAATTTTTAAGGAGGCATGAATACCACAAAAATGTATTGACCTACGAGCCTCTAAGGGAATACATTGTGGCAGACTAAGAAACTAACAATACTGAGTCTATAGGGTTAATAAATTTTTTTTCAGACTTTTCATTGATTAAGGGGAATTCAGTGACTCAGTTAAAATTCAAAAACCCGGTAAAAATACCAAAATCGCAACTTATCAATGTAAATGGAGAAAGAACTAGAAATTTGTTGCCGCAGAATAGATAAATAGCCAGCGTGGCAAAGTTACTCTTGATGAATCATTTAATTTAGTTACTGATTTTTATATAATGGTTTCACATTCTATAAGATACTCTTCGCATTTGTATGCCTTCTTCAGGTGAACAATGGTACCTGAAAGAGCAACTGTGTGTTGAAACATGTTGGGTTTTCTTTTATTTTCATAATAAAAGTTCAATTTGGAAATTCTCTTCAATGTTTTATTCAGTGTAAAGTTCATTTGTGATATAATGAATTTCCAACAAGTAAAGACCAGTTCAATCTCAAAATTAATTACAATATCTAGATAATTTAGAAGGGATGGAAATGTACAAGCAAAAAAGAATCAATTTAATGAATTCAGATTTATGTCCATCTGAGGGTATTGCCTCATAAGTCCTACTAATAATATAAAGATTCTTGACCCAGTATGAATTATATATAAAAATTCTCGGGAAATAGGTCACATTAACACTCTGTTTTAAAATTTTTTGTCTTTACGTACGTTTCGGTCTACAAATTTTTGATTACTTAAAACTAATTGTATTACACAAAGCGTCCAAATCGCACCAATTTCAATCAAAATGCCCACGTCGCCGAAACGAAAGGAACACGATTAAACGAAACTGTAATCCTCAATGCTATAGTAAAATTATCAAGAATCCACTGCAGAGAAGAATTCTTAACAAAAGCGTACACATGTCAACACAGTAAGTGATCGACTGAGACGAGGCAAATATAATTTAAGTTTTAGTATACAACTTTCAAACCAGATGTTAAAATTTATGAGCTAAAGAAAAAGGTTCTTTCGTGACAGGAGGTAAACTAGACATTTTACCTAATATATACTATTACATTATAACGAGGCATGTAGGAATTTGCAAGAGAAATTGAAATTATTTGATCAAATTTGTATAGATATGACTCAGATTTTGAGTGTCTGTCCTATGATTTACAGACTTAGAGTCACGTTTTATGTGAATCATCTCCAAAATAGATCTTTTATAATAATTGGTTTCCTTAGTTAGAATATTAACATTATTGTAATCGAATTGATGGTTATAATCAAAGCAGTGTTTAGCAAGAGCGGTGGAATTTTTGTTTTTTGTGCTATACCTATGGCCGTACATTCTTTTTTGTAAATATTGCTTAGAGATTCCAGTATAAGTTCCATCGCAATCTAAACAATTTAATTTGTATACTGTGTGGGTTTGTTTATCTTTAGGTATTAAAGGCTTTAGATTTGAGAAATACTTTCCAACACAGTTAGTAGGTTTATGCGCGACATTTATATCGTACTTTTTCAAACAATTCTTAATTTTCTCTGAGGTCTCCGGAATGTATGGTAAAGTTATATAATTGTCTGTAATACCTTTTATGTTATTTTTATATGAAGAACCATTATAGATTCTGTTTATTCTTTCTTTAATGATCGGATTGAAGAAAGTTTTTGGGTAGCCATTCAATTCCAGCGTATTACGAACAATTTTTAAATTCTTGGGACGGTCCTCTGTGTGGGACAATTTTATCGCGCGGTCTGTAAGGCTGTTTATGACACTTTTTTTATAACAAGCTGGTTCAACGGAATTGAAGTGAAGATAACGTTGAGACCAAACTTCTTTTTTAGTAAACCAAGAAGTTTTTATTTTTCCATCTACATCATGCCTAATGTTCATATCTAGGAAATTTATGTTTTTGTTTACTTCTATTTCACAAGTGAATTGAAGTTTACAGTGGAAACTGTTAAATTTATTAATCACATATTGAATTTTATCGTTGGGAACACACATAAGGCAATCATCTACATACCGTTTAAAAAATACAGGCTGAAAATCTAATGAACTTATAACAGATTCCTCTAGGCATTCCATAACGAGGTTAGCAATTGTAGCTGAAATAGGAGATCCCATTGCTGTGCCGAAAATTTGTCCAAAATATTGCTCACCATACTGAAAATAAGTGCAATCTAAACAAAACTTAACAGCATTTATAAATTCAGATTGATCTAGAGGTGTGTGGTTTTTAATCTCTGCCCAACGTTTTTTGATGCTATTCAATGCCAACACGACAGGTATATTTGTAAATAACGAAACAACGTCCAAGGAAATTAGTTGATGGTTTACGGGTACGGATTGATTTTTTATAAATTCATTGAATTGCCAAGAGTCTTTCACATAAAATTCATTTTTTCCTAATATATTATTGATAGATTTTGATAGAAATTTTGATAAATTGTAAGTGGGCGCTCCAATATTACTTACAATGGGTCTTAGAGGTATATCATTTTTATGTAGCTTCGGAAGCCCATAGATATAAGGTGCAAGCCCATTATGGCAAATTAATTTATTTTTTAGTTCAATAGGGATTATCTTATTTTTGTGCCATTTATTTATCAATTTATTCATGTTATTTTGTACTGATAAAGTAGGGTTAGATTTTAATTTTTTATAAGTTGTTTCATCATTTAAAAAGTTTCCTATTTTGTTTTCATAGTCATTCCTATGCATTATGACGGTTTTATTACATTTATCCGCGTTCAAAACTAATATTTGAGGGTTAGCATGTGAGAACTCTTTTGTTGTTTTTGTATGATAGTTAAAACGATTCTTTGCAACACCCATTTCTGCTTCCTGTTTGTTCTTTTTGTTTAAATGTTACAAACTTTGTTTCTAATCTCATTTTTTTTCCTCTAAATTTTTATTCCTAATTCCGCATTCTAAATTCGCAATAATATTGTCGATAGGCAGTTTTTTATTATTATTAGGCAATGCAAATTTCGGACCCAAACTTAACGTGTGCTGCACCTCATCCGGAATTTTTGTGTCTGTTAGATTTTTCAACCATTGTTTATTGATATTTTGTTTTTCATAAGTTACGCCTTCCATTAAATTATTAATCTTTTTAGATCGAATGGCTT
Organism: Endomychus coccineus; assembly: GCA_958510875.1. Lineage (NCBI taxonomy): Eukaryota > Metazoa > Arthropoda > Insecta > Coleoptera > Endomychidae > Endomychus > Endomychus coccineus. The sequence goes on from OY294067.1 coordinate 296,898,889, forward strand.
TGATTTTGTTGAAATTTTTTTCGAAATTGTTCTGCTGATTTTGAAAAATTGCGATATAAAGTTTCTATCAAAATTTTTATAACAAGATTGTTTAACGAATCACATGTGTACGCTTTTGTTAAGAATTCTTCTCTGCAGTGGAATCTTGATAATTTTACTATAGCATTGAGGATTACAGTTTCGTTTAATCGTGTTCCTTTCGTTTCGGCGACGTGGGCATTTTGATTGAAATTGGTGCGATTTGGACGCTTTGTGTAATACAATTAGTTTTAAGTAATCAAAAATTTGTAGACATAATAAGTCTTCTGATGATGGTCGTGAGACAGAAACGTACGTAAAGACAAAAAATTTTAAAACAGAGTGTTAATGTGACCTATTTCCCGAGAATTTTTATATATAGTCCTACTAATTTCATATTGTATTTAAACATGCACACTTAATAGAATCAGTAATTAGTTGATGAACATTCATTCTAAACTTGAATAAAATAACAAATGAAATTTAAATAAAAAAAAGTAAAAATCAACTTTCAATAGCTATTTTATTAAGGACACATCTTGTTTCCTAATTTAGTTGACTCTGATGATGGCTACTTGGTAGCTGAAAGACCCTCAGTACTGTAACAGTATTATTAGTAGATTAGAGTGATTATTTCTTACTTATTAATATTATACACTTATACAACACAGTTGTCAACTCTTCTATAGCTTATTAGTTACCAGGGATCCAACTAATCTATCATAACATGAGAGCTTCGAAATTCAATGAAGTTTGTTTCTTAAAGATTCGAAACTTTTTGAAATATAACCACGATATATATGGATTACAATTATTATATAGTTGCACGAAATTCATATGTTCAAGTTTCGATTGCAATTCCTATTGTAAATATTACTTCCTCTGAATAATCTCTCCCCTGGGTAATATGTTGAGGGATAATACATCACAAAGAAAATAATTACCAATAACCCATATTTTGTTATTGGATTCACTACATTTATTACCTCGATCCAGATATTACATCTCAGAACTTCCCCCCCCCCTGTTTGTTATTGGAAAGAGGACCCAGACATTTCCAATCAATTATTCCGACCAATTAATCCTAAAGTTAGCCGTATGTCTTCCGAAACGCGCTTTCTCATGTTGGAAACGATCATTACTTTGCGCACACCAAGGGTCAACCAGAGCTGGCTCGGTTGGTCTGGAAGTGACAAATGTAAAAATTATTATACCCTTCACAGCAAAAAAACTGTCTGCGATTTTAAAATGTTGAAACACATTAGAAGACGAAAGATTCGTCGTGGCTGATTGAAAACATCGCAATATTGTTTCTATTGTACCAAAAATTCAAATTTTCAAATTCTACTTTTTCCACATCTTCATCATCTTGACCTCTTTCTACATTTTCATCAGATCAGAGGCTTTACCTGGTCTGAGAGTATTATGTATTCATATTTAGACTTTTGTCGAAACAAACATCATATTATAACAATATAATAAGATTCTTGACCCAGTATGAATTATATAAAAAATTCTCGGGAATTAGGTCACATTAACACTCTGTTATAAATGTTTGTCTTTACGTACGTTTCGGTCTCACGACCATCATCAGAAGACTTATTTTGTCAAAAAGGGATTAACTAAAACTAATTAGCACAAGCGTCCATATCGCACAATTTTCAATCAAAAAGCTCACGCCGTCGAAACGAACAGAACCACGAATAATCGAAAATTGTATCGTTAATATTAAAGTATAGATTTTTTTGTAACAAGAAACCACTGTTAAGTAATATTCTCATAATGTACAAACGCATATTGCTATGGTCTCAAAGCAACTGGAGTTCGAAGCTATTTGTTTGTAATAACTCGACCCAGATGTAGATTTATGACGTACTTGAAAAGGTTTTAGACCTGCATTGGAATTTACTTTACTTTAAGCGTTCTTCCTAAAATATACTTTTAACATTATAAAGACGTACCTATGTAGGAATTTGCAAGAGTTTTAATTAATCAAGTTAGTATAAATCTGACTCAATCCCTGAATATCATTCCTATGATTTACAGAATTTGAATCCCTTTTTATGTGAATCATCTCCAGGATAGATCTTTTATAATAATTGGTTGATTACAAAAATGTTAATATTTTAACTAAAGAAACCAATTATTATAAAAGATCTATCCTGGAGATGATTCACATAAAACGGGATTCCAATTCTGTCAACCATAGGAATGATATTCAGGGATTGAGTCAGATTTATACTAACTTGATTAATTAAAACTCTTGCAAATTCCTACATAGGTACGTCTTTATAATGTTAAAAGTATATTTTAGGAAGAACGCTTAAAGTAAAGTAAATTCCAATGCAGGTCTAAAACCTTTTCAAGTACGTCATAAATCTACATCTGGGTCGAGTTATTACAAACAAATAGCTTCGAACTCCAGTTGCTTTGAGACCATAGCAATATGCGTTTGTACATTATGAGAATATTACTTAACAGTGGTTTCTTGTTACAAAAAAATCTATACTTTAATATTAACGATACAATTTTCTATTATTCGTGGTTCTGTTCGTTTCGACGGCGTGAGCTTTTTGATTGAAAATTGTGCGATATGGACGCTTGTGCTAATTAGTTTTAGTTAACCCCTTTTTGACAAAATAAGTCTTCTGATGATGGTCGTGAGACCGAAACGTACGTAAAGACGAACATTTATAACCGAGTGTTAATGTGACCTAATTCCCGAGAATTTTTATATAATTCATATTATAACAATAAACCATAAAAGTATTCAATGTGTCATTGCTAAATTAAATCATCAAAGATATAAAGTGTTGATGTCAAAGCAGTGATTGGAAAAATGTTGTACCAGGAGGAGTAGTTTTGTTAAACCTTGCTGTTTGTTCATTGTATTATTATTATTTTCAAGTAGGTACTCGGAATATTTGCTCATTAGTTTTTAAATTTATTCTAACCACCACTACAGATGTTGCCTTCATCATTGTTGATAATGACATCAAACTTTGGCAATCTTACAACTATTATCTTTCTCAATATGGAAGATAAACAACTGAAAATTTTTGAGTATGCACAAATACCACAAAAAAGGTATTGTCCTTGTAACCTGCTTCTGCCCCCAAATGTTCAATTTAGGCTAGGAAAAGTTGTCACTTAATGTTTCCTTATAACGATTTACTCCGGTTTCCGAATCGTTGGATCCAGACCCACCAAAGGCCAAATAAGTAGAAGTTCCTTTATAAAATGTTTATTACCTACAACTAAATTATATACAAAATATTTACAAATTTTTTGGTAATCTACAATAACAATGATCACTATCATCCTCCAGGAAAGAATCAGAAGATAAAGCGCGGTATATTTTGCATACGAAAGTTATCTCAATTATTTCTGGATATGAAGTTTACAATTCTGTAATAGTTTCAATAGTTTACAACTTTCACCAACATTAAGAAAGCGTGAGGGATGAAAGTTTATATAATGACAAAAACGTCACTATTGTACCTATCTATATCATATACAATGAAGAAATCTAATATGCGTCAAAAAATTCTCAATTAATTTACACCATTCAGTGACTAAATATGGCTGGAGAAATAGCCTTTTATAAAAATCGCTGATACGTAAACGTTGTTGATAGCTTAGCAGATTGGCGAAGGTCGAGTAGAAAGACTCATGTAAACCATTACTTCAGTCTCAGGGGAGGTACACGGATATAGCCCAAGTTAATAAAAATGCGTTCGGAAAGCAAATAATTGTATCACGGGAAATCAAAAGTTCGAATCGAAATTCGCAATTACAGGAACACGTGATCCAACAGTCTCTTTGATATGCTGCAATATAGTGTTATTATCCAGCATATCCAATTTATTCATCTCCAGGGTTGCTCTTAAATCACATAGTACATGAACTGATATTGACCATCCAATCGAGAAATGTGCTCCAACATCCTGGTTAAGTTTGATGATACAGTGAATATACAATATGGCGTACTGAGTTTGACGTTTATCGTTGAGCTTCAGAATATAACATTATTTAATGTAAGAGAGCTAATAAACTTAATTAAAAAAATTATAAGAAGGTTTGTGTATACCTGAGTTGTAATGGGAAATTACCGGTATTTTGATAATGGTAATATTACCCGTCATATTAGCTGTGACTTACTGGTAATATTACTCATACCTATATAATACTCCCTATAAAATTAATTTATAAAGAATGAAATAGGTTCGTAATGAAGTGTTTCTACTATGATAATAATGTGATCTTCTAAACTTACATCAACCTGTTAGTTGTGACTTTATGAATTGTATTATGGTTGATGAGTCTAACAAGCAGACTAGACATAAGACGAGGATACCAAACTCGAGCACAAAATAACAAACAAATCAACAAATCAGAAGATAATCTCGGATGCCGCATTTGATGTTTTTCAGACAGCTTTGGCCATGTTTCACATATACAAAATCACCAAAAGCTAAATTGGGTAAGTTTATGTAATATAGGCTCTAGAGGAGAAAATGGTGTGAAGTGTGTACCATCATCTGCACAACTGTGAACGGGACAGGTGTTCACTCCCAACTGATCGTTGATGTGGAGCAGAAACATAGTTGGTGCCAAGACAGATCCTTGTGGAACATCACAGTGAATAGCCATTGTATCGGAGGATACTCCGTTAACCACTACATGGAGTGATATATCTGAGGGAAAACTCGATAGTAGGAGACATTGAGGTGGCAAACCATGTGACGGAAGTTTCCCAAGAAGACAGTGATGCCCGACTCGGTCAAACGCTTTGGAGAAAATACGTGGGATTCCGGCTGGCCTCATAGCCTTTTTGGTATTGAGATCAAAGAGAATGTGTCTAATCGTGTGCTGTCAAACGAGAATTTCAGGCATATGGCTATCCATGGCAGCAATATTAGGAGGGTCCTTCCCTTGTGGATCCAAAGTGGAATTTGGATTCTACCAATTGCTTTGGCGAAACGAGAGCTCTTTCGGTATTCAATAAGTTTTGATCGTACTTTGGCATTATATGCCTCTTTCGAAGCGTTTATTGTGTTATTGCATCTATTTCTGGCTTCAACATATTCTGTTCTGGTCTCGAAACATGGACTACCGCGCCAACGACGGTATGCTGTTTGTTTTGAAGCGACGGTCCTAGAACATATTTTTTTGAACCATCGTTCACCAGATGACGGTGATTTGTTGGTATGGGGTATGTGAAGTTCCATTCCTAGCCTGATAATATTCGAGATTTCAGTGGCAAATTGCGTTGGATCATCAGATTCAAAATATACGCTCCTCCAAGGAAACTCGGGGGAAAACATGCCAAGAACATCCCAGTTGCCCTGACTTGCAATGTCAAAAGGCTCGTGAAAGTGTTAGATTGGTTTGTGGAGTGATATTGTGACAGGTCGTATTAATGAGGGATCTGGATTGATAGTGAGGAATAAGGCAAGTTGTTATCATGGATCCGTGTTGGTTCATTGATTCACTGCTCGAGACCATAGGTAATGACGTATGTCAGATATAATAGAAAAGTCGGGAAAGTGAATTATTGTTTTATTTCTGGCTTAGTGAAAATTGATTGGGAATTTTTTCGAATCAAAGTGTACAAATCAATTTTGAAAATTCAAAATTACATTCTATTATATCATAATATTATCAAAGTTGATACAAGGCCAAAAGGGTTCGGAATATGTAAGAATAGGGTGTCCCTGAAAGACACTTGATAGTCTCATCCAAAAGTTCGTCCGTTTGGATATTATTTTTCAATAATTGAGCACTCTGATATTTATCGTTTCCAACTTCAGATTTGTCGGTAATAATGATAATAAATGGTCATCCTTCTAGTTTGCGTTTTTAGAATCAGTATCACCCTACCAAAAATGCTGCGTGTGCTTATATACAGGGTGTCCCCGAACTGCGTGGCTAAAATAGAACCGAAGATTCTTTGATTCGGAAAAAATTTGATGAGTCTTTTTACTTTTGCCTCAAGTGTCTTGTTTAGCCGGTAGAGGGCTTTAAAGTTGCAAAAATAATTTTGTTTTTTCGGTATAACTTGAGAACGTGATGGAGGACTTTTACAATATTTGGCAGGTGAGTTACTGTCAATAATAGCCGTTTTCGAGAGCGGAGCATAGAACCTTAGAGACCATAGAAATGGCTCAAACTTGAGGATGTAACGGGAAAAGTGTCCAGAACTTTTTTGTGGTCAATGTAATTCACTCTATATTTTTTTATGTAGATAGCTCATCTAATTTGAAAACTTTTCTTACTCTTAGAAAATTTTGATAAAATCAACGGATTAGCATGAAAAAAATAATTTTCGAGTCTCTGCAATTTTGGCTTACTAATTTTACTTGATTAAAATACCTTAGTTGCCTTTGCTTTTCTAATGTCATTTTGGCATTTAGATAATTTATCCTCAAAACTGTCAGTTTTTACTTTGCTTTCCGTAAAAATTTCATAAAATTATGGCTCAAAATTTCACTAACACTGAAATGGTTAATATCTCGGTAAAACACGAATAATAAAAACAATAGAAATGGGGAAACGATGTGATTATTTAGGAAAAACAAATGCGAAATTAAAAGAAACAACAAATGCTAAATTAAATGAAACAACAAAACTTTTTGGGAAATCGCTAAGGCATCAATTGTTCGAAATGTTGCCCATTTTCCTGAATACACAAATTAATTCGTTTCAAGAAATTGAATTGAACTCTGGCTAGTACTTCAGGATCATTCTTCAATAAATCCGCTTCATGATTAATTCGTTGCAACAATTCCTCTCGTGTGTTTAGTGGAGCTGCATAAACTTTCGACTTCAAAGCGCCCCATAGAAAGAAGTCGCAGGGCGTCAAATCAGGGGAGCGGGCCGGCCAGTTCACTGGTGCATCGTGTCCTCTACCTATCCAGCGATCTGGATATTCCGCATTCAAATGTCGCCTCACAGCTAATGTTAAATGAGGAAGTGCACCATCATGGATAAACCAGGCCACGACGAATGTGTAAGGGCAAGTCTTCCAACAGTTCAAGTAGCCTTTGTTCCAAAAAGTTCAAGTAGTTCTCCCCGTTCAATCGATCGGGTATAACGGTAGGGCCAATAATAAAGTTATCCACAATTCCAACCCAAACATTGATTTTAGTTTGATTCTGAAAATATGTAACTTCCGTTTCATGAGGATTTTCATCAGCATAGAAATGTTCATTATGGAGGTAAAAAAGACCACATCTCGTGAAAGTATCTTCGTCCGTGAACAGAATTCTTCTACAAAAATTGGGGTTTGCGTTTTGTCTTTGGACAATAAGCCGACAGAAATCTAGCCGATGACCTGGATCCATGGGCAATAAGTCTTGAACTGTTTTAATAACAGTTCTTCTTTCAGTACATTATGAACTAATGATTTTGAGGCTCCAATACGAAGTCCCAAACGTAGTGTGCTTATCCCAGGTTCAGTTTCAACCGCTTCCAGTATCGCTTCTTCGAGCTCTAACGTCCTTCTTGTCCGTCTGCGTCCAGTTTCTCTGCGATTTGCTTCAAATTTGCCAGTTTCGCGAAGGTTTGCCGATTTGGAATTCTGCGATGCGGATATCTTCCCCTTCTCCGGCCATTGCAACGACAAAGTCCATAAATCAATAACATATCAACCATTTCAGTGTTAGTGAAATTTTGAGCCATAATTTTATAAAATTTTTACGGAAAGCAAAGTAAAAACTGACAGTTTTGAGAATAAATTCTTCAAATGCCAAAATGACATTGGAAAAGCAAAGGCAACTAAGTTATTTTAATCAAGTAAAATTAGTAAGCCAAAATTGCAGAGACTCGAAAATTAATTAATTCAAGCTAATCCGTTGATTTTATCAAAATTTTCTAAGAGTAAGAAAAGTTTTCAAATTAGATAAGCTATCTACTTAAAAAATATAGAGTGAATTACATTGACCACAAAAAAGTTCTGGACACTTTTCCCGTTACATCCTCAAGTTTGAGCCATTTCAAAGGTCTCTAAGGCTCTGTGCTCCACTCTCAAAAATGGCCATTATTGACAGTAACTCACCTGCTAAATATTGTAAAAGTTCTTCATCACGTTCTCAAGTTATACCGAAAAAACAAAAGACACTTGAGGCAAAAGTAAAAAGGCTCATCAACTTTTTTTCGAATCAAAGAATCTTCGGCTTTATTTTGGCCACGCAGTTCGAGGACACCCTGTATATTGCTTCACAATTCCTGTGTTGAGTTCATACTTGTAAGCAGTTAATAACTTCTTCTGGGAAAACCACTGTGTAACGAAACAATTGTCAATATAAAAGTGTGTGTCTCAAGTCGGAGCTATAGAATGATACATAACCTCTCCAAATCCGTGAAATGAATTCAAGTATGAATCATTCGAGAGGGCAATATTGACGAGACAGGCTTATTGAAATTTTTAAAATCGAATTCTCAAGATAGATATTCTTATTTTCTCGTGAATGATTTTATTTATGCTTCTGGCGGATGGTAAATGTCTATATCAAATGAAATTTTATTTCGAGCGGTTAGTGGAAATGAAATTTACCGCTTTCCCTGGAACGTAACTTTCAACGGGACGGGATAATTCTACGGGGCTTACCTCTTTATTTTCTTGGGATTTGATCAAATCGATTCGGAGAAACAAACACAGAGGAAATAATGACATGATTTTTCTTCTCCAAATACCAACAGGGGATGAAATCTCCGAACGACAATATTCCTATGACAAAATTTTATTTCGCGTTTCGAATATCACTTCTTATTCATGACTCCTTTCATGGCTGATATCGGATGAGGGGAGCATTTTGAAACATATTCACTTCAATCAAAATACTGATACAATTTCTCAATTTATTACTAAGCGATTCTACATTTTTATAAACTAATCATGAATGATTTCTTGCGATTTCAAAGAATAAACAAATGATTTACTTAACGTAACTCTTACAATTGGAAATTACGCCACCATTTGCAATGAACATTTATTATACTTAATAATTCATCCACAACTTCGAGTTTTTATGCCACAGGATTTGAAAAAATGTTCAGAACTTCCTTCTATAAATACACCCATGAAAAAAGTTGATGCTCTTAGGTCTGGAATACTCGAGTGCCAAGGTCAATCACTAAATTGGGAACTTAGCAGCCGTTCAAAGATTTTTTTTTGCTGAGATGTTGGTTCTCTTTCTAGAAACTCAACTATGGTTTCCTACCCATACATTAGCTGTTTATGCAAAAGAAGCTGATGTGTTTTAGTCGTGAATATAAATTGAAGACAGATAGAAATTCCTTGCACATCCATTCGGCGAACCAAGGATGTCATCTGATGACTTTCGAAGCTATTTGTTTTCAGTCTGTCCTTAATCTTTTAGGTTGACATTACTCGCACGTTGAGGCTACTCAGGCTTCGTGATAATCCAACCTGATCTGATCATAAAATAGATCAAAACGTGTACTTGCATCCTATTATTATGTACTGTGTTAGAAAAAGAGAATGCGTTTTGACTGAAAAAAAGCCCGTTGTGAGGTTTAGAACTCGCGCTCTGTGAATCCAAAGTCGAAGACTCGTGCTACACCGTCGGTTTCCGTAGAAGTACGTCTATTAAATGTAGTAGATAATTATTATTAATTAAGTGCAACTCTATCGAACGGAATGAGCTACATAATTACCTTTGTGGGAATTCACTGATGCTGAAAAGAGATGTTAATTAAAGTGAAGCTGAAACTTCTGCTTTAACAAGTACCTACTTATTTATCTTCCGTGAAGGATATAGTACTAAAGCATATTATTCCTAGAAAAAAAAACGACATGACTCTGGCATATTCAGAAGTACTAACGAGAATGATGTGGACTTATTAAGAAGAATTTATAAAATGTGTGAAGAATAAATAGTCTGTAAGAAGAATTTTGTTTAATAATAAGTTTGGGTTTAGATGAAGATGATAGTCATAATGACATAGAACTAAATGTAATGTAAAATAGAATTAAGTTGTTAAAACTGATTATTGTAGAAGTTTTCCGTGTACCACCATTAGTTTTTATTGCACTTATTAAGTCTTTAGTAGTAATAAAATAAAATATTATTTTCAATCGATCATTATTTTCCTTTAATGTGAAATGCCTTGTTAATTCAAAACAAAAATAAATCAATATGTAGGTATATTTTGACCCTGCACCCATTTCTTGCTGGTTAAAGATGTTGGGACCAACCCAATGGGATTCAATCAGCTATTTGGTTTGTTGCAGTACAGGTCAACGGTATACTATGAGCAGTGCGGACTGTTATGTCAATTAGTTCCAGAGAAGCTCACCTAATCCCCAATAGCGACAAATAAAGCAGTGTTTCATCATTATCATTCAAATAGGATTCAAAAAGCCACCACTGGAAATTGGAAGCGTTAATCAAAAACGTAACGTCGTGAGCAATGAAGAAAAGCTCCATTATTCCCAATTAGAAATGCGAATGCCATACAACATCGTGTTCTCATTTACGATTGCAATCAATGCATACATACACAGTCGGAAAACACTCAAAATTGAGTTTCCTCTAATTACGTCCGTTGTAAAATTTCTATCGATTCTATCGAGGGTTTAATAGAATCGGAATAATACGAAATTTGAACTGGGTCAAACGCGTTAGTGTTGACCTGCAGGTAGAAAATTGAATCCATATCAGCATTTCACTTCTTATTCCTGACATTCCAATTCAGATTGATTTTTGGGCTACGCAATTTATCACCATTCCAGTAAATCTGGTGTTATCTGTGTCATGAATGTTATAAATCGAGGATTAACTAAGCTGCCGCTCCCGATTCAATATCCGTTTATACTATTTCCGATTAGGAAATTAAGAAGGCAAATTCATTTTAATGAAACTCATCCGTTCGTACGTTTCGTAAAAAGCAATTTCGGAACTTGCCCCAAAATCTATTCATCAATATGATTGATGCTCTTAAACTTACGCGGGGTATAAATACTTCATGTTAAAATTAGAAACACTCTGAATCTTAGCGTTCTAGAATATATTCTGGAAATACGGGCTTTATCAAAGTTAGAGCATTCTTCGACATAATCTACAGTTAATTTCATTAATTGTGGAAATTTGGGGGATAAACAAGAGATATTCAGAATAAACCGTCAACATTGAAAATAGACGGTAGCATATAGAAGTTCGATGAAATTTAATACAATTAAAGGTTGAAAAGTGACCACACGTCCTATAGTCTCAGACAACTGTTTCGCCCTTCTCATGGGCTCGTCAGTGAAACGAGGCAGACGTGAAGTCACTGATTCAGCCTGGTGAGCCAAAGATTTTGTCTATTGACTACTAAAATGTGTTTGTATTTCACTATGCAAGTAAAGAACTTAATTAAATTATCAATAATATTCCTTTCAAAAAAGTGTGTCTTATATGCCTACAAAGTTATACAACCATCTCCCCAAACCGATGAAACATATTGAGCAGATAAAATTATTCAAACCCAGAGTACGAAAAGTTTTCGCAACTAAAGGTTATTATAACGTAAATGAATTTTTGAAAGAATTTCCTGCTATGTATTAAACTCTATTCAGTCTTCAATATGTACAGTTCTCAGTATATATCCCAATATGAATAAGGTATACTTACCATTATGCACTAAAAATACTATTAAAGTACTTAGTCGAGTCAAATAGGTATTAAAACAGGCCGACTTACGAAAATCGAACGATATGGACCGATTTTGATGAAACAAAGTGCATTCGATTCGGGATGACGTCTAGAAAAAAGCTTACCGGTTAGTTTTTTGTGTTTTAATTGGACAAAGTTACCATTTTTTCAAAATTTCATCAAAAATAGCCAGGAAAAATCACTCGGGGGTTTTTGGGGTCGCTGATTACGATTCTGAACTGAGGGTGGCGAAAATCGATCTTCCCAGCTGGTAATTGGCCAGTTTAATTGGACAAAATCGATCATTTTTTCTTAATTTCATCGCAAATAGACAGGAAAAATTACTCGGGGGCTTTCGGAGTCGCTGAGTACGATTCTGAAGTCAAATTGTCCAAAATCGAACTCCTCAGCTGGTAATTGGCAGGTTTAATTGGACAAAATTGACCAATTTCTAAAAATTCATCAAAACTAACAATTTGACTTCAGAATCGTACTCAGCGACTCCGAAAACCCCCGAGTAATTTGTGCTGTCTATTTGCTATGAAAAAATGATCAATTTTGTCCAATTCAACTGGCCAATTACCAGCTGGGAAGATCGATTTTGACCAATCTGAGTTCAGAATCGTAATCAGCGGCCCCGAAAACCCCGACTAAATTTTCCCAATAATTAGCCAAAAATTGGTCAATTTTCCGTTTAAAAAAAAAATAACAAATTTGCAGAAAAAACTAACCGGTAAGCTTTTTTCTAGACGTCATCCCGAATCGAATGCACTTTGTTTCATCAAAATCGGTTTATATCTTCCGATTTTCGTAATGAAATACCTATTTGACTCGACTATTTGAGGATTCAGCTACACCATTTAATTATAAAATAGCCCCATTTACTTTGAGCCAGCAAAATTATAATGAGGTAGTAAGGAGTCCTTCTCTGGCTTACTTGGTTTTCTAAGTTCACTTATTTCATCAAACTCATTCATATGTATCATTTGGCTTGATCAATTGATATCAATATAGCTTGCAGTACGTGTACCGATAACCAGGAAGCTACCCGATATCACAGGTTCCTAATTAGCTAGGCAATTCAGGCAACAATACGGTCAATAGATATATGTGATACTCTCTCTTCTTTGGTTGAGACACTAACAGATCAATTAAGCACTGTGTGATCGAGGGTAGTTCATGAATCACGCTAAGTAGAAAAACTCTCAATCGAAACAAATATAAAATATTTAATAATAATAAAGAAACAAACAATTATAGAACGAATTGAAAATTAAAATGTTATGGTTACGTGAACAGATTGTAGCTTCAAAGAAAAAAACTTTTGCTTAAACCATAGCACGTGATCAACCTGTCGTTTAGAATTAGATCATAAAAATATGTCTTAACTACCAATATACTGTATAGCACTTGTTTTCTTCAAAACCATCCCTGTTAAATACGTAATTTATGATTTCCTATTGAAACTGTGAGGAACCTCTTCGACTTTGTTGATATTTTGCAAATTATAATGACCCTTCCTTGACAAGACCTTAGAGACTACACATCTTGTTTCCGTTCCACAGATATAAAGAACAAACTGTAATAATTTATGACGGGACGGTTTTACTACGAAATGAACTAATTAATATACTTGACTTGTTCATAATTAAAAGGCAACAGAAAATATCCTATTTTGACTTACGTTCATGTGTGTTCTTAAAACGAGCGTGAATTTTAGAAACTTGCTTCATATCTAAATGGATTCTATCTGATCAATAAGGCACCTTTGCTACAGCAGCGAAGTTGAGAAACGTCGGCAAATAGCGTTGGATAAGGATCATGACGATTAATAATCGAATTTCTAAACGAAAAGGAAATTGGAACATAACCAACTAACCAAATTGGAGTCATTCAAATACTTCAATTAAGTAAAAAAAAAAACGTATCCTTCAGTAATTAATAAATCCCATAGTTTGTTTTCTAAATTTGCAATACAAACAGTTTATACATGTAAGAACAAGCTAAAATCCAGTTAGGCAACAAGTTTCCGACTTAGACAACATCTCCACCTACTTTTTGCGAAATATTCACTACTGGTAAATTAAGACTACAGCAAAGTCCACCCCTGTGTATATTCTAACGGCTTGCTTGAAAATGTGTGAACCTTTCGTGAATTTTGTTTGATTTACAGGGTTGCGATTATAGATTGTAATTACTAATTACCGGGTAGGTAGGTATTTGAAGTTGCGACAGTTTGTTTGCTTGGTGAAGGGGGTTGAAATTATGAATTGGGCCTAATTTCATAGTCCCATATTACCTGCAAATTTTATCGCACCTACAATAAAATATTCTGGGCCCAGTTTCATGCTGCCCGGAAGAACTGCTGAATTAAATGTAGCGTTTGAAGTATTGTTCAGTAGGGGAGCTTAGCCTCAAGGGTGGAAATCGGGAAACCCATTACAAAATATTCACACTGATTCACGGAAATATTCGTGCATGTTCATGATAAACAAGCTTTGTAATAATTTCAGCTAGGGATATACAAAATCATTTTGATCATCCTGTTGGAATGGAAGTTTCGCTGTATGTGAATGTCCGACGAAAGCTTTCAAGATAGGATTAATGGGATCTCTGTGTAGCGAGGGGTGAAAAATGGACGCAATAAATTGCCGTCCTTTGTCCTAATCCCTAATTTCCGATGTAACAAAAAATTTGGCGACTGTTCCAATACTCATTTAACCACTTTATACGATTTACCGAAGGCTATGTTATTCGAAGTTTCGAATTGTAAGCCGTTTAATATTTGTCTGACAGACAAAAAAAATAATCTCAAGAAATAACGATTTGTTGGATGGCAATCAATATTACAAAATAATTGGGTGATGGAAGATTCCCAGCAACGCAGTGTTTTGCCTTCAAATTTTAACACCCCTTCATGGGCCACCGATTGTTCCCCCGGAACATTCAACTTTTATCGTTTCTCCAATGATTTTTACCTCTATCACAGCTGCTATCATATGTTGGACATTTTAATCATAAGGTTCCTGATTATTATACAGAACATACATTTCCAAACAACACGATTAATTTTTTGCTTGTCAACTTCCCACATAGTGATCACATAACCTATAAGGTATGTAATAGTACGAAACATTTCAGGTAAATTTAATAGGTTTTTCTTTACACTTCCTCAGTGATATTGTGGATTGAAACTCGGAGGTCGGTGAGTAAGATGCGTATGCCCGAACAATCAAGACGGAGCGAGTGTTCAGCATTTGACAATACATTTAGTCAATTTTAATTGTAAGTACTACACACCTAACAGTGAGTTCTCTCTGCACTTCAGTTAATTTAACGCATTCTATATTCCGTGCAAATTTTGAATAAATCCTCACCGCTCATGCTTTTTGTAGAAACCAACAACGTGTGCCGTATTAACCTAGAATAGAAGACTTCGTTCGCTACTCTTACTCCGTCTTTCGCATAAAGTGACCAAAAGAGCAGTCCAGTTGGCAGAAAGTCTCCTTTTGTGCAACATAGCCGACCATCAAGGAGGTGGTTGCTTGTTTTGTTTTAATGCTGACGTCATCTTTTTATTGCGAGTAGCTAGGCTACTAGTATACTGATTTCACGCTACAGTTTGTTTCTTTCTACAATCAGCTAGAACCGAATACGACATTGAATTTACAGTAAATTCTAAGGGCAATGCGAAAAGTCCCAGAAAAATAAAACAGATGGTGCCACATTCGAAAATCCCTTCTGACATTTGTGATGTACCATCATCTTTAACTAGAACGCATTAAAATTGTCAGACTGATATGTCATTCAGTTCTGTTTTGACACCCATCGAAAGCAAGCAACCTTGAAGATTTTTGTTAACATGGAAAAAAGTGATTTCCGCGTCTTGATTAAAGATTATTTCTTGCGTGGAAAAATTATTAAGCAAACAAAAGCACCGCTTGTTGAACATTATGGGAACTCTCCACCATCAATTGGAAAGATGATTTTTGTTGTGGTAGTATGACAAAGGAAGACGAACGTTATGGTCGTCCAAGTATGATGGTATGATATTGGACGATCGGCGAGTTAAACTGCACGAGATTGCAGAGGCTATGGGCATCGCAACCGAACGGGTAAGGAACATTTTGCATACATTTTTGAATATGAGAAAGCTATCTCCGAGATGAGAGCCGCATTTGCTCTCTGTTCACAGCAAGCGCGAGTGTGTGACAACTTCAAAGACGATGTTCAAGCTCGATAAGAATGATTTTTTCCGCTGTTCCGTAACTGTGGACAAAACATAGATCCATCACAATATACCAGAGACCGAAAATGGTCGTAACAGTGAACTCGTCTGGCGAATCGAGGCCAAAAAGGCCAAAAGGCCAAAAAGGCCAACAAAGTCATGGCGACAGTTTCTTGGGATGCACACGGTATCGTCCATGTCGATCACCTTGAAAAAGCCTAAACGATCACCAGTGCAGTGCAGAATCGGATCGATTCGACGCGGATTTGAAGCGAAAGCGGCCGCATTTGTCAAAGAAAAAAGTGTTCTTTCACCAGGACAACGCACCAGCCCACAGGTCCGTAGTCGAAATGACAAATTTGAATGGATTGCGCTACGAATTGGTTCGTCATCCACCATATTTTGGTGGAAAGAAATTTAGCTGCAACGATGAGGTCATCGCTGAAACAAACGCCTATTTGGGAAGATTGCCGAAATCGTATTATTTGGAAGTGATCTAAAAATTGGAAAAACGTTGGACAAAGTGTATCGGCCACTACAATTATGTTGAGAAATAAAATGAGTTTTGACCAAATAAATCATTCCTTGCTTCACTTTCAGGAACTTTTAACCTTGCCCTCGTATATTCTGTTAACATTTTGATTAAATCGATTCTGCATCTGTATGACATGATTTGCTACGGCCAACGTATCAATGATATCAGTACGAACATGATACAAATGTTCCTTGAACCTGGTAGAAATATTCTCCTCAGTTAAGTCAACATAACATTCATCATAGTCATTACACTGGCGCCTCTGATAATAGCATCGTAGTTGAAGAGTAATTTAGTTATAATTTTATTTTATATGATGAAATCAAACAAAAATATTAGATCAGATAACAATATGGGAGCCAAGAATGAATGTTTCAAGAGGATTTGTTGAAATCATGTGAGATATGAAATTGATAAACATTAGGATCTACATTGAAAAGTTCTTCAATCCTTTTCATTATATCTACTCAAGGGCTATTAATAATACTCGATAATATGTCAACCATCCAGGCAACGATGAGCAAATTGAAATGATTTCATGCCTATTGAAGACATGGAGGAACCAAATTTTGGTTGTGTATTCGCGTATGAAATAAATGGATATGGTTTGAATATATTGCGAACAAAAATCGTAAACAAGCATTGGGAGCTTTCTATTGTGTGAAAGTTCCTTTCAACATAAATATAAACGTGCAAGCTCCAACCTATTCTATTATCGCGCCACGGTCAATTGTTTGAAGCTATAGAATTACAGGGACTTAGAACTTTGTGCATAATTTAAATTCCATCAAAGCATCGCTTTTGTACCGCATTCTAGAAAAATTGGATTTTTGATAAAATGCACAGTTTTCTTCGTGATTCAGGCAGTCTCATATTAACAGTATAATAATATTCTATGATTCAAGTACCGATAGTGAAAGCCGTCCAGGAAGACTAAAAACACTTCTCATTAAATTAAACATCATTCGTTCTACCTGCCCCTTTCCTCTAGGCATCCCCGTTGCAATCAAATGCAAATTCACTTCATTTTCTAACAAAAAATCTTTAAATTTTGTGGAAACAAACGCCCTATCGGCAATAATTCGTTTTGGTTTCCCAATTCTTTGAAATACTTTCTCCAAAGCTATAATAGTATATTCTGCTTTTTTATTTCGTATCGGACAGAAGATAGAATATTTCGAATAAGCGTCAACAATAACCAAAATTTGAGTACATTTATTGGATTCCACCAATGGTTCCGCATGATCCACATGCCAAGTATCGAAAGGTTCTATAGCCTTCTCGCCTAATTGATAAATACCTTTCTTCTTGCCCGTATCACTTTTGTTAACAGTGCACGATCTACAATTTTTTATGTATTTCTTTAATATTTGACCCATTTGTGGCCAATATAATTCTTCTTTAAGTCGCGAAATACATTTATCACAGCCAATGTGAGCTGTATCATCGTGAAAAGTTTTCATCAATTGGAACAAAATATCTGTACCCATCGTCTTTTCCAGTAGGTTTGCTAGCCAAATAATAAATAATAAAGGTCAGTTTGTGATGGTTAATCATCTTGATAAAGGAAAAACTCTTATCACTTCGTTAATTAATTATATGATTACAACGTAGTTGACCATTATTTTGTTATGTTCAGGCGACAAATTGAGCAAAATTGATTATGGGCAGACGGTATTAGGTGAATCCAGAAATTCAAAATATTTTAATTTTTCACGAATGAATGAATGGACGAATGAACCGTTGATTATGCAGACATGTTTACATCTCATTCAAGCAAATTTATCTTCTTTCTTAGTTTAACATTATCTGTCTCATTGATATATCTATTGGTACATTTTTTCTTATTCTTCGACTACACGAGAGGGAAACCTATAATGTTCGAACAACATCGTGTGAGCCAACAGTGGAATGTAAAGAGAGGAGATAGGCTGTCGTATTTTTCTCGAATGTTTGGAGGTTACAGGCATAGGGTAAGACCACGGTCGTACATACAGATCTGGGAACTCGAGGCTGTTTCCTATGTGAGAAGTGAGTCCGCTAAGCGTCATCTGTTGCATAGTACCAAAAGGGTGGCGCATGAGTCGAGGAATGATCGCTGGCACGTATACGACCGTGTTCTCTGGCAACTGTCATTGTTGACTTGTAAACACAAGGAATACCGGCTTTTTTAGAAAAAAATTACGAAACCGTGCATTGTGCTGAAATGCAAAACGGGGTAGAAAAGTGTAGAGCAAGAAACTTCTGTTTTTAAAGTGCCGAAAGATACGGAAATGCCAAAAAAGTGAATGCTTGTGATTCCGGATAGAAATCGTTTTAACGAGGTCTTTTATGTGTGCGAGCATGTATAACGAATAAGGGGAAGTTATTTTTAAGGTGAGTAATACATTTTGACAAGAGTAACAGTTCTATTCCTTTCTCAAATCAGAATAGTAAATATTGCGTTACGAGAAAAATTATTTTACCTAAGAATGTG
Source organism: Endomychus coccineus (assembly GCA_958510875.1). Classification (NCBI taxonomy): domain Eukaryota; kingdom Metazoa; phylum Arthropoda; class Insecta; order Coleoptera; family Endomychidae; genus Endomychus; species Endomychus coccineus. The sequence continues at coordinate 296,917,806 of OY294067.1, forward strand.
ATTGTTGCCATACTTCGATACAAGCGCTAGCTGGTGGCTGAGCGGGGGACTACGAGTTTGGCGACATGTAAGAGACTCATGTCAAAGGTAGAGTTCCCAGACCTGTATGTACGACCGTGGGTAAGACCTCGCTAGGTAAAGAGTTCCACAGCGCTGTTCGATAAAAAAATTGAGTTTGGTAGGAAGAAGTTCGGCAGGTCTCGAGCTTGACAGTGCAGGGGTGACTAGTTTTGGCTCGTCTAATCCGCCTATCTGGAATCTTCCGTGGTGGAACAACAGACGAGATTTCTGATGAACACCCACTATGGAAATATCTATAGAAAACGGATGTTCTAAATAGTGTTGCCCAAATGCAAGAACAAGACGAGACTTAGCCAGTCTTGGTCTTGGTCTTGCGCCAATACACCTGGTCTTGGTCTTGATATTGCGCTCCCAGTCTTGGTCTTGTTCTTGGTCTTGCAGCAAGAATCTCGCAAGTCTCGCAATTACCTATTAGTGTTTCTGTTTTTCATTTTTATTCAACCTTTTCATGTTGGCACAATTTACACAAAGCAATTTGGGATGCATGAATTATTTCGAAAAACTCATCAAATTGGCTTTTGGGTCTTTTAGATCTATAACTCCAACTCTCACTACTCCGACTAGAACTATTTGAATCTTCGTCACTCATGTCAAATTGTAAACGTGATAAGTTTTCCGAGAACAACAAGGATTATAGTAAAATCAATTATTACATTAGACTCGAAGCAAAGCTCAATTGGGAATGACTGGAATTGAAATAAATACTTTTACTTAGTCTTGTATCGCGCCGCCTTGGCACGTGCCGGCTCTTATTAAAGGATGCCGTCGCAAGTCAAAGGATGCCGCATGCGGCGTACAGACGCATGACATTGTAGCGTCCTGCTTTTCGTTCTCGTTATTTTCATATTTTTATTTATTTTCATACTATATTTAATATATTATTTTTTATTTACTTATTCGAACTGCGTAAATTCCCCCTTCAACGAAAATGCACTGATAGTCATTTATATCTGTACTTTACGTCTTCCTATTTTCTGCCTATTTTCTTCTTCAAAATTTTATGAACTAGTACTTTCTTTCATTTTGTTTCGTTTGTTTTCTATGTGTCAATTTCTTGTATTATAAATTAAGCCTGTCCGCTCCCTGAAACGACACTCAGTCCTAACTGCAAGACGCAAAAGTCTCGCAGGCTTAGTCTTGTTCTTGCTCAAATCTTGCACGGTCAGTCTTGGTCTTGGTCTTGCCAAAATTACGCGGTCTTGGTCTTGGTCTTGGTCTTGCAAAAATGCAAGACCAAGACCGATTTTGGGCAACACTAGTTCTTAAGAGGACAATGAACTCGTAAGTGTGACATCATCGATCAAATGAATAGTTCTCTTCTGAATATAATTCAAGAGATCCAGCGTATGTTTGGGAGCCGAACTCCAAACATGTGAACAGGATATGTCGAATCTGTGCTTTGTAGATTATGAGGAGCTGCTGGGATGTAAAATAGCTTTTGTGAAGCGGTTTTCGCAATGGAACTCACTTGATCGTCCCATGAGAGGGTGCTGTTGGTAGTGATCCCGAGTATAGTAATAAAAAAATATGCCCTGCTATGTACATAGGTCACCCAGGACAAGGTTTAAGTGTAGCGTTCTAACCAGATTCGAGATATCGTATAGACTACAGAAAGAACATTCAAGTTTTGCTATACATATATGTGATTAGAATCCACATTCCTGGATGTCAAGTCCACCGTATCAGAGTCTCATATTTTTGTAAATATAAACCTCTAAAAGGATAGTAGATCATTGATGAACACAATGCGATACGATGCTCCGCTATAGATCAACTGTCACGCACAATCATCTAAAGTTCAATCGTTTTGAATTGAGAAGTGTAGGTATGAGTATTACTATAGTTGGCAATTACTCTGACAGTACTCAAGCAATGGCATCATCCCGGTCCTTATGTATTTCAATAGAACTGACTGAGAAATGTCTGGGTAAGTATAAACAAGTTCAAGGTTTCTTTACCTTATTGGCCACAATTTCGTGTAAGTACATTAAGAGATATAGAATTAGATTTTTTGAGTTATGAAGATAACTTAGATAATTTGACACAGGATTATGAAGATGAGTAGACGTAAAACATTGAACCATAGGCGGGATTCGAACCCGCATTCCTGGATGTCTAGTCCAGTGTGTTAACCAACTGCTACTATCCCCTCAGACGTTTACATTTACCAAAGTAATCCTGAATAATCAGTAAGATCTATATCGACGGAATCTTTTCCTTCGTATCTACGACTAGCGCGCAGCTCATTAAAAATAATCCCCTTCTTATACCACTAGCGCGGGGTCGGTATACGACCAGCGCGCGAGCTACCTGCCGTATACCTGCACCCGTAACCTTCTTTTATGTGATCAAAACAAAATTAAAGTGCACTTTTTTTTTGCAAATACATTTTTTTTAATTCATCAAATAATAAAAAAAAGAGGATCTTAGTCTTTTTTGATTTTTTTTTTCTAACTTGAGCCAAATTCATAATATACATTGGTATTCAATATAAGCATAGATATGGTACGGCTGATAGATTCTTTTGCAACTTTTTTACTTTGTCTTTTTTTGGGGGGTTATTTAGATAATTATAAACAAATGATTTGATTAAAAAAAGCCCATCATCATAATATGTTATGCAATCAATTACTATTTGGACTTATTTTTTAAATTTTCCGTCAACATTTTTATGTTTTTTCTCTGTAATTTTTGCTCCAGACAATGAAAGTATGGTACTTATCAACGATACTGTCAACCAAATTATAGCGCTTGCAACTATTCAAAGTCTACAGTTTTATGCTAAATGAGAACGATCTATATGGATGGCACATTTGAATATTGTGTCCAACATTTCCAGCAACTTTTCACCATCCATGGAGTGAAAAAAAAACAACTATATATCACTGTTGTTTTGTTTCAAACAAAGAAAAAACAACTTACGACATTTTATTCCAATCAATAATTGATAAATGTGGGGAATATCGGTGGATATTTTTTCCATACAAAGTTGTTGTTGGTTTTGAATATGCAATTCAAGATTCGTTGCCTGGGTTGATAATCCACGGCTGTTTATTCCACCTCACCCAGGTGTGGTTCAGGAAAATTCAAGAATTTGGTATCGTTCGTGAATACAAGAATAACCAGACTGTAATTGGAATATGGCTCAGATGGACATATGGCATACCTTTTTTCCATTTGAAGAAAATTACATAAATAACGACGCAAAATATCCATCACAGATATGGGCAACAGACAATGTTTGGGATTGCGAAACCACAAATGCATGCGAATCATTTCATTCGGACTTTAACGTATGCTTTTCCAGTGCGCATGCAAACATTTATAAATTCGTCGGAGAGTTAAAGGAATTTATTGTGGAAGCACAAATATGTATATCGCAGGTAGCTCGCGCGCTAGTCGTATACTCACTCACCCTAGCGGCTTTAAGCGACTTTGCGCGCTAGTCGTCGAACGCCAATTTTTCCAATCCACAAATCTATCTACCTGTTTGAAATTTTTGACGATCCCTTACTCTTAATTGTACATTAACCGTTTTTACTTCCATTTATACCTGACATGGTAATTGCTTACTACATACTTTTGTATCTGTTTAATAATGATACTATGGCGTTGAGAAAAAATGTAATTACTCTTTCATAACATTTCATTTGTTAATTTCATTAAACATTTTCGCAATTTAATTGGAGCTCTGCGACCAGTTGGTGTTTCGAGCCATTGACAATTCGAACAATTCTTTTTCATGGAATTTTCCGTTACCCATACCTTATGCTCTTAGTTTAATGTGTTTACGTAAATTATTATATTTCATTCCGTTCCGTATTCAAATCACGACGAGCTGATGGAATGTCACTTGCTCTATTGAGCAAGTAATTTTCAAATTTACGCCAAAGGAAGGAGAGCTTTCCAAATCAGATTTTATCGTGAAGGATGTATTCCGGCGCGTCTTCTACATCTGATGTTATACAATTAGATCTCTACAACTTTTGACATTACTGACATGCTATTGACATTCCAGTTTCCAGAAAGCGTGCTTATCGTGATAGCTTTCAGATTAGTTAGTAAATTCGAGGCAGCTGACAAATGCATTTTATTCACTAATGTATTTGCTTTTCTTATCCATTCTCATTGTCAGTATTGTCGTACTAACAACGACTAATCGGTTTTGAAGACACGTAGCTCTGAAATATCAAGAGGTAAAATTTTGTGTAGTCGTCCTGGTGAAAAACACGTCTGGAGACCCCACTCACTTCACAGTAAGTATGAAATTCCTAGGTTGACAACAGTAGGTACAATCTTAGTCAACAATTTTCACATTTGATGTTATTTTGGTGATCAATCTGGCTGTTCTTGCTTATAATGAACGCCGATTTCATTAATCGAGTCATTATTAATTTTCGTTGGATGTAGAGCAATTTTGCTTGTCTTCTGGATAGGTACATTTCCCTATTGTGCTGAAATAATCTCTAATATTCCATTGTAGCGTGAAATGCATTCAGACTTTATAAGAAATCAAGCGGCGTAGTGTCTGGGGGTCTCAGCGGCCAACGAATAAGAGCACTACTTCGTCTGATTCAACTATCAGGATTATTTATCATTTAACCACTGTCTTACATTGACAGCATTATGGGCAGGTGCTCAATCAAGTTATAAGTGTAAATTGTAGTCAGAAGGGAGCTCATCAAGTGCATCGGTTTTCGTTTAAAATGCCACAGAAAACATTTACCTTTGAGTATTGTCTCTTACACTTAATTACCCAATTTGGATTACGTCCGCTACACATTCTGATATTTCGTAATGATACTATCCCGTTGGTCGTAAATGAGACCTCATTCGTGTATAACAGCATCTCCAGCTTCAAGTGTATGAAGAAATCTTGGCTTGAAAGGTTCCTTACCTATTTTCTTCAAACATTTCCAGATTTGGTTCTTAGAAATACTTAAATTTCTACTAAGACTTGAATGTGAATTATCATTGAAATGATTGAGAATCATTTGGGTTCCTCTTCGCTATCGATCACGATGCTGGTTTGGAACTCTCTTAACTGTTTAATGTTGGTCAAAATTTTTTAAATATTTGCAATGGTTAATATTAATTTCATTATTTCCACTTTATCTTGTTAGAAATAAGATATTCTTTATGCCTTTTGCTTAGTTGAAACAGTTGTAACAATACTACAAACTACTTAATTATTATTGACTGACAGCTTTCAACTAAGATGACATATTTGTTTTCACAGCACACTAAGCTTTCCCACCGAATTGTAAGCAAATGATATAATGCAAGAAAAAGTGGAAATCGTTCGATTGGTCGACATTTTATTTGTTTTAATAATGCTTTAAGTGTAATAAAAAATCAAATTAATGTTTCTTGATTATTTTAATGATAATTCATATTCAATCTTCAGAGATGCTAGTAAGAATTCACATTATGTATTTCTGAAATCCAAATAATACCTACATTTTCCTTTCTTGGACACTCTGTAATTTAGAACACTGAAAATCGGTACAGGTAAGTTTTAAGTTATCCTAAATAACAATCTGTCATCTATTTCTCCCTAAAAAAAATTAAACGTGTGGCACTCGGGGACTGCCGCGGTAAAGCTATTGCATAGCACTACGCCACTGGAAAAAGTTGGGCAGAAAAACATCCACTACCCCTTCAAAATCTTCACGAATTATGAGTAAAAAAGAGTATCATCTTGATCTCTATGAAGAGTATTCTGTGACAAGTGCATAGATAACTCTACTACCGGTAGTAGAGTTATCTATGGTAACAAGTGTCAGTTGACTTGTAAACACAATTTTATACGAAAGTTTTAACGTTCAGATCTCGATAGCGCTTCCGGCTCCGGGATTTTCACGTGACCTATCGAAATTAGAAGGTTCGAATTGTATAAACACACAATTGCATGAACGTCAGACGAATTATGTAATTAGCTACGAACGTAATCATTTTGACATATCCTCGAGGAGCTCACTGCGCGTAAGTTAGAGTTTATACATTTTACCTCTATTTTGTTAATTTGGGGCCGTTCCCAACCCCGTGCGGCCGGCGCCAGTTGTAATAAAGTATTTTGGGCTATGGGCCGCTAACTTTTACCCGCTTTCGGCATATTTAAGTAGCTAGAAAATTCCCTTTCGTACGTCGCACGTCAGATGCTAGTAGGTGACAGCTGAGAATACCTCAAACTGTTTTAATTAAATTTTCCTATTTAATCGACATTTTGGGGCCCGAGACTATGCTATTTAGTTGGCCCCGGCCATAAACTAACGACATGGACCGAAAATCGCATGCCAAAAGTCCTTGTTAAGATGTTCTATGTACCGTAAATTTGCACTTTTCTAACTCGTGACCTACGCGCTTCTCACGTGAACGTCATTCGATTTATCGAAGATTAACCAATTCAAAACAGTTTTCGACCGAGTTTGGAGCTATTGTGACCTTTTAAAAGGTTCAAATTTAACATTTCGACAATTTTAAGCTCGACCGAGCTACATGGTAGGCGGAGTGGTGGGTCTTAGGATATTTCGTTACGGTATTTGTTTTTTTTTTTTTTAGATTTTCGTTACGGTATTTGTCTTTTGTTTTTTTTTCTTGATTCGGTCGCCGCGCTCAAAGCCCGCGATAAAAATCCCTGATAGTAATTTCTGAAATATAAGCCCATAAAAGTGGTCGTAGCTGGCCATGATTACAGCCCAAAACTATAGTTATCTACTAGTTTAATGTACATTTTGCATACCAACCTAACAAGAAAAGTCCGTAAAAAATGCAAAAGTTACAAGGGTGGCAAGTCTTTAACGTGGACACACTGTATATACAGAGACCGATATGAAAGTCAACGTAGCTACTACATTGAAGTTTATAAATACCCGATTTTCTATTCTTATTAATTTTTGATTCAACATTTTTAATATATTTATTAATATTTTTATTCGTTCCATATAAATATCTTCTGGATAGGCACATTTCCCTATTGTGCTGCATATAAACATATCTAATAGAATTTTATGGGCGAAATCTTCCATCGAGAACGCAAAATAAACTAAAATAAGACTCCCAGCGGAGGTAGCCGCAAAAGAATATTTATCTTGTGCTATTTTATTGGCTCGTTATATTTCTTTCAGATCGTAATCCGTCTTGTTTTTTGCTCTGATGCGGGTCTCGTTACCGGAGTAAAAAGCATCTGCACAAAAGTTCTGATTCGCAAAAGTATTTGCTGTCATCTTCCATTCCCGGAATTTAGAAATAATTTACTGTATGTCAATACGACGTTATACTGTTTCGTGAAGGCGAAGCGAAAAACGAGTCGGTTTTCAGCTTTATTTCCGATCTGCAGTTCGTATTATTAGCTGTGATATTTGAAGCGTTAATTGAAAGATTAATTTTCAGGGTAGGCGGCTTTGTAAGTTAATACTTCGTTTTCTCATCGCGTTTCAACATGCTGGGCGGCACGAACATATTTGTATTATTCGTATTCTCATGTAATTCCGGGCGATGTGATGTATTTCCTCCTATTTCCAGTTCAATATAGATGAATAGCTAATTTAACTTGAATATTTCTATAATGTTCCTGATTCAAATTTGGGAATGTGATTTCATCAGCAAACTCCTGATTATATTCAATTAAAGTTTATGGAAAATAGATATTCATTTTCTGAGAGGGCATGGGAACTTTAAGAATGTGATATAACATTAAGCATATAGAACACACAATAGTTGATCAAATTGCCTATATTATGGCTTTCCGACTGACATGTTAGTGAGAAATTCTTCATCGCTACAATAGTCGAGTCAAATAGGTATCAAAACAGGCCGACTTACGAAAATCGAGAGATATGAACCGATTTTGATGAAACAAAGTGCATTCGATTCGGGATGACGTCTAGAAAAAAGCTTACTGGTTAGTTTTCTGTGCAAATTTGTTATTATTTTTTTAAACGAAAAATTGACCAATTTTCTAGCTAATTATTGATTGGGAAAAATTAGTCGGGGGTTTTCGGGGTCGCTGATTACGATTCTGAACTCAGATTGGCCAAAATCAAACTCCCCGGCTGGTAATTGGCCAATTTAATTGGACAAAGTGACCATTTTTTTGAATGTCATCAAAAATAGCCAGGAAAAATCACTCGGTGGTTTTTGGGGTCGCTGATTACGATTCTGAACTCAGATTGGTCAAAATCGATCTTCCCAGCTGGTAATTGGCCAGTTAAATTGGACAAAATTGATAATTTTTTTCTTAATTTCATCGCAAATAGAAATAAAAATTACTCGGGGGTTTTCGGAGTCGCTGAGTACGATTCTGAAGTCAAATTGTCCGAAATCGAACTCCTCAGCTGGCAATTGGCAGCATATACATATTCACGCTATTCTTAATCAATTGAATATTATTTACAAAATGCATATTTCAGTAAATACAAGTAAAATCAATCATAATCATAATAATTGTCCTTGCGTGTTTGAATATTTTCAATGCCTTCTTCTTCATTGGAATTATCTACTTCATCATCGTCATCGGTTTGAAAGCAAAACTAGCGACTGGAAAAATTAACGAAATATTTTGAAGGCAAACAAATAAAAGAGTCATTAATTTTTTTGTGACCTCGGATTGCTACTCAGTGACTTCGAAAACCTCAAGATGATATTCCGAGGCCTAAAACAATTTTGCGTTTTTTTTTTAAATTTTGTTGTTATTAACGTATTGTTTATCAACGATTTAAAGGGTTTTTCAATTTCTAAACTCAAATTCGTAACTAGTGTGGTAGTATGGTCTGGCAGAGATCGCCATGTGGTTTTCAGGTTCTTAGGGTCCGTAGCTATGGGTACTATAGGAATAACTCGGTGATTGGTTATGGTTTATTGTAACACTTCACTTATACATCTAGATAACTGGACTATTTACAATAGTAGATTAACGTAGAATATTAATTACATGTATGTTACATAATATATCGTCATAACCTTCATTCATACTTCTCTATACTCTTTATACTAACTTCTCTATGTACAAAGCATCAAGGTGGAACCTTGTCCTCTTTTGAAGGTTGAAATTGACTCCTTGCCTTGCTGACCTAATGTTTTTGTTGCATATTTATTAACTTAACATTGAATTTACTATTACGATAGTGTACCTAAGTCACGGTATCCTTTAAGAAAGTAGAGCAATTTTTTAAATTATGTAAATTCATGGAATCTAATGAAATTATCTCTAATATTTCATTGCAGCGTGAAATGTATTTTGACTTCATAAAAAAATCGTTAATCAATTTATTGTTTATTCATAAGAAAGGGGATCAACCCATTCTTTTCCGGGTGTATTATGATGAATCAGAAGTTGGGCCTGTTTTTTTAAGCTATTTTTGAGTGGATTACATATAGATTTGCTTTAGCACAGTCTGTACTGGTTCTATATCTTAGCACTGGACTGACATTATTATTTTATCGATGACTGTGATGCTCTAAACAAACTTAATATATCTTAATGAACCCCGAAATCGCTATCAACATTTCAAACAACAGTCATGGGCAATTCCTAATTAAAGGAGACGGCCAAAGGGGGGGGGGGTCTGCAGATCTTGGCAGGGAATTTTTTTTCCGTTTTTACATCGTATTTGAACTCGTTTACCGGCATTTAGATATTAAAATACCCTTCAAAAAGTTCTCTATGGATTTTTTTAATTTTTTTGTTTTTTTTTCAACGAAAATGCATAAAAACTGTTTTTGACCCCAGAAATCGACATTTTATAGTAAATTAAATCATTGGCTGATTTTCGGCAAAATACCTTTTTTTTTGACGACGTCATATCGGTGTGAGCAGCCATTAAAAAAATTTTTTTTTGCGAAATCTGCGTGTTTCTACCTCAGCTTTACGATCAAATAAGAATTCTTCTGACTAAACGGGTTTTAGAGGTCGAATTGAAAAAACTAAAAAAAACGACAAAAAACCGATATTACTGTACAAAAATCTGTCGTCAGGTCGCTGACAAGCCTTTTCTTGGGAAATATGACTTCGGAATCAGATTCAGCGGGAAATTTTACGATAAGAAAACAGTTCTTGAACGTCATCCAACAGTTTTTACACTCCAGTATACCATTAATTTTCCGCCAAAAACCAAGTAAACGTAATTTTCTTCCAGTTTTTGACCTTTTTCGACATCAAAGTTGCAGAATTTAGAATCGTAAGTAGAATATTTGGATTCCTTGGTTAATTTTCGATGGAGAACATGTTATTACATTATTTTTTTAAATATTTTGCTACTTTGGAAAACCAGTTTGAAAAAAGCTTTTGCGTAGCTGCACTAGAGAGTTCGTTTTTTTGTTTAAGTTTGTTTCTTAAAACTTTAAATCGACTAAAATCGTGATCAAATGACTGATTTTGACGTAAACTTTCCTAAGCATTCTGATTCTGACAATTTTTCAATCCCACATAATGACCCAGAGCCACAAAATTCAACAAAGCGCCAAAAATAGGAGGCAAAACAACGAAACCGAATGTAAATTAGTGTAATTTAGTAATTTTGTGGCTCTGGGTCATCATGTGGGATTGAAAAATTGTCAGAATCAGAATGCTTGGGAAATTTTACATCAAAATCAGTCATTTTGATCACGATTTTAGTAGATTTGAAGTTTTAAGAAACAAACTTCGAACATTACAGAAAATACGAAGTCTCTAGATTTGCAGCTACGAAAAAGCTTTTTTTTTAAACTGCTTTTCCAAAGCACCAAAATATTTAAAAAAATAATGTTATAGCATGTTTTCAATCGAAAATTGTCCAAGCAATCCAAATATCTTACTTGCAATTCTAAATTCTGCAACTTTGAGGCCGAAAAAGGTCAAAAACTAGAAGAAAATTACGTTTACTTGGTTTTTGGCGGAAAATTAATGGTATACTGGAGTGTAAAAACTGTTGGATGACGTTCGGGAACTGTTTTCTTATCGTAAAATTCCCCGCTGAATCTGATTCCGAAGTCATGTTTCCCAAGAAAAGGCTTGTCAGCGACCTGACGACAGATTCTTGTACAGTAATATCGTTTTATTTAGTTTTTTCAATTCGACCTCTAAAACCTATTTAGTCAAAAGAATTCTTATTTGCTCGTAAAGCTGAGGTAAAAACACGCAGATTTCGCTGAAAAAAAATTCTTTTCAAATGGCTGCTCATACCAATATGATGCCGACAAAAAAAAAGTATTTTGCCGAAAATCAGCCAATGGATAAAAAATGTTATTTAAGGAAACTTTCACCATTTTCGAATTCAGAGGCCAATTTCCGATCGGAAATGACTTCTTAGACGTTTATTTATTATAAAATATCGATTTCTGTGGTTAAAAACAGTTTTTTGACATTTTCGTTGGAAAACAACCCACAAAAATGGAAAAATTCATAAAAAACTTTTTAAAAGGTATTTTAATCTCTAAATGCCGGTAAACGAGTTCAAATACGATGTAGAAACGGAAAAAAATTGCCCCGGCAAGTTCTGCAGACCCCCCCCCCCCCCCTGCCGTCTACTTTAATTTAGAATTGCTCTCATAAGAAGTTAAAAAGTACAATACCAACTGATGCGAGCTTTACAGTTTTCACGTTTCTGCCAAGTTAATAGGGAAAGTTTTGATTGTCCGACATAATTTGTCACCCCCTCCAATACAATTTTGCTCATTATTTTGAACGGGATAACTTCGTTCAACCTTCAAGCAATTTTCAACTTGGCGTGTTCAATTCTTTCAATCGAAACAAGTCACAAGGAAATTTCAATGTCGAAATGGGCGCAATTATGTGTTAGCCAATTTCATGAGAATGAGACGGAGAAATAAACTTCAAGGGGGATTTTAACTAATTTATTAAGTTTCTGATGCAGTAATTAAGTTGTATTTAAAGTTCGCTTTGATTTATTGTGCCAGGTGGTGGATAATAGCTTATTCCAAAGGATATAGCAATACGGATTTTGGTTTGAGCTTACGTTTAGTAATTATCAGGAGCAAGGTAGGCACGACTTACTGGGTGAAGAAGATTCATGAAATTTCAAACTCCCTCAATTCGAAGTGAAACAACAGCTGTTAAATTTTTACTATATTATAAAACGTATTCGAATGACGCATCAAACAAATGGTTTTCTGTCAATGTATGATTTGAATAGTTTGAGTAGATTTTTTGATTATCGAAACTACGTTGTGGTTTCATGTTCTTAGGGACCGTAGCTATGGGTGGTATAATAGCTCGGTGACTGGTTATTGTTTATTGTAACATTTATACATACAGATAACTGTCCCATTTACAATCGTAGATTAACATAGAATATTAATTACACGTATGTTACATTATCTCGTCATAATCTTCATTCATACTCCTTTACACTCTTTATACTAACTTTGTTCTCTATATACAAAGCATCAAGGTGCAGATGTTCTAAACATTCTTAAGAAGGTTGACATTGAATCCTCGCCTTACTGACCTAATGTTTATATTGCATATTTATCATCATAACATTGGTATTTACTATATCGATAGCGTACCTAGGTATCGATTCTTTCAAGAAAGTAGAGCAATTTATTGAATTAAGTAAATTTATGAAATCTAGTGAAATAATTCATTATTCCATTGCAAATTCTATATATTTTGATAGATATATATAGAGAGACTTATGTGAAGTCAATGTAGCTGTCACATTGAAATAAAAGAGAACACATATTTCGCCACACAATGGCTTTTTCAGATGGTACTTAAACTTACAACAGTAACTAGCTATTATTTATACATAAAACATATCAATAAAGTGGGCAAATATGAAGAGAAAGAAGTAGGAAATATGATCATATATATGAAAGAAATTTAGTTGAAATATGAAAAAAAAATTTAAATATGAAATTGTTTGAAAATTATTATTTTAATTTTCTTGATCAATTGCTTTTTAATGGGATAGTTTGAAATAAAACAAAACAGTTCAATACTTTGTTATTTGAAAATATATCTACCAAAACAATTTTTACATGATTAATTTAATTATTGAAACAATAAACAATTAAGTAATTTTCGAAATTCTCTTTTGTCCACCATTTACCGGTTTCCTTCAAAAAAAATTGTTCAGTTTTGTTCCAAAATAGTTATGGGACTACGATCAAAGTTTGCCCCACCCTGTATGCCAGAGGCAAGGAGCATTCTTCATACCAAAAAATCCTAATATTTGGAATCTTTAAAAGTTACGTAAAATACACCTTGTGCATATTAAATAAACCCTCTTCCTGGCACACCTTGTATAGTTTGTTTTTTAGAAACATTTTTTATGTTGAAAATTCTGTATAGCCTTGAAAGTAATAAATTTGTAGGTACTTACAATTTTGCTGCAGACTGAGCAGAATACTTTTCCCATGTCCATAGACAACTCTGAAAATGGTGTAATCCACATAGACACTTTGATACCACTTGCCATTTTAAATAGACACACTGGCACACTTCAAAATCTAAATTTAAATTAAAATTGTCGACACAACCTTAAAGAAAACTTTTAATCATTAATCCCCTCCTCGTGCCCTTAGTTTGGCAAAAAATAAATGGACCCCAATGCTGTCGGGTAATTAATTCTTAGTACCTACTTCCGGATCAAGTGAATATTTCAAACATCAACAATATTATTGGGATTCACCAGTAATTGTCCTATTCTTAAAATTATATTACTTACTGCTACATGCAAATCAAGTCAAGCAACACAAATTGAGAGCTTTTAAATTTACTTTACTCGCAAGAATAATAAAATTTTTTGGTTAAATTGTATAGGAGGAATTGTTTGTAAAATTGTCACAGATATGCTAAAAATGAAAAAATAGTTAAAAATATGAAAAATTCGGAAAAATTTCATATAATATGAAAAATATGCCAAATATGCAAATTTCATAAATGCCTCACTTTACATATCAACATTATCAATGAACTGTAATCAATTGATCACGTGACTTCCCTTACTTTTGTTAGCAAACTAGCTTTCGGACACTTCTGATGATCAAAGGTATACGATTATAGAAACAGAATATAATTCGGAAAATAAAATTAAAAGTAAAAAAAAATGTTTGACAGCTTTTATCCTAAAGCGTATTAAAAAGAAATAAGAAATTATGATCTCCAACCCCAAAAGCCTCATATACCAATTTTGAATAGAATAGAACAGGAAGATTATAATCTAATTTATGTAATCGTTTATGAGTGTAAGAAATTCCAGGAATACACAATTTCGCTAGTGCTCCAAGCGACATCATCCATCAAACTGCCAAACTGCCATCGCTTTCATGAAGTCCGTACGCTCTATATCTTTCAAGAGTTAACTTTTAGAATATCGGAAAGAAGAGGTGACAGGGAGGTATTGCTTCAGCTAATTTTGCGGAATTTGCGTAATGTTCAACGTAATCCAGAGTTCGATGTGTTTATTCAATTGGAACTGAATCCGCTTGTCATAATTGCATTTTCATAATAAAGCAATTCCGGTCATGTTTAATTGATTATAACGAGATTTCCCTAATGGACATTGCGATGACGATGAGCTTTGTATCACATGAAACTGGCTGGGTACTTTTGTATTGAAACCATCATGTTTTGTTTTATCTGTGTCATTCACACATATTTCTTTATCTAAAGTTCTAACTGAACATCAAGATAGTATGTATTTACAATACAAAGAATATTATCAACATATAGACATGAATATATTATCGGAAGAACGAATGTTATAGAAGATTAAGTAACAGTATACTGATTATCTGATATAAATGATAAACGTTTGGGAACACCGAATTAACAAGTAGAAAGCCAACTTTTAGAGCAATTTAGCCTTGTCAATATTTACTTCTAACAGGTTCATATATTTTTGGTGATCGTAAGATCGTATACCCTCAAACTTTTTTGTGCGTCTTCCTTGTTCGCCGGTATTGCAAAAATAGTTTGTTATGTATTTTTCGAGATAAATGCTGAAAACCATTTGAGTGAATGCAAATTTTAGCTTAACCTAATCAAACATTTTACAATAAAAAAACCAAGCAAAAATTTATGCAAATTAGCATCTATTCACATGTTTCTCGCATTCATCTCAAAAATAATATCCTTCAAACAAAGAAACCCGTTTCAAAAAAATGTTTAATAAGGCGGATCCTCTTAAGTTAGGAGCATGTTTCTCAAGGACTTTTCCGAGATTCATTTTTTTAATTTTGGACATATTTCGCGAGTGGTTCAAGTTCTGATGTAAAATTAAAAAAAAAAACTAGAATATAATTGGTAAGTTTCAGAAAATGTAGGAGAACAAAACAAAACACCATATTTGTGTACTACCTATAAGGTATTAAACATAAAAGTAAAAACTAAAAGTATTTTTTATAGGAAGATTCTTGACCCAGTATGAATTTATACAAAAATTCTCGGGAAATAGGTCACAATAACACTCTGTTTTAAATTTTCGTCTTTACGTACGTTTCGGTCTCACGACCTTTATCAGAAGACTTATTATGTAAAAAGGGGTTAATTAAAACTAATTAGCACAAGCGTCCATATCGCAGAATTTTCAATCAAAAAGCCCACGCCGTCGAAACGAACAGAACCACGAATAATCGAAAATTGTATCGTTAATATTAAAGTGTAATTTTTTTGTAATTTTCTTGGACGTTGTTTCTTTATTTACAAATACACTTGTCGTTTTGGCATTGAATTGCATCAAAAAACGTTGGGCAGAAATTAAAAACCACACACCTCTTGATCAATCGGATTTTATAAATGCGGTAAATTTTTGTTTAGAATGCACCTATTTTCAGTACGGTGAGCAGTATTTTGGACAAATTTTCGGCACAGCAATGGGATCTCCTATTTCAGCTACCATTGCTAACCTCGTTATGGAATGCTTAGAGGAATCCGTTATAAATTCATTAGATTTTCAGCCTGTATTCTTTAAACGATATGTAGATGATTGCCTTATGTGTGTTCCCAACGATAAAGTTCAATATATGATTAATAAATTCAACAATTTCCACTGTGAACTTCAATTCTCACTTGTGAAATAGAAATAAACAAAAACATAAATTTCCTAGATATGAACATTAGGCACGATGCAGATGGAAAAATAAAAACTTCTTGGTTTACTAAAGAAGTTTGGTCTCAACGTTATCTTCATTTCAATTCCGTTGCACCAGCTTGTTATAAAAAAAGTGTCATTAACAGCCTTACAGACCGCGAGGTGAAATTGTCCCACGCAGAAGACCGTCCCAAAAATTTAAAAATTGTTCGTAATACACTAGAAATGAATGGCTACCCAAAAACGTTCTTCTATCCTATCATTAAAGAGAGAATAAACAAAATCTATAATGGTTCTTCATATAAAAATAACATAACAGGTAATACAGACAATTATATAACTTTACAATACATTCCGGAGACCTCAGAAAAAATTGAGAAATGTTTGAAAAAGTACGATATAAATGTTGCGCATAAACCTACTAACTGTGGGAAATATTTCTCAAATCTTAAACCTGTAATACCTAAAGATAAACAAACCCACACAGTATATAAATTGAATTGTTTAGATTGTGATGGAACTTATACTGGAATCTCTAAACAATATTTACAAAAATGAATGTACGGCCATAAGTATAGCACAAGAAATAATAACTTAGAAAATTCCACCGCCCTTGCTAAACACTGCTTTGATTATAACCATCAGTTTGATTACAAAAATGTTAATATTTTAACTAAAGAAACCAATTATTATAAAAGATCTATCCTGGAGATGATTCACATAAAACGGGATTCCAATTCTGTGAACCATAGGAATGATATTCAGGGATTGAGTCAGATTTATACTAACTTGATTAATTAAAACTCTTGCAAATTCCTACATGCGTCTTTATAATGTTAAAAGTATATTTTAGGAAGAACGCTTATAGTAAATTCCAATGCAGGTATAAAACCTTTTCAAGTACGTCATAAATCTACATCTGTTTCGAGTAAACATCAACAAATAGCTTCGAACTTCAGTTGCTTTGAGACCATAGCAATATGCGTTTGTATATTATGAGAATTTTACTTAACAGTGGATTTTTGTTACAAAAAAATTATACTTTAATATTAACGATACAATTTTCGATTATTCGTGGTTCTGTTCGTTTCAACGGCGTGGGCTTTTTGATTGAAAATTGTGCGATATGGACGCTTGTGCTAATTAGTTTTAATTAACCCTTTTTTACATAATAAGTCTTCTGATGAAGGTCGTGAGATCGAAACGTACGTAAAGACGAAAATTCAAAACAGAGTGTTATTGTGACCTATTTCCCGAGAATTTTTGTATAAAAAAAAATATAGGAATAGTTACACTCTCAAATTTTTTAAGTTTGGATGACGAAGAGCTCAAACAAAGTAACCAACGCGCGGATTCATTGCATAAGCAGTTACGAAGTTTTTTTAATTATCAAAGACACTCTTGAAAAAAAATCTCATATGTGACTCACAATGTATTTCGGCAGCGTCCACAGATAAATAATTTACTATTTTATAATTCATTCAGCGAAGACTACTGAATATTATATTTCAAGATCTCTCTACGGTAATACAGGAATATTATACATATTATTAGAAACAATTCAATGATTTCATCTTGGTGCAGGATTTGCAAGAGCCTCGCAAGACTCGGTCTTGTCCTCGCAAGACTCGGTCTTGTCCTCGCAAGACTCGGTCTTGTCCTCGCAAGACTCGGTCTTGTCCTCGCAAGACTCGGTCTTGCCCTCGCTAGACTCGGTCTTGCAAATATTTTCTCTGGAGAGTATGGCGATGTCATCCGCATAGCCTACCGTCATTATACCAGCACGGTTTAACCTTACTAGTAGCTAATCTATGACCAAACTCCATAAAAGGGGGAGAGTACCTCTTTCTATGGACACCCTTCTGTTGATACCGACCCTTTCAGAGTATAAATTTTCCACGTCGTGGAAAGAATGTTCATAGTGCACCCTATTAGCTCTCGTGAGATAGCATGTCTCTCCGCCGCTTGTTTGATATAACTTCTAGAGGTCTCGTTAAAGGCCCCCTATGTCCAAGAAGGCACCACTGCAGACTCTCTTTCGCTTCAGCTGTTGCTCTATAAAGCCAACCGCCGAGTGGAGGGCCGTCTCGACAGATCTTCTCATTTGACGTTCACATAGATCTTCTTACCCACTTTAGGAATGAAGGTCACATGAGTACTACTTCACTCCTTGGTCGTTATCGCACCTCAATACAACCCCTCAACACCCCAGTCAGCGGAACCAGGATTGAGTCCAGACCCTGTTGCAGAAGTACTGTAAACAATCCATCATGGTTCGGTGACTTAAACGCCTCAAAGGAGTTGATAGCTTTTCCTAGTTTTTCAACGTTTTCCACTTTTGCTGCCACAGACCAGTTTCTCCCTCTAGGCAGCCCGGTGGAGTGAGTGTCGCACTCATTCACCCGAGGGCTGATATCCGGAAAACTGGTCTTCATAAACAGATCAAGTGTAGCCCCTATTTTCTTCCTTCAAGAACCGCTGACTACCTCCCCCGTGGCCTGCCAGTATCTTGTCTAGTTTTGCCGGGTCTGGGATTGTCTCAGTTCCAGAGCATAAATTCTACAAAGAAGTTCTTTCGGACTTTCTCAAGACGTCCTCAAATTGCCTCTGACTAATTTTGTGCCGATACCAGGCCTCCCTGGTCTCGACTTTCTTGGCTCTATTGAAGAGTCGTCTCGTTTCCCTCTGGCACTTTTCAAGGTTCTTCTTCCACTTAGGCCCTTTCGCTTTAGTGCTGACCCTTTAAGGGGATCATTAATATTTTTACCAGAAGCTGAAGCGGTTGAATCGTCGACCAACTGAATAAGTAAATAATGTAGAAAATTGTTGATAATTAATAGTGACTAATATAGGATCTAAGAAGGGCCCTTGAGAGACGCCAGCAATCACGAGATTTGCGTTAGATTCTGTACGCAAGTTCTTGTTTTTGCGATCTGATAAATAGGATGCTATTTAGCCACAATGGTCCTAATGAGGACTAGATACTCTTACCAATATATCTTCCTTCTTCTTGGGAATCAATTCATCAATTCCGAATGTAATCCATCGCCATCAAATTATTTGGTCTGAATATGCACTGCTTTGTTATAACAGTTTGGCAATTTCAACTTTCTGTTGCAGAACAAGGATTCTAATAAGACGTATAGAGCTTCAATAGTTGCATATTTGCCGCCTTCGAAGTTTGAATCGACTTTTGTCAGAATGGAGCTCGCCTGGAATTCAGCGAATGATTTATTTCTTCCGATGTTTCCTACGGAATGAGTGCTTCGTTCTGAATAGAACTCATTCCAACGTGAAATACAACATTGGTCTTGATTATTTTCGAACTACACGATATACGATATAATAAATTCCTAATAGAGGCTTGTATGAAATAAGATAATTGAATTCAAAAAGGTTCCCCTTGGTTATAAATTAATTTTATCGGAAACTCGTAATGAAATTTATTACTATAACGTGAGGACCCATTTTATTACAGAAACTATATACAGGCTACATACCTTCAATACAGGTCATGCGAAATATACTCTGAACAAATATGTCACCGTCATGCTTTGGAAATAAGTCACGTTTCGGTCACAAGACCTGCATCAGAAGGCTTGATACTATACGTGATAACCTGAAATAATATTTCTAGTATTATCCTTGACACTTATTTTCTGTGAATATTGCTTTCATTGGCTATCGTATACATTGAACAGTACATTCTTTGTAATCTATACTAAACTTTGTGCAAAAATTGGATATAGTCAGCCATTAATTGATGGAAATTCATTCAAAATTTGAATAAAATAAGTATAAAAAGTTCGATTTTCACTAATTTAATAAATAAATGTAAGTAGTTTCGCTAACGCCGGAGCTTCTTGAAACGAATGTTACAAAGTAATAACTTACTACGAAAGAGCTAACCGAATATATAACTTGAATTATTATCTTAGGCTAGATGGTTATTGGAATTTTACCTAAGTGGGTTTAACCCATCGAGGGATTGAACGATAAACTGGTTGCAAAGGAATTCAATAGGATATCGGACTTATTATATTTGTAAATCTCTAGGGTTCCTGGCAAACTTAACTCATTACTTTTATCCGGAATGTGTGAGATCTCAAAATTATCATTAACATGATGGTTACCAACAATTAAAAGTTCTGCAGAGGTTGAATCAGATTTATTATTAAAGTAGCTGCGCCTATGTTTTTTGATTCGATTTTTGGAGGTCCTTCCTGTCTGACCAATGTATATCTTAGGACAAAACCCACATGTTAACTCATACGCCCCACATTTGTCATCATTGGTTGATTTATCTCTATTATTCTTGATAAACATTCTTTTGCTTTTTTTACCCTACGTTAATACTTAAATTACTAAGAAAATTTAAATTTTTAGTAGTGGGTGACCCCGTATATGTGAAAAGAATAAATATAAATAATAAACATAAGACTAGTTCTATTTTTTATTCTTCATTTTATTTAATTACACTAGCTCAACGGGAGAAATCTCTTGGAGAGCTTAGGAGTACAATTACAGAGTAGGAATCAAAATTATCTAATATACACAGCTTTACAAATATCATTGGGGTTATAACAAAATATATCAACATTCAAACCGATCATCTCGTAGAATCTACACATTTGGAAAATTAGGGAAAATAATAACGTATTTGTTCTGCAGAGTGGTGAATAAAATGTTTGTGTGGAACTGGTGCGAGCAGATGTAACATGTAAATTCAGCCTTGATAAAATCACAGGACATTCAACCAGGTTATGAATGACCTTATACAGGAATAAAATGCTATGCATTTCCCTACGTTTATATAACTCTGGGCAAGATCTATCTAATAGAGCCTGGTGGGAAAATCCAATAGGTGGATAATTACCATCAGCTTTGAAGACTAAATATCTTAAGAAACGCCGATTCACGCGCTTCACGCTTTATATAAATTTTATAATGGAGATTCCACACAATTGAAGCATATCTGAGCTTATGAATTGTATAATTTTGTTATTAAATCACTATTGTCAAATTGGAGGCAATTTCGGATGATAAAGCCCAGCATTCTGTAGGCGCTAGAAACATTTGATTCAATGTGAGACGCAAATGACAATTCCACTTCAAACAAAACACCCAAGTTTCTGAAACTATAGGAACGAGCAAGAGCTGTGTCAACAAGCTTGTAATTGTAAATAATAAGCGTAATTTCCTTGGTGAAAGTACAGTGCACTTACTAATACTAAGCTCCAGATGATTTATTACACACTGAGTGTATCCAAGTCATGTTGCAGTGAGATTCAACATAAGGAATGCTTTAATGCCGTGTAAAGTTATGAATCGTTTGCGTTAAGGAGAAAATAACAGACAAATAAAGAAGAAATGTCATTGATAAGTAAATTGAATAGGAGTGGTCCAAGTACTGACCCTTGAGGTGGCATAAAATGAATACGTTTTGAAACCTCTATACTCTACATTTTGATATCAATCACTTTGTTTCATTATAGAAAATCCTCTTTTCAACGAAACCACAACCTGCTATAGTTTCTATTCAAAAAATACAAGTTTGTGTCATAACTTGAAAATGGAAAGCACTAAAAAAATTCCGCCTACTCATATGGATTGCGCGCATAAAAGTGCCCATAATGTTTTACTTACATGGCGATAATTCCAGCATTAAACATGTTACGAGGCTTTGTTGAACTCCTGAAAAATTGAGTATTTGGCAACAGCGCCTGAACAAATGACACTAGTCAGAATTGATAGACACCCCCAAATTTGTTTCAAAAAAAGAGCTCGAGGATGCGCGGTCGGTTTTTTTGTAGCGCACCTAATAATAGAGATACCCTATAAGGACATCCAATTTGGTTCACCCTATACAGTTATACCATTCATTTACAAATAATAGATAGATAGATCGTTTATTCGTTCAAGTTTACAGATATGACCTCAAGTGGCGTAGAACACGTCAGATAACAGTTAAATAGTTCAAATATGATACTGCAATAAAATGAAAAGTCAATAATTAAAACTAGTAAAATTATTCTACAGATATGCAATAGCATACTTTATGAAACATGAGAAACATTTCAAAGAATATCTATATGAAGATCAGTTAAACAATCATTAAGCGTATATTATGCTTTATGAATGAGTATTTTCTTCAACTTGTTTTCAAGATTAGTTTAGGCAGTTCTTGCAGTGATGAAGGCAATTTATTGAATATTTCCAGGAGAGTAAACTCAAAGTTCTTTAGTAGATACTTATAGTTCAATTTGTTGCTCTCATAGTTGTTTTTATATCTTCTGCCATAATCGTGCTTCTGTAAGTAGTCTCTGAATATTTCCAGATTTTTGCTAACAAAGATCACTACTACCTCATAAATATATAAACTATGTAAGGTAAATATTCCATTCTCTACAAAATACGGTTTACAGACTTTTCTCTGAGACAACTTAAAAAATATACATCTAACACATCTTTTTTGAAGAGCGAACACAGTCTGAACATCGCTCTAGTTGCCCCAAAAAGCTATTCCATATTTTAGAGTAGACTGGACATAAGCATGATAGGTAGTCATGGAGGCTTGAATATCTACTAGTACTGAAATAGTTCAAAATAATGCCTTAATAGAAACAGAAGTTGCCCCATTGTACAACCCTGTAGTACTCCCGCTTCAAAAGATACCCATGAAACCATTGAGATTCGAACAAGCGAACACGCGTCCACTATATCATATTACAAGGAAAAATTTCATGAACTGATGGCATTTTAAATTAATTGCAATAAGTTATTCCACTACCCATCCCGTTTAAAATGATTGAATTGAGAAACACAAGTGTTCTAATTAATGGTGATTGAAAGCAGACTTCTCTGGAGAATTAATCGTTATCAACTCTGATAATAGGCATCTCGAATACGTTTAAAATGACTATTTTGGTATTGATATTGCCATTTAAAACAAAACTAGTTGAAATACATCAGCTTATATTACAGTTTAAACTTAGAATATGACATAAAGCTGATTATATTAGCTCGGAACCAGAAAACACCGTCAAAGTATCTACGTATTGATTATGTGATTTGTAAGTTCTTGCAAACGGATCATAACTATCCCTAATATTGTTTCTGAAAGGCAGGTAATTATAAATGTCGGAAGAAGACATCATCATTAACTACTCAAACTGTAAACATTATTATTGGCTTACGATTTATTATGAGTAATTTGCTCAACCTGTTTGACACGATGAACTTTAATTAATCTGTTCAACATCCATTCTTGATTAGTCTTTTCCGCTCCCTTGTATCCAGATATGAATTTTTTAGGTTCAGCAAATTTTACTATCCACATTATATTATCTTATATTAGCTGTTATCCGCTGGCTACGCGTCGACTTTCTAGACTTAATGCATCTAAGTCATGTTAGAAGTTCAAGCGTCATCATGCTGACTCGTTAGTTGTTTTTTTTTATACATCGACTAGAGAAACCTTTAATGTTCGAAGAACATCGTGTGAGCCAACAGTGGAATGTAATGAGAGGAGACGGGCAGTCGTATTTTTTTTGAAGGTTTGGAGGTTATAGGCATAGGGAAGGGGAAGACCTCACTAGGTAGAGAGTTCCACAACTTTTCGAGTTTGACAGTGAAGTGGTGACTAGTTTGAGCTTCAATGTATGTTTGGGAGCCGAACTTCAAACAGTTTCACCTGACATCGTATTAGGGATTGTGGAATCCGCCTTCCTAGAGAAAACGCAAGCTTAAGTTTTGGTTGCATTAAAGTCTACTAGATTATCAAATCCTCATTTCAAGATCTGTGCCAGATCTTCATTAATTGCTCCAACCTTTCCCTGTCTCTCTCCTCTGGCTTCAATGGATGGTATTGGGGCTCTAGATGAGATCGAGATACAAAAAACCCCCGGATAAGAAGTTTTATTTCATTTTAGAGAGAATTGACGAGCATTTACTGAGGATGACCTGACACCCTGGTGGCACGGTTCCTCAGATGTATTGTAGCATTATTCAGAAATCAGAATCTAGATCAGCGACCCCATAAACCGCCGAGTAACTGATTTGGACTAATTTTAATGGATATTTATTAAATATTATTATACGTAAATCAAGTGCATTGAAAAAAATGCATTTTTCCACTTAAAAATGCAACTCAACATTTCTAATATAAACAAAAAGCAGACAAACTTTCCGGATACCTTTCAGAATATAATGTAAAAAATCGCATCTGAATTGGAGCAAAAATTTTATATGTGTTTGTGCTTTATTTCCTCTACTACATAGGCAGAATGAACTGTGATAATAATCTAAGTCAATATTTGGAAGTGTCACTCATATAAATTGTACGTGAATATATTAGCTGTCAAAAATGTTGAAATATATCGAATTCCTTTTACACCATTTGGGATTGAGCGTTTTCAGCGCTATGCGCCATCTAGATCAAACGGTAGTGTGGAAAGTTAGATCTCTACTCCAAACCTTTTATTGATGACGTCACACTTACGTTAGTAGTCAGTTTTTAGGCCTTGTCTCATAAGCGTACCTTACACGGTCAATATTATTGAAGCAATATTATTGACGACGTATTGGTAAAAAAATGGTAGCCCTCACACGATCCAATGATATTGATCAATAAAGTGTCAGTTTCAATTGTGCAATCAGGGAGGATGTATCTACCGGTTCTAATCGCGACTGCTTTGGTCCTCAAGAAGAGGAAAAGAGGAAGGCAAAGAACAGTGTGGACAAAAAGCTGTCTAAATAGACGTACGAGTCATGGATATGGGGAATTGCTTTTAGGACTCAACAGTGAGCCAGATGACTACAAGAATTTTTTAAGATTTTCGCCATTTATAATAAAGCAGGATACCATTATGAGGAGGGCGGATCGACTTGCAGTGTGACCGCCTTTCTCGGGAAAAGAATATGTTTTCTTGTTACACGGAAAAGTAGAAAGTTATCACCACCGGGATGAGTGATCCAGGGTCGTATATTTCCCGTTGAATGAAATCTGACAGATATGAATTGATTGATTCCTCACCAGTAAAACACAGATGTTTATATATATACAGTTTATTGAAGGAAATGATGGATTATCGAAAATACATGTACAAAAGAAAATAAATATTTACACCTACTCTAAATGAACAACAATTTCATAAAATTGCTTTACTAGTCGGGATAATTCGCAACAATTAAATAATCGGAAGTTTATAATATAATTCAAATCAGGATATCTATTCGCGTGATACAGTTGTTTACATCGAACAGATGGTCTAAAAAAAACTTAGACGCCAAGTAGTGTACGTTTAGAACGTTGACCCGCAATAAGGAACCAGCCGAAATAAGCTAATAGTTCTTTGATATCTGTAGCACGGTCGACACAGGTGGTGGATTCATTTCGAATCGTGGTAATTTACGTGATCGCTAATAATATTCGGGTCAATTCCTCAACACAAATAATAAATTATTCGGTTTTCGGTACTTGAATTTAGGAAAAAAACACACAAACAACTCTTAAATAAATAAAACACTCCTAATAGTACAAGAAATAGAAACAACCCATACCGCGTCTTGAGCATGACTAACGTTTTATTGCACAATATGGCAATATACTCCTCACATGTGTCAATAATATTGACGCCGCTTCAATATATTTACGGGCTTTTAATAAAAATCTGATTTTATTTTCTTCAATATTATTGCCATAAATATTATTGTTTCAATATACTCCTTACACGTTGCATATATTGATCAATATCGATATTGCTTCAATAATATTGACCGTGTAGGGTACGCTATAGAGAATATTGGCATCCCGCATGAAACATCGCACCAGGACCCGTTTTACTGTGATGCAATATCTAAATATACTCATTTGAACCCATTGTTAGTTATCAAATCATACCATATAACCAAAATAACTAAGTCCTTCGACAAAGACACAAAACGAACTTTCTAACAGTGAACCGCATTTCTAATACATAGGTCTCGTAATAGAATAATAAATCAGACAGAGCGACAAAGGATTTGAATATTTAAAATTCATACAACGTTCTCTCCTCGTTCCAGATTTCGTCCCTTGTCGAACAGCATGGCACATCTGGAAGTTTACGATCGTCAGCGGTGGCGAGAGTTGGGCAAGCTGTCAATCTGGCGGTCGAACGTTTCGTCACAGTTGGTGAGACCATCGCAGACGATTATCCGGAGATACGACAGGGCATGTACGAAGCATGCAAGGAGGCGAGGCAAGCTGGTAGGTCTCTATGCAATTTATGTGATAACAATAATTGAATTCAGTCATATGGCGTTTACGTTGTTTGTTAGACAGTGTTTTCGTTTCAAGATTGATCGATTTCTAGATTCAATGATACCGTGTATTCAATTATTGAATACCTACCTCAATTCTTTATGCCATATTTATCCCATCACTTGATTTTAACTTCATCTTTTGAGTTTCATATATGACCAGTAACAACTCAATTACGCTGTTAATAAACAGAAATCACTTCAACAGGTTATATCTGAAGGACTGCTTGTTACGCATATAATCCTAGTAATCGTAACCTTGTGATATCCCGAAGAGATTAATACCAAATTAGATAACTCAAAATATTTTATTTTAATATGTCAGATTGTCACATGTATGTTTATTGAATATAAACATGCAACATATTTGTTATACTTATTACAGTATAACAAATGATGAGTCGACAAGATTCCGACAAGTGAGTGCATGACATGAGTGTCAATGCCGGCACGTAGGTCAACCTTCGCCGTACTATAGCATGAACTATTATTAGAGGAGCAAGGCCGTTGAGAATAGATATTAGTACATTAGATGATATTAAGGAGTAAGTTCAGTACATTCATTAAGTTAGCTAGCGCAGTTAGCTCTTAGTCAGTCTAAGTTCCAGCTGTCGGTCTCAAGGAATGTGCGCCTGAATCAACACCAGTTTTCTGCAGGTTGTTTACCCTTTCATACAAACTTGGTGTGTTTCCTTCCAGCTAAAAGACAGCTAGAGTGTAACTAATTCCAAAAAAGGAAAGACGACCCTTCCTGAGAATTAAAGACCCATTGCATCATCATCTGTGATCTCTGAAGTGATGGAAGCAATCAACTTCGAGCTAATTAAATACCTAGAGAGCTAGAAAATTGAGAATGACCGGCAATATGGCTTTCCTCAGCAGAGATCAACAGGAGACCTGCTTGCCTAAATAACACATGTATGGGAGAAATCTATTGATAAACATGGGGAATCTCTAGATGTATCATTGGATATCTCCAAGCATTTGAGTCTGGCACCAAAGCTTTCTTGGAAACCTTCCGACATAAGGTCTGTCGCTTCAACTTTGTCGTTCACTATCGAGTTTTCTCCCAGATAGATCACTCCATGTGGTGTTTAACGGAGTATTCTCTGACACAATGGCTATCAACGCTGGTATTCCACACGGATCTCTGTTGCACCAACTTTGTTTCTACTCCATATCCACGATCTGCCGGAAGTGACCACCTGTCTCTCCCACAGCTTTGCAGATGATGTTACACTTCATACTGCTTTCTCATCTACAGGCCCTATACCATCCATCGAAGCCAAAAGAGCGAAATGTTGGATGTTTTAATCCACAAACATCATTCATTGTTCAATTCACAATACACCACTATCGATTGAATATCTAAGCATGTGAAACACAAATTATCTGAATCAATTCTAGGTTTCGCACAAAATAGCCACAAAGCACCGAGAATTCAAATCTAAGCAGTTGTTCGTAGTTGCTTGAAATGGCGGCTACTGTCTTATTCAAATTGAACATATCCCTATCCTATATACTTTCTGCTGAGATATTATATTTCATAACGTAGACTATTTGGATAAAATTTCAATGTAGCATAGAGAATGTCATACCGTTATCCATTAGCGGTGCTCGCAAGCGAAAAATTATGTTAACAGAAGTGAGGGAATCAGCGATTGATTGATCACAGGTTTTTTGGATTATATTTCCGATGAACATCCGAAAAAGCTTTATCTTGATACGAAAAATCTAATTTGTTCACATCTAAATCAATCATTGAAAATTCCAACTACGGAACTTGAGTGCGTCACGAAGAGTATCTTTGTCCTTCACCCGTTTATTACAGCAGTATTCTGTTAGTGGGTTTATGGAGTATTGTCAATATGTACATTTCGCTGCTTCGATATACTCAGGGCTATTTATAACATTTGAGCTGAGTTCATCAACGGGTTTATTGCTGAAAAACAGATTGTACTGCGACAAATTCTAAATTTATTGATGCCTCAGGGAAATTATATACCACGCATCATTATGCTGCATCTCACAGTTTCTAATTAGCAATGTTTGATCTGTAGTATATTCGTGATTGCATGTTTTTATTACGTGATAATATTGTTGATGAGGATATAATTTATAATAGGTTGTAGAGTACTAAATCGGTATTATGAGGACATGCAAATTGTATCGCAACAGGCATTAAACCGTTACACTTATATTATATGTAAGTATTGATAGATACTGTCAATGATTGAACAATTACTTGTTGGAAATTAATCTTATCCTCAAAAGTAGTATATGTTTTTCTAGATCGATCAGTGGCATCAGAGTAAATAGCTCCAGACAGCTGTTTCGCCATCCCTTACTCATCAGTGGAACGCATACATCTGTAGTGTCACTGATCGATATCCCTGCAGCTGATGTTGTAAGGTTTTGAAGTGACCTTTTGTATTATCCCATTTAGCCATTAGGATCTTTAAACTCAGGGCTCATAGTGAAACGTGACCTTAGATTCTTGATTGATCGAATTACCCTGAGCGTCAACTGATTTCGCAAAAAAAGTTGAGATAGATTCCTCAATTTCCGGCACTACGAGTTTTTTATGTTGGGAGGTGGTTGAAACCCTTTATGGTCACCTTATGGGCCTGTAACATCCCATAAGGTAGTGTGGGAGTCCTTGAGTCTGAATTTAATCACCTCAGATATATAGGCCTGACGGCCCATTGTATCTTGCCTCACCACTTTCTCGGACCATCGGAAAAAAGCCAGTCGCTGAGATTAGCAAACGCGACCGGCAGCCACAGTGATTAGAAGATCGATGCTTCTACCACTGAGCTACCAACTCGACAAAGTAGACTCTGAATAAAGACAAGAGGAAGAATACAGTGAATGATTATCTAATTTGGATGAGTCGATATTCTCATAAGTATTGAAAAATATCATCGATCGGAGAATATACACATCCACAACCAGGTTTAGACACAATTAGACATCAAATCACTTGTTCACCGTCGATAACAATCTTTCAATACAGCTAATTAGCAGATAAGATAAACGATAAGAATACGACTCACCCAGATAAGGTCACTAACCAAAATGATATTCGGTTGATTTCCACTTTCTGGTGACCCCTCCCATCGCGTGTCGCGAGATCTCTCTCGAGTTTTCGCGCAATAATTGAATAATCGATTTGCGCCATTAAATCACAGATGTCGGTAACAATCTCTTTCCAAGTTCAATTATCTATAGTTTCGAGCGGAAACCGTTATCAAGATTATTCAAGCAATTAGACATAGTAACGTATATAACGTTATAATCTGGAATATAACATAATATAATGTTTATTATCTGAACCGAAGAAGTTAAATATCATAAATGCGCATTATACAGTTGTAGGAAAGTATGAATCTGATGGTCGGATGAATCAATTACTGTTACTTTTGCATGCGAACGACGGACTAACAGTTTCATGGATGATATAGGTTAACAACGTGTCCTAGATGGATATTAGCAAGGGAGGAGCACTGAAACTTGAATATGATTAATATCCGAAGGCAGAGGCTCTATTGAGATTTTGTATGCCGACGTTAATAAATGGTTTCTTCATTAAACTGAACATCTCTTGTTCTGCCGGCTCTTGCGTTTACAATTAGCCATCCTGTTTCCGGAAATTCCACAACATTATGAGTACTAATCCAGGGTTTCCGAAATATATCCTTCGTCAATATCGCACGTCAATTCCACATTCAAAATCCTGCAGGAAATATATACTTGCAACCCGGGAATGAAGTGAGTCTATTAGTAACGTGTACATTTTGAGTTGTGAGTACTACGAAACTCCATGGAGCTATGATATGTCTATATTCAAGAGTTTACTTCATACGAATTTTCTCTTGCCAAAATGATTTTTGAAATTAACAAAAAATAAAAAATTTCAATTAAATCTGATGACATTTGATCAATTTAAATGAAACTGGCAGTCGTAACCTCTCCGGCTTCAATTGTTTCATGATAAGCATTGTATAGGCTATCGAATGATAGGGGTTACCATTCAGGTCAAATTTTTCCTATGCATTATGGATTATAAAATGGGTTCTTCCATTTCTGGAATCGATATGATTCGAGATCGTAATTTCATAATCCCAGAAAGTTACCATACATACCAACATGGGCCTAACGATATGATCCAGGTTCTAAGAAACGGCCCCTACTATCATAAAAAAACCTTACATTAAAAGATTCTTCAAAGCGTGCGCAATCACTTGCGCTATAGCCCAGAAGTTTACCACCATTCACGGCTTTTTCATATATATCAGCTCTTGTACTATATAACTTAATTTTTCACGGTTATAATTTCTAATATTCAATGAAGATTTCAAATGACTTCATTGTTTGGTTGTGTTCATTCTTGCAGGCTGAGAGAGTTTTGCAACCTGTTCTGATTGTGAATTTATCTATTATCCACGACAATCTGGTATATTTCTATTCCGATTATCGGTTTTATCACCCCTTTTCGATGAATTCACGAATTCCTTAATCAAATTGTAACTGACACAAGTCTTTCGCTCCGCTTTAATCGGATTTCACATTATCCAGCGGTCTCAGGCAAAAGACAACAGAAGTTGGGAATCAATGCTTCGTAGGATCGTGATTATAACAGATTATGTATATCCACGGTTTCGGCGTTTATGTGGTGTAAAATTATTTCAAACTTTCTAAACAGAAATAGAACCCGAATTTGCACTAAAACTTGTAACATTTCATTTTCACACATTCATTGACATTATCAGAGCGTAGGAAATTACGTAATTCATATTGAGGTTATACTCCCTGGTGATATATTGTCATCGAATACTGATTATTTGAATAATAGGAGACAGCTTAAGTCCCAACTGGACATAACGGTGATTGATAGCCGGTTAGATTATGAGCATGTACATAATCCAAAATTGTTCAAGTAATATTATTGAATCTAAAAATGAACTAACAAATAACATGCTTATAATTGTCACTTGGATATAGTATATTGTCCTCATATGGGTTCATTTAATGTTATTATAAGCACTGATAAGTACGAAATGATCAATAAAAAATACTTTCAGCTACCAAGTAGCCATCATCAGAGTAAACTAAAGTATAAAGCAAAATGTACCTATTTGAAGACTATTTAGGGTTAATAATGCAAACAAAGGGTTACCCTCAGCTGGAGATAAATCTGAATTTGATAAATTGCTTTTCCGGGGATCCAGAATTCGTCACAGTACGCATGTAAACCTAAAATTCGTGTACGTAATTCGTCACATGGCATTCTGTCGTCCGACTTTAGGACTGCGAAATTCGTCCCAAAGATAATTATTGATTTAAAAACTCTAAAATACAATGAAATAGTAATTTTCCTAACAAGTGCGGAAAGTGATGCTTTCCTGCACGCGACTGCCGTTAGCGGAGTTCGGGTAAGCAGTCGAGTGCGGGAAAGACACTTTCCGCATGAGTTAGGAACAATACTTTTTCTACAAGCGTAGGAAACAAATTCATTTTTTCAATTATTTATTCATGCAAATGGAAACAACTAACAAGAGTAACATTTTCTATCCACTAATTATTCGTAATATTTATTGTAAATGTACAATTTGATGCATTATGTAAATTTATAGCGGAAGCCAGCATATTTTTTGAAGACGGCTGATTTCCTGAAGAAGAAGGTAACTCGGGCAATATATTATCGAAAGAAATCGAATGTGCAGGCACAGGCATCAAATCGTCGCCGATCGATATAGACGTGGATGATTCTAAAATGCACCCGGAAGACGATGTAGTGTTCAAATTGAGAATTTTGTTGGACATTTCTTTTTTTCGATTGGTGGAGTCTTCTAAATACCCCTCTGCAACTGAAGTCGATTTCCATCCTCCTAGGCGTTTGATATTAGTTATACCCACACCACAGTCAGCAAGTAAAGTGGCTGAGGAACGCCTGAAGCTGTGACCAGTGTAAAGCTCTGGATTTTGAAGGCGCAGATATACTGCTATTTCGGAGGGTATCTTTCCTATGGTATTGATTCCTACACATTGCACAGTACATTTTCCACTTTTGTAATACAAGAATAAACGACGGTGAGGAGTCTCTTTTGGACGTAAATGTACATAATTTCTGTATACGTTCAAAAAATAACCATCATTTGCTTCTTCAGATATCACGAAGGATCTAGAGGAATGATTTTTGGAATCCTTGATATTAACAATTATCAGGTTTTCTTTGTCATCTATGTCGTCAATGGTGAGTTTTGTCAGCTCTTCTCGTCTGCAAGCACCAGCTAATCCAAAAATTGCTACTAACTTAATCATGAGGTATATGTCATCGGGTGCTTCAGTCATAAATTTTGAAACGTCTTCTTGAGTGAAGATTTTGGCCTTTTTCGGTCGAAAACCGACATTCTGTTTTTTAATGAATGCAGTTATTTTGTAAAATTTGCTAATATCCAAATTTTGCTTTACTTTGAATACACTCTTCAACATTGAATATCTTGCCCATAAAGTGTTCGGCTTCCATGTTTTAGACATTTCTAGAAAATAAGCCAAGAATACTTCTTCTTTATTTGGTGTTTTCACTTTTTTATTGTTGCACCATTTAATAAAACTCGTGTATTGCTTCTCATACCTTTGTTTAGATTTCGTTGGCAATAACTCTAAGTTCGCATCTGTAGCTGCTTGCACGATTTCTTGTGGAAGTTCTTCATCAGATGAATAATCCATTGTGGCAATTTCACTGAATCGAAAATTTTATATAAGTAACGCTTTGTCTGTAACTCTGACAATTACAAACAAATTTGTGTATTGATCGGCATGACAACATCAATTGTTACCTACTCGTTATCAGATCAATCAAAGCCTATATATAGGGTGATTTTCATAACAATACATTTTTATTTATCAATATTTGTTCATTTTTTCAATAAATAGTGCAAAATGATGGATGATTTTGAACAAACTCACTTAGTATTGCAACAAAAAAGCTTGAACTTTCATATTTTGTCACCCACCACTTATATTTTACGAGGATATCATATAAATGTTTTTCCCGCACTAGTGTGGGAAAACTTTTCCCGCACAACTGGGAAAATGACACTTTCCAAACTGAATTGCGTGCGGGTAGAGGGTGAATCACGCACGCTTGTAGGAAAACCTTGTTTATGCAACAATTTTGCCACCATAGGAGTCCAAGTAGTATTTTTACGCTTACAAAAGGAATTAATATGATTGAAAAATTAAAGTATGAGGTCAGTTTTACTTTATTTATTCACTAAATTAGTGTAATAAAAAAATATGTAACATATGATCAAGAATATAATGTACCTATAGTACATAAATCTCACATAATAGTACTACATATTTTATGGATGGTAAATAGTTGTGTGATAAATTTTGTACAGTATTCGAATGTGCCATCCATGTATATAAAACTCGACTTATATGAAAATTTCGATTTTGTTTGACAGCTAAAGTTACAATTCCATTTCGGAAATCATTAGCCAGAACGTAATTTTCCTCTATTGACGTTTCGTACAAATGTTCTTGCAGAGAACGGTGAACTTCGTTGGCAGAGCGAGACAAAGTCGGCAATGTTTTGCGACGTTTATTGTACATATTTTCTTTGACGCATTTCGAGTCCCGGGAAGTCAATGTTTCTGAAGAAAAATCTGAGGGGAAAACCATTCGAATGCAATATTTCAGTTGGTCTCTCTGTAGGTTCTTCTTCCGCTTTTCTTTTACAGGCAACACTATGCAGTTTTCTTCAGATTCGTGATTATGTTGATTTTTTAATGTTGTTACAACAAAACTACTCGATTCCCCAATGGTATACACATAAACCTTACATTTAGGCCGTTTGATGCACCTCCATTAGTTGAAGATCGATGTTTAGAAAACATATATGTTACGTACACTATTTGGGTGTTTCCGCGTTCACTAGTAATTTTTATCACAAACGACATTCTAAATTTTGAAAATAATGTTAACCATTACTTGTTAGCACGTACAACACGAAAAATATAATGATTATAAGTTTGCAAACGACCCTTTGTCTATCTTAATAAGCAATAAATATTCAATAAGTCGTAATGATCAACATCCGCCTTTCCTTTCTATTCTTACGAACCCTTAAAATTTACCTGAGACCTTGACCATTCCCCATAATCAATATGTGTATCTTGAATAGTATACTTCCGCGGACAACTTCAGTTTCAGTTCAAGCCTCAAGCCTGCCTTGAAGATGTCACCTGTAATAGTTGGCGAAACGTCGGCATCAAGTCGAGCTATTGTAACGCGGAATTCATCCGGAAGCCAAGTTTTTCCAATCAATATGTGACGAATATCGTGCCGTCCGGTTTTTCGCTTATACATTTCCATCCCTTGTACATCACCTGGATATTTGTCTGTACTGTGTTTAACAGTGATAAACTTTCTTGAGAAATAAAGTATACCTGTTTTTTTGAAATATGCATATGATTTTTCACTATTATTTTTCTTTATATTGGCAAATGTTCTTTTTCTAACAAGTTAGAATGTTTCTTTTAGTTTGACCGACATAGCATTTCGATTACAACTCACAAACATTTTAGTAAATTCCAAATTTGTCGAAATCGGAAATTTCATCAAACGTATCGGCTAAACGGTTTTTAGCCTGTTCGCTTCGGGTTTTATTGCAAATTTAGTAAATGAATTATGGAATTTATTGATTATTGAATGGATATAAGTTGATTGAATTTCACTGAGAATCATTTGAAAGTAGCGGCTCTAAGTTGGTTAGTTGATTGAGTTCCATTTTCCGTTTTGGGCTAGAAATTAACTTATTTATCGAAGATTTGTAGAAGTTCTCAACTTCGCTATTATAATTTTTCTGGCTAACCGGAACATTTAACAATCTATGAACAAGACTATTGAATGGCGCTATTTTATAATTAATTGGTGTACATGAATCCACTGGAATATACCTACTCATTTGGGTAGCTTATCTATGGAACGCCGTTTTGATATTTAATCGAGCTATCGCTCTGGATGCGCTGTAATTGATATATATTTCTCCACTATATGCAATGAGAAAAACTAGTGAATTTCAATTAAAACGGTGTAAACTTTTAAACCCTGACTTACAAATAATCATGATTCTCATTGGTACTACTTGAATTTTTATTATATGCATTATTCTTTGTTAATGAATAACTCGATAGTTTGTCGTTTTAAAGACATATAAGTAATTGGTTGCCAATTTATTTTCAAACCTAAGCTTGCTGTTAATAAATATTAAAACGGCGTTCCAAAATATGACACTATTCAACAATTTTTCTTTGTGGATATAATAACTTCCTCATCTTGTTCGGTCTAAAATATAATGTGTAACAAATTGAAAACAATTGAATTACATAGAATAGAAACTCGACCTATAAAATTTTTCTACTTAAATAATAATATCGTTGCATTTATATGGAAACAGATTCTTATTACAAAGGCCCAGGTCTTACACAAATTTCACTTTAGTCCAATTCTAATAGAAATTGAGATGCATTGTATTTTAATTTAAAACTTATAGTTCTCACAGGGAATTATCTCTTCGACTCAAATTATTTCTAAGCTCTACAGAAGAATCATACAGTTCATTTAGGTACTTCTCTTGAATTGAAATCAAAACTTTTCAATTCATAATACACGAAAAAATGTTCCTTCTCAAATAGACGACCCCATATTAATGAATACGTTGTTATTTTTTCCAATTGCTAATCAATTCGCCCCAATTATTTTGTAGACTGCTATTGTATGGGATCCTAAAATAAATTCATGCATGCATTTCTTTGATAACCAACCTGATGTGTAATATGTGCTACTACCTTATTTTGTGGCAACCACAATTGATTTTTCAAGCGGAACAAGTAAAATATTTTAAAACAATAAATATTGTTTATTCAAGTTATAATTTCATTTATATGGTATAAGTCTGTATTTGAAATCATTTAAAAGCATTGTAGTTCGATATGCCTTCCAATTTAAATTGACTTCCTAATTTTTACATGCCTAAATTTTATTCCTTCAAATTCAATTTAATGTAAAAATGCTGTTAGCATTCGAATTTTTATGATACCATTTAATTTTATGAGAACCATATTTTCCGTTAGAACATCATCCAAATAACAATGATTATAATAAGAATACTGACTAACTTATTTCATATGAATCGAAATATGGTAGACGAATTTACTTTGGAAATAGAACTGATGATGCATATTTCTATGTATTTGCTATTTCCATTTTAACCAATGTTAATGTTAATTATATGAAACTCTCACGAGTTGGTCTTCAAATTTTTTATTTCAATTCATGCCAATTTTTAATGTAACCATGATATTGATATGTGAATTTCAACGAACCCAAGCTTACAATCCCTCATTTAATTTGAGCTGAATTAATTTGATAGCCTTATTTCAATGTTATCTGAATTTCGACGTTATAATTATTTATATTGTATTGAAATTATTTCGGTTTGCATGTTTCAATGATATATACATTCATATAGTTATTTGATACAATAATTATTTGGATTTCAAATCATTGTTTACCATTATTGCTGCATACCATAAAAATTCCGATATCATAATATCGATCAAAACAATGGAAATCGAAGTGCCTCTAGTGGTGGGCAGCTCAATCTCCATAGTGTATGGAATAGTATGACAGCTATCCACTAGAGGCGGGTCAATTTCCATTGTTTACATCCATTTTTATGATATACCGATAGCTGGTGTCAATTGAAATTAAGAGATGAATAAGTTCATACGCTTGCATTAAAATTGGAACACAACATTGAAACGTGCAAATCAAAATAATACATAAGAAGTTTATTCAACGTAGGATCACGATGAAATAAATATTAAAACGGCTCGGCAAATTTTGATATTTTTATTCGGTAGGTGCTACATTCAACAAGAATTTCTATTCTTTATAACAATTTTATGATACACGGGTATCTCATGATGAATAAAATTAGATATAACATGCATATACAGTTGAAAGAGCATCTTTACATAGTTTTAATTATCACCAGGCACCTGGATAACAAAAGAATGATGTAAACAATGGAAATCGAACTGCCTCTAGTGGCGGGCAGCTCAAACTCTATAGCGCGAGGAACAATATGACAGCAATTGCCATATAAGGCAGGTCAATTTCAATTGTTTACACCATTTTTATGATATACAGATAGCTGGTGTCAATTGAAATTAAGAGATGAATATGTTCGTTCATGCATTAAAATTGGAACATTAAATTGAAACGTGCAAATCAAAATAATACATGAAAAGTTTATTCAACGCAGGATCACGATGAAATAAATATTAAAACGGCTCGGCAAATTTTGATATTTATATTCGGTAAGTGCTACATTCAACAAGAATTTCTATTCTTTTTATGATACACGGGTACCTCATGATAAATAAAATTGGAAATAATTTGCATACACACTTGATTGAGCTTCGTTTCTTTATTTTAATTATCACCAGGCACCTGGGTAACAAAATAATGATGTAAATAATGCAAATTGACGCGCCTCTCGTGACTATTTAGAAAATCAACTATACGTATTATGTAGTTAACACATTAAGTTATTCTCCATCAGATGGCAGCATAATCGTTTTAAAGATCATTTTTATTGCTTGCGAGTTTTTATTGTATGCAGGCAACTTGTGTTCAATAAAATTGGAAACGAATAAAATGTTTTCTTCAAATAAATTGTAGCCATGTTAAACATGAAATTCCAATACATCAGAAATGCCTTTATATTCGGAATCGCGAGGACGTTAAAATTCAACAATCATTTGAATTCGTCCACTTTATTTGTTTCGGAATAATTGAATTAAGAAGACATAACCCTTAGGTACATGAAATAGAAAGTCAATAAAAAGCATATGATATAAATTCCTGCAAAAATTTGAATATTTCTATAATAAGGTGGAAGATTTTCATTTCCTATAACGTAATAATGCAGATAAAATAAAAATTACATACCATTGAAATTCCGATTACTGATAAATGAGAGAATTCATGAAAAGTCTTATTTTTGCTAATTAAATTTTAATAGTACAATAAAATGTAACGACAGAATATCTTGCAAAGATAGGAATAAGCATGTGAATCGAAATATAACCACGTTTACAATTGAAATTTATATAACCAAGAAATTGGGAAAATATATTAATATAAGTAATTCCAACTATCCAAAGGTTTACGAAATGCTTCCAAAAAATTGGAAACAATATATATTAGTCGAATACAAAAATTCTCAATTTGGATTAATATGAACCCAGCCAAACATTTATATTATCCTATAAATTTGAATGAGCCGAAAACTGTAGGAATGTGATAGAAATGAAACTCTTATATATGATAAATACTCATTAAATGTAAACTTTGGTAGCGACTGAAATTTCCCTAGCATATTAACTCTCAGTACAATAGAAATTCGGCTAACATTCTATGCGGACACAATTTATTCCTGTAATTGTTTAGAAATTAATCCTCTTAGAGCAGCTTTGAATTTAAATACAAACGAATCGACTGGCTTTGAATGGAAATAGCATCCCCAAATATGTAGTACAATTATTTTAAGATGAACTGATGTTATGATTTAGGCAATTCTACAAAATCGTACTATTTGCTATGATCTTGGTTGCGATTTAATGGGTAGTAAATTTATTTGGAAACCATAAGCCTGCTGTTAATAAATAGTAAAACGGCATTCCATACTTATCCGTATATGTCGGAGTCCAAATGGTGACCACTTTTAATAATACAAATGTCAAGAAGAGGAAGCCGGTAATTGCTTTTAGTTCTAAAGTGAATTAAATTGAATCAAATTGGTTATTAAGCGCATCTATTGAACCATGTGGATCAAATTCTTTACTTATAATTGCGAAAATATAACTTTTTTCTGGAACAGATTAAATTTTGATTTCAAGGAGGTTACAAGTTCGCTCAGAAAAATATTGTCCAGGAAAGGTGAGAGTGTATTGCCCATTGTATATCCGCTTGTTTGTTTTTAGAAAGTTTTGTTCAAAGTCAAATGGTTTTTCTCCATGCTTAAAGATGTAAGAATCAAATAATCTGAACAATTTATATAGGGATATTAATCAATATCTGAGAGCCTTTTCTCTAAAATACTCAGCGACTTAGGGATTGGGGGGTTTGTGAACACTGAAACAACATCAAATAAAACTAAGGGTATCACTAGGTCCAAGTTTGAGATATGAGATATTTCAAACTTACAACTAGTTCCAAAGGATTCTTTATAGAAAAACTTAGGAATGGGGGGGGGGGGGGGGTTGTAGGTTGCTCAATTATATCATTGATTGAATTACGATTTCGGTATTTCATCAGATAATTTGAGTTTTATTTGAAATATAAATTTTCCTCTCTTGTTAAGACACCAATAATGAATATGCTCGCGATAATTTATCATCAAGAGATCCAAACTTTATTGCCTACAACTTGAAGATTAACTTGCAGTGACGTTAATCATATGATTTATGGTCTGTTATTTTATAGTAACTCATATCCTGTGATTTACTCTGTGACCTATAGATTCTTATTGCATTTTTCTTGTAGTTTTTGTCCGTATATCGCTTTCGGATAATCCCTACATAAACTTAAGTTGACACTAGATTATTAAAATCGAGTTTACGAGAGCATTCGGATAGAAAACCTAATATAAAACTAGAACGAACTGACATACATTTATATGAGACATGAAAGTAAGGAAACGTTTATTAGACATCCAATATAAGTTTGTTTCCTTAGTGGACATTCAGAAGTAATGACTTTAGAACCTCTGACGTCTCTACAATATTATACTTGAAGTAATTATTCCGGTTATTGAGTGGGTTGAAGCATCAAGACGAACATAATGGAGCCAGCACAAATATTATCATTTGCAAAGAAATTTCATTACATTATAAGCTTCATAAAAAAGCTCTTATTAAAACTTTACGGCACTCGTGTATAAATTCACTCTCAGCGAATAACGTAATGTACCTACTCAAATATAAATTATGAATAAATTTGAAGTTGAGTTAAACGGTCGTCCACATGATAGAATCGAATTTTTCATCCATGAGAGTGTATTATGGCGTTGTTATATCGGAATCGATGAGATCAAACCAATTCAGTATTTTTCCATATCTACCTCTTATAAAATTTCGGAAAATCTGCAAATTGAAAGGGTTAGTTCAACTGGGGAACTTGTTCTATGGGATGCGGATACCAATTTCTACTAACTAATAGTAGAATCGAATTTCTTATCCATGAGAGTTTATTATGACGGCGTTATATCTGAATCGATGAGATCGACCATCTCTATCTCAGAAGGTTGCAGGTACCAATTTCAGGTACATTAATCTTGTTAAATTTGATTTATAGAGTTTTATCTGAGGGATGGCAGAAATTCCAGGTTTCGGAACGCTGAGACAAGTTGCCTTAACTCCTGCGATGAAAACTAATGTGAGAATCGAATTTCTCATCCACGAGGGTTTATTAGGACGGCGCTATATCGGAATCTATGAGATCGACCAAATTCACTTTTTCTCCATACCTCTACCACTTATGAAATTTCGGAGAATGTGAATCCATGAAAAGAACAGAAGGTACAGAGTTTCGACAGCTCAGTAACCTTTTGGTAATGGTAAGGATGGAGGAGTTGCATTTTCCGAGCTCATGTATATTATTCGTTATTCTCGATCTCCACTACCCCTCTGTTTCAAAGGATGACTCAATCTTGTATGCAACCCCCGCTCAATGTCACGTCACAACTTAAACTTCTGAAGAAAGGAGAGCTGTTTGGAAATTTTCAGATCATTCTGCTTTCGTTATATGTACAGTTGAGTCAGATCGAGCGGGGTATAGGGGATAATCTTGTGAGTATAAGTGCTTGTATTGTATATTGAGATAGACAAGAAGCAGAATCGGTGCTGTAGGGAAAGGGAACTGTGCATTACACAGGTTGTACTAGTCTGAGCGAGGCCTGTTAGTCAGTAACTCACGGGAGACATGAGGATGTACATCGATTTGGGAATTCTTGACATCGCGAAAGTCCGTTAGATGAATAATAAAAATGCAAAGGAAGTAATGACTCATCGGTGAATACATTCTTCCACTACGGACAATTTTGATAGGGATGGAACACGACCATGTATGATGGCGACTTAATGAAGTAGCGGGCCTTGTAAAAAATTTCATTGAATTCTATTTGATTCTGCCACTTTGATAATTGTTATACAAATGTTCTATGGAATCTCAGAAGGTTGCGGATACCAATTTCGGGTCCATTAATCTTGTTAAACGTGATTTTATGGAGTTTTATCCGCGGGATGGCCGAAATTCCAGGTGTCGGAACGCTGCGACATGTTGCCTTAACCCCTGAGATGAAAACTACCGGTAGAATCTAATTTCTCCTACATGAGAGTTCATTATGACGGCGTTATATCGGAATTTATAAGATCGGCCGAAGTCAATATTTTTCCATACCTACCCCTCATGAGATTTCGGAGAATGTGAACATTCAAAAGGTTCATGTAACTGAGGAACTTGTTCTATGGGATCTCAGAAGGTTACCGATATCAATTTTGGGTATATTAATTTTGTTAAAAGTGATTTTATGGAGTTTTTAACTGAGGGATGGGCAAAATTCCAGGTTTCGGAACTCTGCGACATATTGCCTTAACTTCTGAGGTGGTAGAATCGAATTTATCATCCATGAGAGTGTATTATGACAGCCTTGTATATTTTGATTTGCTCTGTGACCTCTGGATTCTCATTGAATTTTTCCCTTATGAAATTTTGGAAATAGCTAACTTTTCAAAAGGTTCATGTAACTGATTGAACTGGTTCTACAATATCTTAGAAGGTTGTGGATACCGATTCCGGGTGCATTAATTATGTTAAAAGTGATTGTCTAGTTCATTTATCTTAGGAATGTCCGAGATTCATGGTTTCGAAACGCTGCAATATGTTGCCTTAGCGTCTGAGGTGAAAACTGATGGTGAAATCGAATTTCTCATCAATGAGGGTGTATTATGACGGCATTACATCGGGATCGATGAGATCCACCGAATTCACTATTTTTCCATACTTATCAACCCTCATGAAATTTGGTAAAATGCGAACTTTTCAAAAGTTTCATGCAACTGATGGAACTGGTTCTATGAGATCTCAGAAGGTTGCGGATACCAATTTTGGGTATACTAATTTTGTTAAAAGTGATTTTATGGAGTTTTTAACTGAGGGATGGGCGAAATTCCAGGTTTCGGAACTCTGCGACATATTGCCTTAACTTCTGAGGTGGTAGAATGGAATATATCATCCATGAGAGTGTATTATGACAGCCTTGTATATTTTGATTTGCTCTGTGACCTCTGGATTCTCATTGAATTTTTCCCTTATGAAATTTTGGAAATAGCTAACTTTTCAAAAGGTTCATGTAACTGATTGAACTGGTTCTACAGGATCTTAGAAGGTTGTGGATACCGATTCCGGGTGCATTAATTATGTTAAAAGTGATTGTCTAGTTCATTTATCTTAGGAATGTCCGAGATTCATGGTTTCGAAACGCTGCGATATGTTGCCTTAGCGTCTGAGGTGAAAACTGATGGTGAAATCGAATTTCTCATCAATGAGGGTGTATTATGACGGCATTACATCGGGATCGATGAGATCCACCGAATTCACTATTTTTCCATACTTATCAACCCTCATGAAATTTGGTAAAATGCGAACTTTTCAAAAGTTTCATGCAACTGATGGAACTGGTTCTATGAGATCTCAGAAGGTTGCGGATACCAATTTTGGATATACTAATTTTGTTAAAAGTGATTTTATGGAGTTTTTAACTGAGGGATGGGCGAAATTCCAGGTTTCGGAACTCTGCGACATATTGCCTTAACTTCTGAGGTGGTAGAATGGAATATATCATCCATGAGAGTGTATTATGACAGCCTTGTATATTTTGATTTGCTCTGTGACCTCTGGATTCTCATTGAATTTTTCCCTTATGAAATTTTGGAAATAGCTAACTTTTCAAAAGGTTCATGTAACTGATTGAACTGGTTCTACAGGATCTTAGAAGGTTGTGGATACCGATTCCGGGTGCATTAATTATGTTAAAAGTGATTGTCTAGTTCA
Organism: Endomychus coccineus; assembly: GCA_958510875.1. Taxonomy (NCBI): domain Eukaryota; kingdom Metazoa; phylum Arthropoda; class Insecta; order Coleoptera; family Endomychidae; genus Endomychus; species Endomychus coccineus. The sequence continues at coordinate 296,961,419 of OY294067.1, forward strand.
TTTATCTTAGGAATGTCCGAGATTCATGGTTTCGAAACGCTGCGATATGTTGCCTTAGCGTCTGAGGTGAAAACTGATGGTGAAATCGAATTTCTCATCAATGAGGGTGTATTATGACGGCATTACATCGGGATCGATGAGATCCACCGAATTCACTATTTTTCCATACTTATCAACCCTCATGAAATTTGGTAAAATGCGAACTTTTCAAAAGTTTCATGCAACTGATGGAACTGGTTCTATGAGATCTCAGAAGGTTGCGGATACCAATTTTGGGTATACTAATTTTGTTAAAAGTGATTTTATGGAGTTTTTAACTGAGGGATGGGCGAAATTCCAGGTTTCGGAACACTGCGACATATTGCCTTAACTTCTGAGGTGGTAGAATGGAATATATCATCCATGAGAGTGTATTATGACAGCCTTGTATATTTTGATTTGCTCTGTGACCTCTGGATTCTCATTGAATTTTTCCCTTATGAAATTTTGGAAATAGCTAACTTCTCAAAAGGTTCATGTAACTGATTGAACTGGTTCTACAGGATCTTAGAAGGTTGTGGATACCGATTCCGGGTGCATTAATTATGTTAAAAGTGATTGTCTAGTTCATTTATCTTAGGAATGTCCGAGATTCATGGTTTCGAAACGCTGCGATATGTTGCCTTAGCGTCTGAGGTGAAAACTGATGGTGAAATCGAATTTCTCATCAATGAGGGTGTATTATGACGGCATTACATCGGGATCGATGAGATCCACCGAATTCACTATTTTTCCATACTTATCAACCCTCATGAAATTTGGTAAAATGCGAACTTTTCAAAAGTTTCATGCAACTGATGGAACTGGTTCTATGAGATCTCAGAAGGTTGCGGATACCAATTTTGGGTATACTAATTTTGTTAAAAGTGATTTTATGGAGTTTTTAACTGAGGGATGGGCGAAATTCCAGGTTTCGGAACTCTGCGACATATTGCCTTAACTTCTGAGGTGGTAGAATGGAATATATCATCCATGAGAGTGTATTATGACAGCCTTGAATATTTTGATTTGCTCTGTGACCTCTGGATTCTCATTGAATTTTTCCCTTATGAAATTTTGGAAATAGCTAACTTTTCAAAAGGTTCATGTAACTGATTGAACTGGTTCTACAGGATCTTAGAAGGTTGTGGATACCGATTCCGGGTGCATTAATTATGTTAAAAGTGATTGTCTAGTTCATTTATCTTAGGAATGTCCGAGATTCATGGTTTCGAAACGCTGCGATATGTTGCCTTAGCGTCTGAGGTGAAAACTGATGGTGAAATCGAATTTCTCATCAATGAGGGTGTATTATGACGGCATTACATCGGGATCGATGAGATCCACCGAATTCACTATTTTTCCATACTTATCAACCCTCATGAAATTTGGTAAAATGCGAACTTTTCAAAAGTTTCATGCAACTGATGGAACTTGTTCTATGGGATCTCAGAAGGTTGCCGATATCAATTTTGGGTATACTAATTTTGTTAAAAGTGATTTTATGGAGTTTTTAACTGAGGGATGGGCGAAATTCCAGGTTTCGGAACTCTGCGACATATTGCCTTAACTTCTGAGGTGGTAGAATGGAATATATCATCCATGAGAGTGTATTATGACAGCTTTGTATATTTTGATTTGCTCTGTGACCTCTGGATTCTCATTGAATTTTTCCCTTATGAAATTTTGGAAATAGCTAACTTTTCAAAAGGTTCATGTAACTGATTGAACTGGTTCTACAGGATCTTAGAAGGTTGTGGATACCGATTCCGGGTGCATTAATTATGTTAAAAGTGATTGTCTAGTTCATTTATCTTAGGAATGTCCGAGATTCATGGTTTCGAAACGCTGCGATATGTTGCCTTAGCGTCTGAGGTGAAAACTGATGGTGAAATCGAATTTCTCATCAATGAGGGTGTATTATGACGGCATTACATCGGGATCGATGAGATCCACCGAATTCACTATTTTTCCATACTTATCAACCAACCCTCATGAAATTTGGTAAAATGCGAACTTTTCAAAAGTTTCATGCAACTGATGGAACTGGTTCTATGAGATCTCAGAAGGTTGCGGATACCAATTTTGGGTATACTAATTTTGTTAAAAGTGATTTTATGGAGTTTTTAACTGAGGGATGGGCGAAATTCCAGGTTTCGGAACTCTGCGACATATTGCCTTAACTTCTGAGGTGGTAGAATGGAATATATCATCCATGAGAGTGTATTATGACAGCCTTGAATATTTTGATTTGCTCTGTGACCTCTGGATTCTCATTGAATTTTTCCCTTATGAAATTTTGGAAATAGCTAACTTTTCAAAAGGTTCATGTAACTGATTGAACTGGTTCTACAGGATCTTAGAAGGTTGTGGATACCGATTCCGGGTGCATTAATTATGTTAAAAGTGATTGTCTAGTTCATTTATCTTAGGAATGTCCGAGATTCATGGTTTCGAAACGCTGCGATATGTTGCCTTAGCGTCTGAGGTGAAAACTGATGGTGAAATCGAATTTCTCATCAATGAGGGTGTATTATGACGGCATTACATCGGGATCGATGAGATCCACCGAATTCACTATTTTTCCATACTTATCAACCCTCATGAAATTTGGTAAAATGCGAACTTTTCAAAAGTTTCATGCAACTGATGGAACTTGTTCTATGGGATCTCAGAAGGTTGCCGATATCAATTTTGGGTATACTAATTTTGTTAAAAGTGATTTTATGGAGTTTTTAACTGAGGGATGGGCGAAATTCCAGGTTTCGGAACTCTGCGACATATTGCCTTAACTTCTGAGGTGGTAGAATGGAATATATCATCCATGAGAGTGTATTATGACAGCCTTGTATATTTTGATTTGCTCTGTGACCTCTGGATTCTCATTGAATTTTTCCCTTATGAAATTTTGGAAATAGCTAACTTTTCAAAAGGTTCATGTAACTGATTGAACTGGTTCTACAGGATCTTAGAAGGTTGTGGATACCGATTCCGGGTGCATTAATTATGTTAAAAGTGATTGTCTAGTTCATTTATCTTAGGAATGTCCGAGATTCATGGTTTCGAAACGCTGCGATATGTTGCCTTAGCGTCTGAGGTGAAAACTGATGGTGAAATCGAATTTCTCATCAATGAGGGTGTATTATGACGGCATTACATCGGGATCGATGAGATCCACCGAATTCACTATTTTTCCATACTTATCAACCCTCATGAAATTTGGTAAAATGCGAACTTTTCAAAAGTTTCATGCAACTGATGGAACTGGTTCTATGAGATCTCAGAAGGTTGCGGATACCAATTTTGGGTATACTAATTTTGTTAAAAGTGATTTTATGGAGTTTTTAACTGAGGGATGGGCGAAATTCCAGGTTTCGGAACTCTGCGACATATTGCCTTAACTTCTGAGGTGGTAGAATGGAATATATCATCCATGAGAGTGTATTATGACAGCCTTGTATATTTTGATTTGCTCTGTGACCTCTGGATTCTCATTGAATTTTTCCCTTATGAAATTTTGGAAATAGCTAACTTTTCAAAAGGTTCATGTAACTGATTGAACTGGTTCTACAGGATCTTAGAAGGTTGTGGATACCGATTCCGGGTGCATTAATTATGTTAAAAGTGATTGTCTAGTTCATTTATCTTAGGAATGTCCGAGATTCATGGTTTCGAAACGCTGCGATATGTTGCCTTAGCGTCTGAGGTGAAAACTGATGGTGAAATCGAATTTCTCATCAATGAGGGTGTATTATGACGGCATTACATCGGGATCGATGAGATCCACCGAATTCACTGTTTTTCCATACTTATCAACCCTCATGAAATTTGGTAAAATGCGAACTTTTCAAAAGTTTCATGCAACTGATGGAACTGGTTCTATGAGATCTCAGAAGGTTGCGGATACCAATTTTGGGTATACTAATTTTGTTAAAAGTGATTTTATGGAGTTTTTAACTGAGGGATGGGCGAAATTCCAGGTTTCGGAACTCTGCGACATATTGCCTTAACTTCTGAGGTGGTAGAATGGAATATATCATCCATGAGAGTGTATTATGACAGCCTTGTATATTTTGATTTGCTCTGTGACCTCTGGATTCTCATTGAATTTTTCCCTTATGAAATTTTGGAAATAGCTAACTTCTCAAAAGGTTCATGTAACTGATTGAACTGGTTCTACAGGATCTTAGAAGGTTGTGGATACCGATTCCGGGTGCATTAATTATGTTAAAAGTGATTGTCTAGTTCATTTATCTTAGGAATGTCCGAGATTCATGGTTTCGAAACGCTGCGATATGTTGCCTTAGCGTCTGAGGTGAAAACTGATGGTGAAATCGAATTTCTCATCAATGAGGGTGTATTATGACGGCATTACATCGGGATCGATGAGATCCACCGAATTCACTATTTTTCCATACTTATCAACCCTCATGAAATTTGGTAAAATGCGAACTTTTCAAAAGTTTCATGCAACTGATGGAACTGGTTCTATGAGATCTCAGAAGGTTGCGGATACCAATTTTGGGTATACTAATTTTGTTAAAAGTGATTTTATGGAGTTTTTAACCGAGGGATGGGCGAAATTCCAGGTTTCGGAACTCTGCGACATATTGCCTTAACTTCTGAGGTGGTAGAATGGAATATATCATCCATGAGAGTGTATTATGACAGCCTTGTATATTTTGATTTGCTCTGTGACCTCTGGATTCTCATTGAATTTTTCCCTTATGAAATTTTGGAAATAGCTAACTTTTCAAAAGGTTCATGTAACTGATTGAACTGGTTCTACAGGATCTTAGAAGGTTGTGGATACCGATTCCGGGTGCATTAATTATGTTAAAAGTGATTGTCTAGTTCATTTATCTTAGGAATGTCCGAGATTCATGGTTTCGAAACGCTGCGATATGTTGCCTTAGCGTCTGAGGTGAAAACTGATGGTGAAATCGAATTTCTCATCAATGAGGGTGTATTATGACGGCATTACATCGGGATCGATGAGATCCACCGAATTCACTATTTTTCCATACTTATCAACCCTCATGAAATTTGGTAAAATGCGAACTTTTCAAAAGTTTCATGCAACTGATGGAACTGGTTCTATGAGATCTCAGAAGGTTGCGGATACCAATTTTGGGTATACTAATTTTGTTAAAAGTGATTTTATGGAGTTTTTAACTGAGGGATGGGCGAAATTCCAGGTTTCGGAACTCTGCGACATATTGCCTTAACTTCTGAGGTGGTAGAATGGAATATATCATCCATGAGAGTGTATTATGACAGCCTTGTATATTTTGATTTGCTCTGTGACCTCTGGATTCTCATTGAATTTTTCCCTTATGAAATTTTGGAAATAGCTAACTTTTCAAAAGGTTCATGTAACTGATTGAACTGGTTCTACAGGATCTTAGAAGGTTGTGGATACCGATTCCGGGTGCATTAATTATGTTAAAAGTGATTGTCTAGTTCATTTATCTTAGGAATGTCCGAGATTCATGGTTTCGAAACGCTGCGATATGTTGCCTTAGCGTCTGAGGTGAAAACTGATGGTGAAATCGAATTTCTCATCAATGAGGGTGTATTATGACGGCATTACATCGGGATCGATGAGATCCACCGAATTCACTATTTTTCCATACTTATCAACCCTCATGAAATTTGGTAAAATGCGAACTTTTCAAAAGTTTCAAGCAACTGATGGAACTTGTTCTATGGGATCTCAGAAGGTTGCCGATATCAATTTTGGGTATACTAATTTTGTTAAAAGTGATTTTATGGAGTTTTTAACTGAGGGATGGGCGAAATTCCAGGTTTCGGAACTCTGCGACATATTGCCTTAACTTCTGAGGTGGTAGAATGGAATATATCATCCATGAGAGTGTATTATGACAGCCTTGTATATTTTGATTTGCTCTGTGACCTCTGGATTCTCATTGAATTTTTCCCTTATGAAATTTTGGAAATAGCTAACTTTTCAAAAGGTTCATGTAACTGATTGAACTGGTTCTACAGGATCTTAGAAGGTTGTGGATACCGATTCCGGGTGCATTAATTATGTTAAAAGTGATTGTCTAGTTCATTTATCTTAGGAATGTCCGAGATTCATGGTTTCGAAACGCTGCGATATGTTGCCTTAGCGTCTGAGGTGAAAACTGATGGTGAAATCGAATTTCTCATCAATGAGGGTGTATTATGACGGCATTACATCGGGATCGATGAGATCCACCGAATTCACTATTTTTCCATACTTATCAACCCTCATGAAATTTGGTAAAATGCGAACTTTTCAAAAGTTTCATGCAACTGATGGAACTTGTTCTATGGGATCTCAGAAGGTTGCCGATATCAATTTTGGGTATACTAATTTTGTTAAAAGTGATTTTATGGAGTTTTTAACTGAGGGATGGGCGAAATTCCAGGTTTCGGAACTCTGCGACATATTGCCTTAACTTCTGAGGTGGTAGAATGGAATATATCATCCATGAGAGTGTATTATGACAGCCTTGTATATTTTGATTTGCTCTGTGACCTCTGGATTCTCATTGAATTTTTCCCTTATGAAATTTTGGAAATAGCTAACTTTTCAAAAGGTTCATGTAACTGATTGAACTGGTTCTACAGGATCTTAGAAGGTTGTGGATACCGATTCCGGGTGCATTAATTATGTTAAAAGTGATTGTCTAGTTCATTTATCTTAGGAATGTCCGAGATTCATGGTTTCGAAACGCTGCGATATGTTGCATTAGCGTCTGAGGTGAAAACTGATGGTGAAATCGAATTTCTCATCAATGAGGGTGTATTATGACGGCATTACATCGGGATCGATGAGATCCACCGAATTCACTATTTTTCCATACTTATCAACCCTCATGAAATTTGGTAAAATGCGAACTTTTCAAAAGTTTCATGCAACTGATGGAACTTGTTCTATGGGATCTCAGAAGGTTGCCGATATCAATTTTGGGTATACTAATTTTGTTAAAAGTGATTTTATGGAGTTTTTAACTGAGGGATGGGCGAAATTCCAGGTTTCGGAACTCTGCGACATATTGCCTTAACTTCTGAGGTGGTAGAATGGAATATATCATCCATGAGAGTGTATTATGACAGCCTTGTATATTTTGATTTGCTCTGTGACCTCTGGATTCTCATTGAATTTTTCCCTTATGAAATTTTGGAAATAGCTAACTTTTCAAAAGGTTCATGTAACTGATTGAACTGGTTCTACAGGATCTTAGAAGGTTGTGGATACCGATTCCGGGTGCATTAATTATGTTAAAAGTGATTGTCTAGTTCATTTATCTTAGGAATGTCCGAGATTCATGGTTTCGAAACGCTGCGATATGTTGCCTTAGCGTCTGAGGTGAAAACTGATGGTGAAATCGAATTTCTCATCAATGAGGGTGTATTATGACGGCATTACATCGGGATCGATGAGATCCACCGAATTCACTATTTTTCCATACTTATCAACCCTCATGAAATTTGGTAAAATGCGAACTTTTCAAAAGTTTCATGCAACTGATGGAACTTGTTCTATGGGATCTCAAAAGGTTGCCGATATCAATTTTGGGTATACTAATTTTGTTAAAAGTGATTTTATGGAGTTTTTAACTGAGGGATGGGCGAAATTCCAGGTTTCGGAACTCTGCGACATATTGCCTTAACTTCTGAGGTGGTAGAATGGAATATATCATCCATGAGAGTGTATTATGACAGCCTTGTATATTTTGATTTGCTCTGTGACCTCTGGATTCTCATTGAATTTTTCCCTTATGAAATTTTGGAAATAGCTAACTTTTCAAAAGGTTCATGTAACTGATTGAACTGGTTCTACAGGATCTTAGAAGGTTGTGGATACCGATTCCGGGTGCATTAATTATGTTAAAAGTGATTGTCTAGTTCATTTATCTTAGGAATGTCCGAGATTCATGGTTTCGAAACGCTGCGATATGTTGCCTTAGCGTCTGAGGTGAAAACTGATGGTGAAATCGAATTTCTCATCAATGAGGGTGTATTATGACGGCATTACATCGGGATCGATGAGATCCACCGAATTCACTATTTTTCCATACTTATCAACCCTCATGAAATTTGGTAAAATGCGAACTTTTCAAAAGTTTCATGCAACTGATGGAACTGGTTCTATGAGATCTCAGAAGGTTGCGGATACCAATTTTGGGTATACTAATTTTGTTAAAAGTGATTTTATGGAGTTTTTAACTGAGGGATGGGCGAAATTCCAGGTTTCGGAACTCTGCGACATATTGCCTTAACTTCTGAGGTGGTAGAATGGAATATATCATCCATGAGAGTGTATTATGACAGCCTTGTATATTTTGATTTGCTCTGTGACCTCTGGATTCTCATTGAATTTTTCCCTTATGAAATTTTGGAAATAGCTAACTTTCCAAAAGGTTCATGTAACTGATTGAACTGGTTCTACAGGATCTTAGAAGGTTGTGGATACCGATTCCGGGTGCATTAATTATGTTAAAAGTGATTGTCTAGTTCATTTATCTTAGGAATGTCCGAGATTCATGGTTTCGAAACGCTGCGATATGTTGCCTTAGCGTCTGAGGTGAAAACTGATGGTGAAATCGAATTTCTCATCAATGAGGGTGTATTATGACGGCATTACATCGGGATCGATGAGATCCACCGAATTCACTATTTTTCCATACTTATCAACCCTCATGAAATTTGGTAAAATGCGAACTTTTCAAAAGTTTCATGCAACTGATGGAACTGGTTCTATGAGATCTCAGAAGGTTGCGGATACCAATTTTGGGTATACTAATTTTGTTAAAAGTGATTTTATGGAGTTTTTACTGAGGGATGGGCGAAATTCCAGGTTTCGGAACTCTGCGACATATTGCCTTAACTTCTGAGGTGGTAGAATCGAATTTATCATCCATGAGAGTGTATTATGACAGCCTTGTATATTTTGATTTGCTCTGTGACATCTGGATTCTCATTGAATTTTTCCCTTATGAAATTTTGGAAATAGCTAACTTTTCAAAAGGTTCATGTAACTGATTGAACTGGTTCTACAGGATCTTAGAAGGTTGTGGATACCGATTCCGGGTGCATTAATTATGTTAAAAGTGATTGTCTAGTTCATTTATCTTAGGAATGTCCGAGATTCATGGTTTCGAAACGCTGCGATATGTTGCCTTAGCGTCTGAGGTGAAAACTGATGGTGAAATCGAATTTCTCATCAATGAGGGTGTATTATGACGGCATTACATCGGGATCGATGAGATCCACCGAATTCACTATTTTTCCATACTTATCAACCCTCATGAAATTTGGTAAAATGCGAACTTTTCAAAAGTTTCAAGCAACTGATGGAACTTGTTCTATGGGATCTCAGAAGGTTGCCGATATCAATTTTGGGTATACTAATTTTGTTAAAAGTGATTTTATGGAGTTTTTAACTGAGGGATGGGCGAAATTCCAGGTTTCGGAACTCTGCGACATATTGCCTTAACTTCTGAGGTGGTAGAATGGAATATATCATCCATGAGAGTGTATTATGACAGCCTTGTATATTTTGATTTGCTCTGTGACCTCTGGATTCTCATTGAATTTTTCCCTTATGAAATTTTGGAAATAGCTAACTTTTCAAAAGGTTCATGTAACTGATTGAACTGGTTCTACAGGATCTTAGAAGGTTGTGGATACCGATTCCGGGTGCATTAATTATGTTAAAAGTGATTGTCTAGTTCATTTATCTTAGGAATGTCCGAGATTCATGGTTTCGAAACGCTGCGATATGTTGCCTTAGCGTCTGAGGTGAAAACTGATGGTGAAATCGAATTTCTCATCAATGAGGGTGTATTATGACGGCATTACATCGGGATCGATGAGATCCACCGAATTCACTATTTTTCCATACTTATCAACCCTCATGAAATTTGGTAAAATGCGAACTTTTCAAAAGTTTCATGCAACTGATGGAACTTGTTCTATGGGATCTCAGAAGGTTGCCGATATCAATTTTGGGTATACTAATTTTGTTAAAAGTGATTTTATGGAGTTTTTAACTGAGGGATGGGCGAAATTCCAGGTTTCGGAACTCTGCGACATATTGCCTTAACTTCTGAGGTGGTAGAATGGAATATATCATCCATGAGAGTGTATTATGACAGCCTTGTATATTTTGATTTGCTCTGTGACCTCTGGATTCTCATTGAATTTTTCCCTTATGAAATTTTGGAAATAGCTAACTTTTCAAAAGGTTCATGTAACTGATTGAACTGGTTCTACAGGATCTTAGAAGGTTGTGGATACCGATTCCGGGTGCATTAATTATGTTAAAAGTGATTGTCTAGTTCATTTATCTTAGGAATGTCCGAGATTCATGGTTTCGAAACGCTGCGATATGTTGCATTAGCGTCTGAGGTGAAAACTGATGGTGAAATCGAATTTCTCATCAATGAGGGTGTATTATGACGGCATTACATCGGGATCGATGAGATCCACCGAATTCACTATTTTTCCATACTTATCAACCCTCATGAAATTTGGTAAAATGCGAACTTTTCAAAAGTTTCATGCAACTGATGGAACTTGTTCTATGGGATCTCAGAAGGTTGCCGATATCAATTTTGGGTATACTAATTTTGTTAAAAGTGATTTTATGGAGTTTTTAACTGAGGGATGGGCGAAATTCCAGGTTTCGGAACTCTGCGACATATTGCCTTAACTTCTGAGGTGGTAGAATGGAATATATCATCCATGAGAGTGTATTATGACAGCCTTGTATATTTTGATTTGCTCTGTGACCTCTGGATTCTCATTGAATTTTTCCCTTATGAAATTTTGGAAATAGCTAACTTTTCAAAAGGTTCATGTAACTGATTGAACTGGTTCTACAGGATCTTAGAAGGTTGTGGATACCGATTCCGGGTGCATTAATTATGTTAAAAGTGATTGTCTAGTTCATTTATCTTAGGAATGTCCGAGATTCATGGTTTCGAAACGCTGCGATATGTTGCCTTAGCGTCTGAGGTGAAAACTGATGGTGAAATCGAATTTCTCATCAATGAGGGTGTATTATGACGGCATTACATCGGGATCGATGAGATCCACCGAATTCACTATTTTTCCATACTTATCAACCCTCATGAAATTTGGTAAAATGCGAACTTTTCAAAAGTTTCATGCAACTGATGGAACTTGTTCTATGGGATCTCAAAAGGTTGCCGATATCAATTTTGGGTATACTAATTTTGTTAAAAGTGATTTTATGGAGTTTTTAACTGAGGGATGGGCGAAATTCCAGGTTTCGGAACTCTGCGACATATTGCCTTAACTTCTGAGGTGGTAGAATGGAATATATCATCCATGAGAGTGTATTATGACAGCCTTGTATATTTTGATTTGCTCTGTGACCTCTGGATTCTCATTGAATTTTTCCCTTATGAAATTTTGGAAATAGCTAACTTTTCAAAAGGTTCATGTAACTGATTGAACTGGTTCTACAGGATCTTAGAAGGTTGTGGATACCGATTCCGGGTGCATTAATTATGTTAAAAGTGATTGTCTAGTTCATTTATCTTAGGAATGTCCGAGATTCATGGTTTCGAAACGCTGCGATATGTTGCCTTAGCGTCTGAGGTGAAAACTGATGGTGAAATCGAATTTCTCATCAATGAGGGTGTATTATGACGGCATTACATCGGGATCGATGAGATCCACCGAATTCACTATTTTTCCATACTTATCAACCCTCATGAAATTTGGTAAAATGCGAACTTTTCAAAAGTTTCATGCAACTGATGGAACTGGTTCTATGAGATCTCAGAAGGTTGCGGATACCAATTTTGGGTATACTAATTTTGTTAAAAGTGATTTTATGGAGTTTTTAACTGAGGGATGGGCGAAATTCCAGGTTTCGGAACTCTGCGACATATTGCCTTAACTTCTGAGGTGGTAGAATGGAATATATCATCCATGAGAGTGTATTATGACAGCCTTGTATATTTTGATTTGCTCTGTGACCTCTGGATTCTCATTGAATTTTTCCCTTATGAAATTTTGGAAATAGCTAACTTTCCAAAAGGTTCATGTAACTGATTGAACTGGTTCTACAGGATCTTAGAAGGTTGTGGATACCGATTCCGGGTGCATTAATTATGTTAAAAGTGATTGTCTAGTTCATTTATCTTAGGAATGTCCGAGATTCATGGTTTCGAAACGCTGCGATATGTTGCCTTAGCGTCTGAGGTGAAAACTGATGGTGAAATCGAATTTCTCATCAATGAGGGTGTATTATGACGGCATTACATCGGGATCGATGAGATCCACCGAATTCACTATTTTTCCATACTTATCAACCCTCATGAAATTTGGTAAAATGCGAACTTTTCAAAAGTTTCATGCAACTGATGGAACTGGTTCTATGAGATCTCAGAAGGTTGCGGATACCAATTTTGGGTATACTAATTTTGTTAAAAGTGATTTTATGGAGTTTTTACTGAGGGATGGGCGAAATTCCAGGTTTCGGAACTCTGCGACATATTGCCTTAACTTCTGAGGTGGTAGAATCGAATTTATCATCCATGAGAGTGTATTATGACAGCCTTGTATATTTTGATTTGCTCTGTGACATCTGGATTCTCATTGAATTTTTCCCTTATGAAATTTTGGAAATAGCTAACTTTTCAAAAGGTTCATGTAACTGATTGAACTGGTTCTACAGGATCTTAGAAGGTTGTGGATACCGATTCCGGGTGCATTAATTATGTTAAAAGTGATTGTCTAGTTCATTTATCTTAGGAATGTCCGAGATTCATGGTTTCGAAACGCTGCGATATGTTGCCTTAGCGTCTGAGGTGAAAACTGATGGTGAAATCGAATTTCTCATCAATGAGGGTGTATTATGACGGCATTACATCGGGATCGATGAGATCCACCGAATTCACTATTTTTCCATACTTATCAACCCTCATGAAATTTGGTAAAATGCGAACTTTTCAAAAGTTTCATGCAACTGATGGAACTTGTTCTATGGGATCTCAGAAGGTTGCCGATATCAATTTTGGGTATACTAATTTTGTTAAAAGTGATTTTATGGAGTTTTCAACTGAGGGATGGGCGAAATTCCAGGTTTCGGAACTCTGCGACATATTGCCTTAACTTCTGAGGTGGTAGAATCGAATTTATCATCCATGAGAGTGTATTATGACAGCCTTGTATATTTTGATTTGCTCTGTGACCTCTGGATTCTCATTGAATTTTTCCCTTATGAAATTTTGGAAATAGCTAACTTTTCAAAAGGTTCATGTAACTGATTGAACTGGTTCTACAGGATCTTAGAAGGTTGTGGATACCGATTCCGGGTGCATTAATTATGTTAGAAGTGATTGTCTAGTTCATTTATCTTAGGAATGTCCGAGATTCATGGTTTCGAAACGCTGCGATATGTTGCCTTAGCGTCTGAGGTGAAAACTGATGGTGAAATCGAATTTCTCATCAATGAGGGTGTATTATGACGGCATTACATCGGGATCGATGAGATCCATCGAATTCACTATTTTTCCATACTTATCAACCCTCATGAAATTTGGTAAAATGCGAACTTTTCAAAAGTTTCATGCAACTGATGGAACTTGTTCTATGGGATCTCAGAAGGTTGCCGATATCAATTTTGGGTATACTAATTTTGTTAAAAGTGATTTTATGGAGTTTTTAACTGAGGGATGGGCGAAATTCCAGGTTTCGGAACTCTGCGACATATTGCCTTAACTTCTGAGGTGGTAGAATCGAATTTATCATCCATGAGAGTGTATTATGACAGCCTTGTATATTTTGATTTGCTCTGTGACATCTGGATTCTCATTGAATTTTTCCCTTATGAAATTTTGGAAATAGCTAACTTTTCAAAAGGTTCATGTAACTGATTGAACTGGTTCTACAGGATCTTAGAAGGTTGTGGATACCGATTCCGGGTGCATTAATTATGTTAAAAGTGATTGTCTAGTTCATTTATCTTAGGAATGTCCGAGATTCATGGTTTCGAAACGCTGCGATATGTTGCCTTAGCGTCTGAGGTGAAAACTGATGGTGAAATCGAATTTCTCATCAATGAGGGTGTATTATGACGGCATTACATCGGGATCGATGAGATCCACCGAATTCACTATTTTTCCATACTTATCAACCCTCATGAAATTTGGTAAAATGCGAACTTTTCAAAAGTTTCATGCAACTGATGGAACTGGTTCTATGGGATCTCAGAAGGTTGCCGATATCAATTTTGGGTATACTAATTTTGTTAAAAGTGATTTTATGGAGTTTTTAACTGAGGGATGGGCGAAATTCCAGGTTTCGGAACTCTGCGACATATTGCCTTAACTTCTGAGGTGGTAGAATCGAATTTATCATCCATGAGAGTGTATTATGACAGCCTTGTATATTTTGATTTGCTCTGTGACATCTGGATTCTCATTGAATTTTTCCCTTATGAAATTTTGGAAATAGCTAACTTTTCAAAAGGTTCATGTAACTGATTGAACTGGTTCTACAGGATCTTAGAAGGTTGTGGATACCGATTCCGGGTGCATTAATTATGTTAAAAGTGATTGTCTAGTTCATTTATCTTAGGAATGTCCGAGATTCATGGTTTCGAAACGCTGCGATATGTTGCCTTAGCGTCTGAGGTGAAAACTGATGGTGAAATCGAATTTCTCATCAATGAGGGTGTATTATGACGGCATTACATCGGGATCGATGAGATCCACCGAATTCACTATTTTTCCATACTTATCAACCCTCATGAAATTTGGTAAAATGCGAACTTTTCAAAAGTTTCATGCAACTGATGGAACTTGTTCTATGGGATCTCAGAAGGTTGCCGATATCAATTTTGGGTATACTAATTTTGTTAAAAGTGATTTTATGGAGTTTTCAACTGAGGGATGGGCGAAATTCCAGGTTTCGGAACTCTGCGACATATTGCCTTAACTTCTGAGGTGGTAGAATCGAATTTATCATCCATGAGAGTGTATTATGACAGCCTTGTATATTTTGATTTGCTCTGTGACCTCTGGATTCTCATTGAATTTTTCCCTTATGAAATTTTGGAAATAGCTAACTTTTCAAAAGGTTCATGTAACTGATTGAACTGGTTCTACAGGATCTTAGAAGGTTGTGGATACCGATTCCGGGTGCATTAATTATGTTAAAAGTGATTGTCTAGTTCATTTATCTTAGGAATGTCCGAGATTCATGGTTTCGAAACGCTGCGATATGTTGCCTTAGCGTCTGAGGTGAAAACTGATGGTGAAATCGAATTTCTCATCAATGAGGGTGTATTATGACGGCATTACATCGGGATCGATGAGATCCACCGAATTCACTATTTTTCCATACTTATCAACCCTCATGAAATTTGGTAAAATGCGAACTTTTCAAAAGTTTCATGCAACTGATGGAACTTGTTCTATGGGATCTCAGAAGGTTGCCGATATCAATTTTGGGTATACTAATTTTGTTAAAAGTGATTTTATGGAGTTTTTAACTGAGGGATGGGCGAAATTCCAGGTTTCGGAACTCTGCGACATATTGCCTTAACTTCTGAGGTGGTAGAATCGAATTTATCATCCATGAGAGTGTATTATGACAGCCTTGTATATTTTGATTTGCTCTGTGACCTCTGGATTCTCATTGAATTTTTCCCTTATGAAATTTTGGAAATAGCTAACTTTTCAAAAGGTTCATGTAACTGATTGAACTGGTTCTACAGGATCTTAGAAGGTTGTGGATACCGATTCCGGGTGCATTAATTATGTTAAAAGTGATTGTCTAGTTCATTTATCTTAGGAATGTCCGAGATTCATGGTTTCGAAACGCTGCGATATGTTGCCTTAGCGTCTGAGGTGAAAACTGATGGTGAAATCGAATTTCTCATCAATGAGGGTGTATTATGACGGCATTACATCGGGATCGATGAGATCCACCGAATTCACTATTTTTCCATACTTATCAACCCTCATGAAATTTGGTAAAATGCGAACTTTTCAAAAGTTTCATGCAACTGATGGAACTTGTTCTATGGGATCTCAGAAGGTTGCCGATATCAATTTTGGGTATACTAATTTTGTTAAAAGTGATTTTATGGAGTTTTTAACTGAGGGATGGGCGAAATTCCAGGTTTCGGAACTCTGCGACATATTGCCTTAACTTCTGAGGTGGTAGAATCGAATTTATCATCCATGAGAGTATATTATGACAGCCTTGTATATTTTGATTTGCTCTGTGACCTCTGGATTCTCATTGAATTTTTCCCTTATGAAATTTTGGAAATAGCTAACTTTTCAAAAGGTTCATGTAACTGATTGAACTGGTTCTACAGGATCTTAGAAGGTTGTGGATACCGATTCCGGGTGCATTAATTATGTTAAAAGTGATTGTCTAGTTCATTTATCTTAGGAATGTCCGAGATTCATGGTTTCGAAACGCTGCGATATGTTGCCTTAGCGTCTGAGGTGAAAACTGATGGTGAAATCGAATTTCTCATCAATGAGGGTGTATTATGACGGCTTTACATCGGGATCGATGAGATCCACCGAATTCACTATTTTTCCATACTTATCAACCCTCATGAAATTTGGTAAAATGCGAACTTTTCAAAAGTTTCATGCAACTGATGGAACTTGTTCTATGGGATCTCAGAAGGTTGCCGATATCAATTTTGGGTATACTAATTTTGTTAAAAGTGATTTTATGGAGTTTTTAACTGAGGGATGGGCGAAATTCCAGGTTTCGGAACTCTGTGACATATTGCCTTACCTTCTGAGGTGGTAGAATCGAATTCATCATCCATGAGAGTGTATTATGACAGCCTTGTATATTTTGATTTGCTCTGTGACCTCTGGATTCTCATTGAATTTTTCCCTTATGAAATTTTGGAAATAGCTAACTTTTCAAAAGGTTCATGTAACTGATTGAACTGGTTCTACAGGATCTTAGAAGGTTGTGGATACCGATTCCGGGTGCATTAATTATGTTAAAAGTGATTGTCTAGTTCATTTATCTTAGGAATGTCCGAGATTCATGGTTTCGAAACGCTGCGATATGTTGCCTTAGCGTCTGAGGTGAAAACTGATGGTGAAATCGAATTTCTCATCAATGAGGGTGTATTATGACGGCATTACATCGGGATCGATGAGATCCACCGAATTCACTATTTTTCCATACTTATCAACCCTCATGAAATTTGGTAAAATGCGAACTTTTCAAAAGTTTCATGCAACTGATGGAACTGGTTCTATGAGATCTCAGAAGGTTGCGGATACCAATTTTGGGTATACTAATTTTGTTTAAAGTGATTTTATGGAGTTTTTAACTGAGGGATGGGCGAAATTCCAGGTTTCGGAACTCTGCGACAAATTGCCTTAACTTCTGAGGTGGTAGAATGGAATATATCATCCATGAGAGTGTATTATGACAGCCTTGTATATTTTGATTTGCTCTGTGACCTCTGGATTCTCATTGAATTTTTCCCTTATGAAATTTTGGAAATAGGTAACTTTTCAAAAGGTTCATGTAACTGATTGAACTGGTTCTACAGGATCTTAGAAGGTTGTGGATACCGATTCCGGGTGCATTAATTATGTTAAAAGTGATTGTCTAGTTCATTTATCTTAGGAATGTCCGAGATTCATGGTTTCGAAACGCTGCGATATGTTGCCTTAGCGTCTGAGGTGAAAACTGATGGTGAAATCGAATTTCTCATCAATGAGGGTGTATTATGACGGCATTACATCGGGATCGATGAGATCCACCGAATTCACTATTTTTCCATACTTATCAACCCTCATGAAATTTGGTAAAATGCGAACTTTTCAAAAGTTTCATGCAACTGATGGAACTGGTTCTATGAGATCTCAGAAGGTTGCGGATACCAATTTTGGGTATACTAATTTTGTTAAAAGTGATTTTATGGAGTTTTTAACTGAGGGATGGGCGAAATTCCAGGTTTCGGAACTCTGCGACAAATTGCCTTAACTTCTGAGGTGGTAGAATGGAATATATCATCCATGAGAGTGTATTATGACAGCCTTGTATATTTTGATTTGCTCTGTGACCTCTGGATTCTCATTGAATTTTTCCCTTATGAAATTTTGGAAATAGCTAACTTTTCAAAAGGTTCATGTAACTGATTGAACTGGTTCTACAGGATCTTAGAAGGTTGTGGATACCGATTCCGGGTGCATTAATTATGTTAAAAGTGATTGTCTAGTTCATTTATCTTAGGAATGTCCGAGATTCATGGTTTCGAAACGCTGCGATATGTTGCCTTAGCGTCTGAGGTGAAAACTGATGGTGAAATCGAATTTCTCATCAATGAGGGTGTATTATGACGGCATTACATCGGGATCGATGAGATCCACCGAATTCACTATTTTTCCATACTTATCAACCCTCATGAAATTTGGTAAAATGCGAACTTTTCAAAAGTTTCATGCAACTGATGGAACTGGTTCTATGAGATCTCAGAAGGTTGCGGATACCAATTTTGGGTATACTAATTTTGTTAAAAGTGATTTTATGGAGTTTTTAACTGAGGGATGGGCGAAATTCCAGGTTTCGGAACTCTGCGACAAATTGCCTTAACTTCTGAGGTGGTAGAATGGAATATATCATCCATGAGAGTGTATTATGACAGCCTTGTATATTTTGATTTGCTCTGTGACCTCTGGATTCTCATTGAATTTTTCCCTTATGAAATTTTGGAAATAGCTAACTTTTCAAAAGGTTCATGTAACTGATTGAACTGGTTCTACAGGATCTTAGAAGGTTGTGGATACCGATTCCGGGTGCATTAATTATGTTAAAAGTGATTGTCTAGTTCATTTATCTTAGGAATGTCCGAGATTCATGGTTTCGAAACGCTGCGATATGTTGCCTTAGCGTCTGAGGTGAAAACTGATGGTGAAATCGAATTTCTCATCAATGAGGGTGTATTATGACGGCATTACATCGGGATCGATGAGATCCACCGAATTCACTATTTTTCCATACTTATCAACCCTCATGAAATTTGGTAAAATGCGAACTTTTCAAAAGTTTCATGCAACTGATGGAACTGGTTCTATGAGATCTCAGAAGGTTGCGGATACCAATTTTGGGTATACTAATTTTGTTAAAAGTGATTTTATGGAGTTTTTAACTGAGGGATGGGCGAAATTCCAGGTTTCGGAACTCTGCGACATATTGCCTTAACTTCTGAGGTGGTAGAATGGAATATATCATCCATGAGAGTGTATTATGACAGCCTTGTATGTTTTGATTTGCTGTGTGACCTCTGGATTCTCATTGAATTTTTCTCCTTATGAAATTTGGGAAATAGCGAACTTTTCAAAAGGTTCATGTAACTGATTGAACTGGTTCTACAGGATCTTAGAAGGTTGTGGATACCAATTCCGAGTGCATTAATGATGTTAAAAGTGATTGTCTAGTTCATTTATCTTAGGAATGTCCGAGATTCATGGTTTCGAAACGCTGCGATATGTTGCCTTAGCGTCTGAGGTGAAAACTGATGGTGAAATCGAATTTCTCATCAATGAGGGTGTATTATGACGGCATTACATC
Organism: Endomychus coccineus; assembly: GCA_958510875.1. Lineage (NCBI taxonomy): Eukaryota > Metazoa > Arthropoda > Insecta > Coleoptera > Endomychidae > Endomychus > Endomychus coccineus. Next base: position 296,981,039 of record OY294067.1, read on the forward strand.
GGGATCGATGAGATCCACCGAATTCACTATTTTTCCATACTTATCAACCCTCATGAAATTAGGTAAAATGCGAACTATTCAAAAGTTTCATGCAACTGATGGAACTGGTTCTATGAGATCTCAGAAGGTTGCGGATACCAATTTCGGGTACATTAATCTTGTTAAAAGATTTTATGAAGTTTTTGTCTGAGGGATGGACGAAATTCCACGTTTCGGAACGCTGCGACATGTTGCCTAAGCTCCTGAGATGAAAACTAATCGATTTTCTCATCCATGTGAGTGTATTAAGACGCCGTTATATAGGAATCGATGAGATCGACCATCTTCACTATTTTCCCTCACGAAATTCCGGGAAATCTGAAAATTCAAAAGGTTCATATATCATCACTTGAAAGGAGGGGGCTTAGCTCGCAAATGCACTTAGTTGGGCCCATTGTGCGCCCAAAGGTTCATGTAACTGAGGAACTTGTTCTATTGGATCTCAGAAGGTTGCGGGTACCAATTTCAGGTACATTAATTTTCTTGAAAGTGATTTGATTAAGTTCTTATCTGAAGGATGGCCGAAATTCCCGGTTTCGGAACGCTGCGACAATTGTCTTAACTTCCGAGGTGAAAACCAATGGTAGAATCGAATTTCTCATCCATTAGAGTGTATTATGACGACTTCATATCGGAATCGATGAGATCGACCAAATTCACTATTTTTCCATACCTACCCCCTTATGAAATTTCGGAAAATGTGAAAATTCAAAAAGTAACTGAGGAACTTGTTCTATGGGATCTCATTGGTTGGGAATACCAATTTCGGGTACATTAATCTTGTTAAAAGATTTTATGGAGTTTTTGTCTGAGGGATGGACGAAATTTCACGTTTCGGAACGCTGCTACACGTTGCCTACGCTCTTGAGATGAAAACTAATCGATTTTCTCATCCATGAGAGTGTATTAAGACGCCGTTATATAGGAATCGATGAGATCGACCATCTCTACTATTTTCCCTTACGAAATTCCGGAAAATCTGAAAATTCAAAAGGTTCATATATCATCACTTGAAAGGAGGGGGCTTAGCTCGCAAATGCACTTGGTTGGGCCCATTATGTGCCCAAAGGTTCATGTAACTGAGGAACTTGTTCTATGGGATCTCAGAAGGTTGCGGGTACCAATTTCAGGTACATTAATTTTATTGAAAGTGATTTGATGAAGTTTTTATCTGAGGGATGGTCGAAAAGAAAACTTAATATCAGATCAGAACGAACTGACATACATATATATGAGACATTAAAGTGAGGAAACGTTTATTAGACGTTCAATATAAGTTTGTTTCCCTAGTGGACATTCAGAAGTAATGACTTTAGAACCTCAGACGTCTCTACAATATTATACGTGAAGTAATTATTCCGGTTATTAAGTGGGTTGAAGCAGCAAGACGAACATAATGGAGCCAGCACAAATATTATCTGTTTGCAAGAAATTTTACTACATTATAAGCTCCATAAAAAAGCTCTTATTAAAAGTTTACGGCACTCGTGTATAAATTCACTCTCAGCGAATTACGTAATGTACCTACTCAAATATAAATTGTGAATAAATTTGAAGTTGAGTTAAACGCTTGTCTACAACAACGTTTCTCCAGTGATATTGATGTTAGAACGGTTAACATGAAATTGTTTGGAATTGAGTTGAATATTCCAGTAACCATCGTTGTCGATTCAAAATAATTCATTAGGTTTCGGTGCAAAATTAAAAATACACTGTAAATTCTGTATGTGTTTCACGTATAGGTTTACATTTCATGACTATCTGCAAGAATTTATTATAGTCTGCTAACAATGGTGTCGATTCATGCACAATTGAAACAGCAATTAAAACGTCATAGAACATAAATTAACGTTATGAGTGCTCTCGCCACCACAGATAGCGGTAACTGTCATTCTCACAGGATTCCCCTAAACGTGACTAGCAGTTAAAATTACAATTTTCGTTCCGTTTAATATTTTTTAGCACATGTTGTTTGTTACGTGGCGTTTTCATTGCGCTATATTTTATTTTAATAGCATACCCACTTGGAGCTTTATTTGGCGTAAAATTTCATGTTTGGACATCTCAGCTTTCAGGAACCTGACCAGGCTTGAAATCGATATCAATTTATGTTCTTGGAAAGAAAAATGATTTCGGACCTACAGGGAATTACGGAAGAAAAGCGATTTATTTTAATCTGAAAATTGATGAATGGCGCTTGGCTCGAATATACAGGTTGAGCATGAGAGGCAGTTGTATTGAGATTCAGAAATTGCGATAAAGTTTCGACAAAGATGGGTATTGGATGGGCGTGATTTACAGATTTATAATCCGTCTGTTGTTAGTACCTCATCTAGCGATAACTAGACCATGCATTTAATTCATTTCTTGAAGACTCCTATAGCTGATTTAAACTCATTCTGTATAGCGATTCTTGAAGCTCATTGTATATACCGGGTGTCCCAATCAAACGATCTAAATGGGGGCCAACGATGCCAACAGTTTTAAGCCTATTCTGCTAATACAGTTGAGGGTTCCAGTGATGTGGAGCTTCGCCCACGACATCGGGCTAGCGTTAATTATTCCAACTTCGTCCGCTTGTTATATGTATTATCTTGGAACCTAAATTAGATTCATGTGTAAAAACATTTGAGTTTTATCTCCTCCAATCAATTTGCGTATAAAAATAACACATACTCATTGATAGTAGCATGAAACTATACACTGTATTCACGATCGCAATCACTGTACGCTTACACTATACCGAATAAAATCATTAATGAAGAAATATTTGACAAGCTCTCGTGCTACGTTTTCGCGGAAATAAATTTCCCGAATGCTGCAAATATGTATTTACAACGTCGTTATCGACCGGTGTCAGCTACATGATACAGTATTTCATCCGATGGAAACGAATTAAAATACTTCTGGTGGAGCACTTCGGAAATGAAATTTAGAATAGTTAACGGAAGCGGAAAAACATGTTAACCCAATCTGAATACTTACATCTTCCGTTAGTTTATTCCACGAACTAATGGATTCGACAATAAGTTTTTCCGAACGACATTCATGTTTTAAATTGCACGCTGCACGAACAGTCAGTTACATTATGTAGTTACACTAGGGAACGAGTAGGTACTTTCAGATTCTTTCGTTCTCAATGAAAACTCGGTGGTTGTTGTTGTAAACATTTTCCTGAACTTATCAGAGAAGACAGGATAATAAAACGTGATCGATCTGCTATGGTGTTTTCTAGAAAACTTCCAAAACTTGTTCAAGATTGCGTACCGACTATTTTTTCGAACCTTTCTGTTTGTTGAAAAAAGTTCTGATCAATCGTGAATTTGAGTACACAAATTTGAGTGAATTCTGTTACGAAACTTGAATTGATTCAATGGAAATATGAATGACGTTCCAAAAAGGTAAAGATAAAAAGTTGAAATAGATGGTGCCACAATCGAAAATCCCATATGACATTTGTGATGTACGAGGGTGGTTCAAATATGATAGAGACAAATACTCTGACACGTTTATCAAAAAAATTTACAAAAATTTACAGTTTTTCTAGGTATTCCCCCTCACTAGCTACGCATTTTGTCCACCTTTCCGGAAGTTTTTTGATGCCGGTATCGAAGAATTCCTCGGGCAACTCGAACAGCCACGTGCGCACGAACTCCTCTACCTCGTCGTCGGTGTTGAATCTTTGACCTCCGAGGGCTTCTTTCAGTGGTCCAAACATGTGGTAGTCGCAGGGTGATAAATCTGGACTGTAGGGGGGGTGTTCCAGTACCTCTCACCCCAATTCCGATATTGTATCGAGCGTGAGACGCGCGGTATGAGGGAGCGCGTTATCCTGGAGAAGAATCGCACTTCGTGCTGGAATGCTCCTCCGTTTCGAGTGATAAACGGGTTTCACGTGTGTTTTCAGAAGGTTAGAGTAGTATGCAGCATTGATGGTACGTTGGGTGCGCAGGAAATCGACGTACAGCACGCCCCGCCGGTCCCAGAACACAGTACACATAACCTTACCCGCGGACCTGGTAGTCTTCGCTTTGACTGGCGCCCCTTCCTCCTTCTTCCTCCACTATTTAGACGACACCTTGCTTTCGAGAGTGTAATAGTGTACCCATGTCTCGTCTGTAGTGAAGATTCGCGTTAAAAAACCGTCCCCCTCCGCCTCGTATCGCGTCAGCAAGCGGCGACAAACTTCCCACCGCGTGAATTTTTGCTCGAAGTTCAACAGTTTAGGAACCCATCGCGCCGTTACTTTGCGATATTGAAGGTGTTCGTGGATGATAGACTCTACACTACCAATACTGATGCCGAGTTCAGCCGAAATGTCTCAAACATTCATCCTACGGTCCTCCAAAATCATTTGTTCTACGCGGCGAATGTTGTCTGGTGTGATGCTGGTTCGCGGTCGACGATCATGCGGCTCATTCTCGACGGTTTCGCGGCCACCTTGAATGCTTTGGCCCATTTAAACACGGCAGCCCTACTCAGGCACTCACTACCGAACTGATTTCGCAAACGCAGGAAAATTTCCGTGTTTTTAACGCCTTCCCAAACTAAAAAACGAATGACAATACGTTGCGCAACGGCAGTCGGCACTTGACGTTCACTCATGGTCGTAGCACGCGCGTGAAACATGCGCTCCCGACGAAAACTATGCCACACTGTTCGTAAGAGACCCAGCTATCACATACTCAAGCCACGACCTTCAAAACATACATGCGCGCCATCTACAGCGTTTGTCTCGATCATATTTGAACCACCCTCGTACCATCTTTATTTTCTGACTGATATGTCATTCAGTTCTGTTTTGTCACCCATCGAAAGCAAGCACCCTTAAAAATTTCTGTAAGCAAAATAGTGAATTTCTTGATTAAACATTATGTCTTGGGTGAAAAAAACATTACGCAAACTAAAGCATCGCTTGTTAAACATTATTGGTTCGTCATCCACCATATTCTCCAGATTTAGCCCCCTGCGATTTTTATCTATTGCTGTCGATTTGAAAGCTAAGCATCAAGTAGACCTAGAGGTGAACCTCGATTTCCATAATGTTCTAATTTTTGAAGAACTAAAGGGTGTGAGACGCAATCAAAAGCTTTGAAAAAATTGTGGATTAGCCGGCTCGAAATTGATTGATTTGAGTTCAGTATTGAAAACCGCGTGAGGAAGGTAACAAAACGGTTTCTTATAATAGTTTCGAGGATTTTAGCAAATATTGGAATTATAGAGATTAGTTGATTATCATCAATAATTTTTGAATACTGGTATCATTTCAGACTTTTCAAATGATGCAGAAAAGATATTAGATTTAAAGCAAAGTTTAAAGAGGTAAAATAATATAGTTGGAAGTTTCCTTGATTATCATGGCATTTAAGTCATAAACATCCATGCTATTCGAGTTTTTTAGCTTAGTTGTAACTTCAACAACTTCATTAGATGTGATGGGCTGAAGATAGAGGAAAGATGATAATGGGAGGGACATTGCCATATTTGTTAGTGTTAAATTCCTTTCTGGAATTGAATGAACTATATGAGGAACAACAGAGCTAAAATGAACATTGAATTATCCAGGATGTATAGAAGTTTCTGTAGATTTAGAACTCTTATTGCGTTCAGAGTTAATTAGGTTCTGGCAAGTTTTAGGCTTATTTGAGAACTTAGTAATGGCGGGATGGAATGGACTTTTTTTCTCGTTAGTCTGCATTCCTTCCTGAGATTGTAGTGAAATTTTTTGCAGTAGAATCCTTAGTTGAATCAGACATTAGTTTGACTATGTTTAATTTGGATCTCAAGTATTTGAGCGTATTGTTATATCAAGGGACATGTAAGGAATTGGACTTGCAGTTAGTAAATGCTTTTATTGGAAAATTTCGATTCATTCGGGTGCTGAATATGTCTATTAGATAAGTTGATAGAGTTTCTGCATTGCAGTGAGGAGAATCCGTGAAGAATAACTTCCAGTCTATCATGGAAAATAAAGATTTTAAGCATCTACATTCATTGGAATTAAAAGCTCGTCGGAATATAGGATTGGGGTTAACATTAGCGAAGTTCAAATCTTGCATAATAATATATTGCCCACAGTGATCAGAAAGTTATGAGTCAGTAATACCGGTTTTGTCTCCGGAATGTATGGCAATGTTAAAAAAGCAAATGAGGTGCAACAAAGGACTCAGTTCACGTCTGGCAAGTTCGTTCCTATATATGTTCTAAAGAACGTAGCCTCTGGCTATGGAGCGCCTAGACCTTGTGTCATAGAGGGTATTGTTCAAGGCGGGTCGTAAGGACGCTTATTCAACGACAATGCCCGCACCATCTTGAGTTGTTACTTCTACTGCAGTCTGTGACAAATGGAGGAAGAGATATTAGTTCGTTGACGTTCTCAGTACTCACTGGATTCTCACTCGATTAAAAAAAATTTCGCGGTAATATTATATTCTTATATAACGTGAAATAAATTATGTTTTCTACATTCTCTTTTTTTCATTTTCCTGTTTATGAGACTTATTCGTTTAAGGGAATCCACCAGATATGCGGCATTAGATTTTGTGTTCAAAATCGATATATCGGTTCTACCTAACCAAAGTACCGTTAAGTAACCGATAAGCCAGTTTTATTCCTCATACGCTCCATATTGTATTATCGATGGAGTGAGTAATGCAGTGTAAACTTTAGTAACATCACATACCAGATATATTTATTTTTCTCTTTCGCTTAAAACCTCTATTCAAAATTTACCAATGCATGAACTCAAATAGAGTATAATTTATTCGTGTTGATTCACAAGCCTTTGTCATAATAATCTGCAATGATAGTATACAGGCTTATTCATCCCGGTGGATGAACTATTAGACATTTACGTAAAACTATTGAACATAAAGTCTTGAAACTTATGTTGCTCATATAAGTGGGTATGGTGTCTCTTGCAGTATTGCGCTTCTATTAGAGTATAAGAGAGTAGCAAGTAGTACTTACGTTCCGAAAGAGGCATATAATGGCAAAATAAGATCAAAACTTATCGAATGCCCGCATGGGTCAACTTCGTTTTGGACTTTCGCCAAAGCAATTGATAAGAGTTTCACTTCCAGCTCATTCCACACTGGCTACTACATCACAAGAAAAAGCCAAACTTTGGATCCACAAGGGAAGGGCCCACCTAATATTGCTGCCATCGATATCCATATGCCTGAAATGGTCTTTCGTCATCGCACAATTAATCCCATTCTGCTTGATCTCAATACAAAAAAATCTTAACTCCAGTTTTTTGCAGGTTGTTTTTCCTTTCATACAAACTTGGTGTGTTTCCTTTCAGATGGAAGACAGCTAGAGTGCAACTTACATTCCACAACTCGCTCACGCGATATTCTTCGACTTTATAGGTTTCCCTATCGTGTAGTTAAAAAATAAAAAAAAATCCATATGGTTTTTGAGATACTAATTATCTTATATTTTTTTATTGACAAAACTTGGACCTGATTTCCTGAAATTTTAGATGGCAACTCCATCCCAAGTGTTCGATTCAACTAGACTGTTTTCAGTTATTTGCATCTTACGGTTATGCCGGACATTGTGTGGGGATCAGCTCTTAAGGTCGGGGCGGTTTGCCCTGAGCTGACCCGTGGTCCTGGTGGAGGCATAGGAATTGAAACTCGCTCACTCATAAAAGAGTTAACCTTTACTAAATGTAGAGCTTGACGTCATTATGACTTAATGTCTAGCTCTACTAAAATAACAACAGTACGGATACAAATGAATAGTACTAATCTAAACGATGATTGATCATAAGGATCTCTCTGTATGATATCTGATTATGATATGCCAATATATGAATGTATGAATATATATTAATGAGATGTGATGTTATTGTTATTGTGTCCTAGTTGATCTATCAATAACTGCCTCGAGTTACCCTGCTCTCTATGTCAAGGTTAACAGTAAACATATTGTTTTGTGGGTCAGCTATGAGATATAATAATAATAATAATAATAATAACTTTATTGCCAATAATCAGTATAAAGTTAACGTAAATAGTAAAGCAACGCAATAGAGTTGAAACGAGCCCACGTAAGTTCCTAAGTGGAACTTGTGTGTGGGTATTTCATAGAACAATAAAAATTTGTTACTGTAATATGTACTTAAATTTAACAGAAAAAAAGAAAAACAAATAAATAAAATATAAATGAATACTTGTAGAAGGTTACTTAAAAATAACAATATTATTATGTAACCTAATAATAATATAATAATAATGTATTCGTTGAAGCACAATAATCATATAAAACATGTTTTGCTCATGTTAAATACAAAATTTAGAAGTTCTTACAAAATTTTTACAATACTTGAGTGTGAGATATAAATACACAATGTTCTCATTGAGCAGAAGGGTACAGAGCTAAATGAATGGAGATAAAATTAAATATTTGTATATAAATTTAACCAATTTTTAGAATGTGTAAATTAGAGCTTTAATATGTACTTGGAAACTTTAGAAACAAGGACCATAACGTTTTATATTATATAGATTATATATATAATTCTGAACAATTAAAAACTTAAGACAAGTAATGAATGAGATTCAATATGTGGACCAATTAAAGTAAAGTAAAGTGTTTTAGTGAAAAAGAATTTACAAGTTGTTACGAAAATTGATATGTATAAAGAATAATTACATGCGGATAGGAGATTAATTGTAGATATCGCTTGAAAAAGTTATAACTATAGTTGCATTAAAATATCACTATATATTATTAATAAATGTGGAATAAAATACACTGTTTATTTTTATTCGATTCTCTAAGATAAATTTCGAAATCTCTTTCTTGAAAGAATTTATAACAGAAATAGCTTTAATTTCGGGTTTCAAAATATTAAACAATTTTGGAAAGAGATAAGTCTGAGATCTCTGTCCTATAGACTTATTCATTTTTTCTATCGGGATCGTATATTCTTTGGTACGGGTGTTGTGTGAGTGATTTGCCCTTTCATAATTTACTGAAAAGTGATTTGTTAAAATTTGGAATGCGAAGTGCTGCCCAACATCCATTACTTGGGCTTCTCTATATAAACGTTCAGATGAATAGAACTTATTTTTATTTAATATTATTTTTAAAATCCACTTTTGTGTAATGTTAAGGTCGTGTAAATACGTGTTTAAAACACCTCCCCAACCAATTATTCCATATCTGATATGTGGTTCGACAAGTACCCTATATATAACTATTAATGTTTTTAGATCCATGATTTTACTGAAATATTTGAAAATTGGAATCAACGTTCTTATTTTATTGTTAATAAACTCAGGATGTTTATCCCACTTAAAATGTTTGTCTATTACAATACCTAAATACTTTGTAGAGTTGGTTTCTTTAATTTGAATAGGATTTGTGGGATTTAATATAATATAATGAGTTTTATCGATATTTATTGATAGTTGTCTGTAGTCAAACCATTCTTTTATATTTTTTAAATCTGCTCCTACTCTTGCTTTTAATTGGTTCCAATTTTTATCACGATAAAAAATTACGGTGTCATCCGCGAAACTAATGATTTCACCTATTGTATTTTGTGCAAATAAATTATTTAAATAAATATTAAATAATAGTGGACCTAAGACGGTACCTTGGGGTACACCGTACTGAACTGTCTTTGTTTCACTCAAAATACTGTTTACCTCAACTTTCTGACCTCTATCTCTCAAATAGTTCTTGAATAATGTTAAAGGAGTACCTCTTATACCACTATCTTCTAAACATTCAAAGAGCATCATATGATTAACGGTATCAAAGGCTTTTTCGAGGTCGATAAAAACACATAATGAAGTATCTCCTTTATCTAATGCTGTATAAATCATATGAGTCAATTTACTAATAGCATCTTGAGTTGATTTTCCTTCTGTGAACCCGTATTGATTGGAGTTCAGAATGTTAAAATTTTTTAGAAAACTTTTTAGTCGATTTTTTACGGCAGTTTCGAATACTTTTGTAAGACATGATATCAAAGATATAGGTCTATAATTTAATACGTTCGCCTTATCTCCTTTTTTAAATATAGGTTTGATAACGGATGTTTTGAATAATGAAGGGCAGTCACCTGTTTCAAATGCACTATTTATTATAAATGTTAATGGCTCGGATATGTAGTTACTTATAAATTTGAAAGTCTCAGCTTTTATGCCGTCAAGACCAGGAGCTTTATTATTTTTTAAATTCATGATAATAGTTTTTATTTCAGTTACAGTTACAGGGGTGAGATATAAAGTGTTACACTGTATATTCTTTACTTCCTTATAGTTACTGTTTCTTTTAATCTTATTTGCCAATTTATGTCCAGTTTTTGTATATAAGTCATTGAATATATTTGGTATATTATTTAGGTCTGTTATTTTAATATTTTCAGAATCGTATATTTCAGTGATATTTTTTTTTTCTTTTATTTTTTTTCCACAGATTTTATTAATCGTTTGCCACAGATGTTTAGAGGAATTTCTATTTTTTTCTTTTTCATTATGGTAAAATCTATATTTTGTTTTTTTAATGAGTTGATTGAGCATATTTCTATATGTGACATATTCATTTTTCAAATTAACATTATCTGGCTGTTGGCGACATTTTTTTAAAAGTTTATCTCTATTTATTATGGATTTAATAATCGCTTGGGTAATCCAGGGTTTCCTTTTTTTGAGTTTTGAGTTGATCTTAATGAGTCTTGTACAACTTTGGATTTTATTCTTAATTATTTCGTCAAACATTTTTGTAGCTTCTTCAGCAGAGTTGCAGTTGTAAACTGAATTCCACTCAATATTTTTCATTTCTTTTATTAATCGTTTGTTATCAATCTGTTCTCTGTGTATATTTGAATTGGGTAAATCTGGCTTGGGCGCTCCAAGTACTATTTGAATTAATATCGGGAAGTGATCCGTTATCTTACTTTGCAGAACAATTGGAATTGTCTGTTCATCCACATTAATATTCGACTTAGTAAATAAATGATCGATACATGAAGAGGAATAATTTTCTACTCTTGTTGGAGACGAAATATATTGTTGGAACCCGTATTCTGACATTACATTTAAATATTGATTACCAAGCTGTTTTTTCTTATTCTTCAGATCCAAATTTTCTGTCAATATTCATATCACCAACTAGTATTGTGAAATCATCATTCCAATTTTTATTTTCTAAATAATTGTGTAAGCAAACTGTGAATTCTTCAGTATCAATGGGATAACATTTATTTAGTTCATGTATCGTGAACGATTTGCCATATAAGGTAAAGTTCAATTTACTGATCGTAACATCGCATACTTTTTCATTTGTAATTTTAAAATTCGATATTGTTTTATTTATATATATTAGAGTTAAAAGAAGCCTTATTATAAGCTATTCTATATTCATCTAGATTATATAAATCTGTGTTGAATAAGTATCTGGTTTCAGTCAAAATGATTATATCAAATTGAGAATCAAATTCATTCAATAAAATTTCAAGTTGAGCAATGTTTTTTGCAAGGCTTCTAATGTTTATATGTAGGAGATTAATTTTATTGTTCATATTATTTATCTCTAAAACACGATTTGCTTCATCAACCGTGGAAAGTTGTATATCATTTATAATGCTTATTCCAAAATTTTCAATATAAGGATCCATACTTTATACTGAATTTGATTTAATGTATATAACGAAATTTTTGAATAGTGTGCATTTATGATCTTTTTACAGGTTAAACATTGAAATTAATGTAATTTTATAATATTTGAGTATGCAAGTAATAATAATATTCAAAGGTAAAAGACTAATGATTAATATAATGTTTATTTTTGTTAATTCAATCACTTATTTTTTGTATTAGAACTTAATGTTGACCTAGTTATTATTCTTTCTTTATTTTGTTTCTTCACTTCATCTTTTTCTTGTTGGACAGAACATTTTAATTTTATTTCAGGAGTAAACACTTCATCACCAAACTCATTAACTCTCAATGGGGTTGCTGGAGCACTATTTATTTTATCACCGTTTTCACTGTTTTCTAATTGGTCCACTGTATAACTGTCACCATTTACATACAGTTTATTATTTTTTATATATGCATTAGTTTTATTTTCTCTTGCCAATTTCAGATGAGCTCGCAATATTTTATTTACTTCCCGTTCCTCTCTTGTTAAGTCATTTGCTATCACAATATTTGTACCTTTTAGCTTATGAGCGTTTTTTATAACTTCAAGTTTTCTTATATAAGATACAAATTCTAACTTGATCACTTTTGTGTTCATTCCAAATGTGTATAAGTTGTTCAGATCATTTTTTTGTATATCGACATTAGTAAGATTGCGTAATTTTGAAAGAGTAAATTCGATTAAGTTTGGGGTATCTATATTTTCTACACCGAAAATTACAATATTATTTTTATTTCTATGACGTTCTTGTGTGTTTAATTTTTCTTTTAAGGCAATATTATCATTTTCCATTTTTTGTATTCTATTTGTTGCCTCTTCTAGTTTTAATGACAAATTGACTTCAGTACTCTGGATTTGCCTTTGTAGTTTCTTAATTTTCTTGAATATATCTGAGTTAGTAATTTCGTTCTTGGAATTTATCATATTATTTTTTTCAGATTATAAAGAATGGGACAGCTGTTTTATCAGATGGTGTGTTGTTTTGTTGATACAATTTCAATTGAATTGCTTGTATATACTTTATGTAATTACTTACAGAGTAATCGCAGATAAACTATAATTTTGATTTAGTATTTCTGATCTAAACTATTTACTTTACATACCCGTAATTTTCCAATTTAATATTACTACTACTTCCATATATATAACACTTTATTCAGGAGCTGACAACTACACGTGCTGACACTTTCGTTCCTACAACACATATAAACATATACTTAATAACATTACTGATAGAAATAAGGTCGCATTCTATAATTTAGGGATTTTAGGTAATCTCGTATAGGGATGGAAGATTCCTATACTACAATTGACCCCAACTTCGTTATTTTAAATGGTACACTCTTTACATCATAGCCAGAATAGTTTTATTGTATCATCATTATACTGAGTGGGTTGATAGCCAACTTGGGTAAAAGTTTAGTATAGTTCTATCAAAAATTGAGGGTTTTGGAAATTTTCTTTTTGTAACAAACTTATTCAGTTGCCTCTCTGAATATGATAAACCTGTTGCGGAGCTCGAAAATTTCAATACATGTTTTTGGGTGGAAATTTTGAGCTATCTCTGTACTTATACCTTGAGATACACATTGGCGTTGTCCTTTTTGCTAAATTGGATTTCACGTTCTTATCCATATTTCCTGACCTTCTAGCTTAGAAGCTACTATGTTAGCGAAACATTTGTTCATCAAGCTGGTGAAAATCAAACTTTTAATAGTTATTATTAGCTGCAAGAGATGATCATTCATAGCACGAAGTTCAATAATACGAAATGTAAGATCATATTATATGAAATTTACAAGAAACTGTTGGATTTGTAACAGTATGAGATTAAAAGTTATCTATTTGGAACGCTGCAGGATGCAGACAGATAACATTTGTACGGAATAAATGTTTGTTTGCAGGAACTCCTGCTGTTTCAATCGACTTTTCTGTGAGTTCTCTCCCACATTCCGAACTTGAATTGTACGTCCGAAATAAGTAAATACAGTTTTTCTCCACGTTGTCGATTTGCGATTGCCAACAATAGGAATTTCGAAATTTGCAGATATTTGAATGCGACGGTTGTTGAGCAGACGTTCGGACCTTTCAGCACTAACCTTGAAAAGCGAAGATCGATTATTTCCGCTCGTATAAATCCCGGATTCCGTGGAATGCTTTAAGCTCGTTTATAGTTATGCTGTCGGTTTTAAACTGTGAGGCGTAACTTAAATATCAACTTAAGTAGGTCATCAGGCAACCCGAATATTTCAGGCCTGCTCAATTTGTACTTGAAATACGGAACAAATGCAAGCGCAAATCTGAGACGGACCACTTACTCTCCAGAATACCCGGCCCTGAACTATTAACTGGAAGTCTCTGCCAGCGAAGCAAAAACGGTTTTGAAAAGGCGTTTCTTCTAAATAAATTAATTAGTTTTGTGAGAAGTGTTTTCATTACACTTGAAAACTGAAGCGAGACGGGAACGAACGCTTCCAGGACGGTATTATGTCAAAGGATAATGGAATAATCACGTCATAATTAGAGTTGCAACTAATATATTTCAATGCAAACTTTAACTGTTCTTTGACAATGGTCTGTGATTAATTACAGGAAATACAAAATTGGTGGAAATAGTTAGTCTCGCTTAATGATGAACTAAATTTAATCCAGGATCTATCATCACTCATCAAAATGTGAGATACCTACTTGTTTCAAGTAACATATCAATGGAAGCTAAAAAATTACTGTTTTTCAATATTAGGTTAATTATGGGAAAATTTCGATCTAAGTCACGGTTTCTAAAGAAATATTATTGTAATATATTTCTGAAATTGTTTCGTGAACCTAAACTATTTAGAAAGAAATAGAAACATTCAAACGCTTAAAATCAATTTACAAGATTATTTCAAGTTTGTTTCTTCAATTTGAACATTACCTGGAATTTTATTTTGGGTTCAATTATTAAATGAGGACGAGGATAAGGATTAATGAAATTCAAAATTTTAGATCGAAGCTATATGCAAAAATTACTGCTTATTTGAGATAAAGTGAATTTTTATAATTTCAAAATGAAACTATAAAAAAATTTAACTATTAACCTAAATCTAATTTGGAGGTCAAGGTGAAAAGTTCCTGAAAAATTAAACAAGAATAGTATATTGTACAACAAGTGAGAAATATGTCGTTTTCTCTCGAATTGTACATTGTACTTTTTCTACGGATGCGTTGTTTTCAAGTATTGAAAATTAAAATACATATACAATAATACTTGTATGTCATTAACTCATTTTTATATTTTATTTAAAATAGTAATTAACAGTTATATTTGAACTATTTTGTAAAGTAATTCCTGGTAGGTTGTTTTGTTTCAACATGTTTTCGGTAATTGAAATATTAGCTGCGGTCGAAGTTGAAGTTGATGGGGAAACGTACTGAGCTTCCACAGCATTGTTGTGTTCAGGTTCTAATGGCACTGGAGGCTGAATGGATTCTACTATACTTTTTGAAATTTTCGTTTTATTAGCTATGGAGTTGTCGATATAAGATTCAGCAACATTGCTGGATTTCCAACCCCCATGGCGTTTTAAAGTTAAAAGATCTGCCCTTGCATTAACTAAAATAGTCGCAGATGACCTTCGAAAACAGTGGCCAGTATATAATTCAGGATTCGGTAATTGCAAAAATTTCGCTATTTCTTTCGCCATGGTGCCAAATTTAGTTATCCCCACAGGCTGTTTCGTACATTTGCTATTTTTGTAATTTAAAAAAAAACGTGTTTCATTTGTGCATGGTCGAAGCTTCACACATTTTTTGTAAATTTGGTAGAATTCTCCTGTGACTGTGAAATTTCTAGGAACCTTGGTTTTAGTATCGGGTAATTTTATTAAAAGGGCCGAATTAAGATCTTCCACGTCATCAATTTTTAATTTTCGAAGTTCATCACAACGGCATGCCCCTGTAAGGCCAATAGCTAAAGCAGCCTGGAATCAAAACCAAACATTCATTTTCCGATAACAATTTAAAAATTTTCAATTCATACCTTTATCAGCAAATACTTTTCATAAGGTGCATCTTTTAAAAATTGTTGAACTTCTTCAGAAGTTAATGTTTTTGACTGTTTTGGAACATATTTTTCAGATTTGCGTTTTAAAAATGCACGTAGTTTTACGTATTTTGATATATCAACACAGTTTTTAATCATTAAGGTACTCCTTAGCATCGAGTACTGAGACCATAATGTTGATTATTTCAATCTTCTTGACAATTCTTCAAAATAAACTAACAAGGTATTTTCGGAACAAGAATTTATCTTGGCTTTCATTTTCCAGTCCATAAAGTTTCTGTAAGCGATTTCATATTTTTCTCTTGATGTGCTTGGTAGCAAATTATTGCAAACATCTATTGCTTTCTGAATAATTTCTGGAGGTGTATTTTCCGACTCTAAATCTTCGTATTCCATTATATTCAATATTTAATGAATCTGAACTGTTTATATTATAACAAATAACAATAAAACTATTTTCGTTGGGTAAGTTGACAGCAATAATTATGCAGTGCTTCGGTTTTGTTGTTATAGAAACGCCAACAATGGGCTACTTGGATATTGCACGCGAATCGTCGGCGTAGCGTTGTCAACGTGGAGAACGTGTCATATCAATCTGACATGTAACAATTCATGACTGACTTGGGTTATCGTGATAACAGTGAGAAATTATTTCTCACTGTGAGAAATTATATCTCACTGTATTGGCGGATATTTCTCACTGCGTGAGAAATCTTTCGTTTTGAACGTATGAAAGCGATGAGAGAAGTGGCACATTGTATAGCATCCGTAGAAAAAAGATTTATTTGGTCAAATTTATCTTATTTCTCAACATATCCTGCTTGTAGCCCGATACACTTCGTTCAACGTCTTTCTGATTTTTTGATCCCTTCAAAATAATACGATTTCGGCAATCCCTCAAAATAGGAGCGATGACCTCATCGTTGGAGCCAAATCTCTTTCCGCCGAGCCATTTCTTCAAGTTGGGAGAAAGATAAAAATCGCAGGGAGCCAAAACTGGAGAATATGGTGAATGGCGAACTAATTGGTAGGTTAATTCGTGTCATTTTGCCAAAAATTATTTGATTTCGGCAATCCTCCAAAATTGGCGACTAGAGGTCATTTTTGCAACAAAATTATACTTTATTATCCATAACCGTCTCAGGGAAATCTCAAATTTCCCGGAATTTCCATCTGGAGAGAGTTTTTTGGGAAAAATAACAGCGGAATCGTGATCAGCGACCCAAAAAATATACTAGGGGTCATTTTCGGCTCTTAGTTCATTAATTTTCTAAACTATTGAATTGTTTTTATAACAATTCAACAAAGGAGGTTGAAACCTTGTTTTGGGGGGGTAGAAAGGTCGAGCTCCGCGGTCTTGATAGTCATGAATGATCTATGGGGTATTAGGAACAAAATGCAAAAAAAAAAAATTGAAATTGTAGCTTACTATATTTTTTTTCCTATTATGACCTTTTTCCCGGCTTATTGTCTGGACTATCATGCAATTTTTCCATTGGGGCTGTGGACCTGTACGATGGTGCGTTGTTCTGGTGGAAGAGCACTCTTTTCTTTGCCAAATGTGGCCGCTTCCGCTTCAAATCGGCGTCGAATCTAGTCAACAGCTCTACATAATATCGCCGGTGATCGTTTCGCTCTTTTCAATGTAATCGATATAAACGATACCGTGTGCATCCCAAAAACTGTCGCTAAGACTTTGTTGGTCGATAAACCCACTTTGCCTTTTTTGGCTTGAATTCGATAGGACCAGTCCACTGTTTCGACTGTTCTTTGGTCTCTGGTATGTTGTGATGGATCCAAGTTTCGTCCACAGCTATGAAACAGCGCAAAAAATCCTTCTTATTGCGGTTGAAGATCGCCAAACACTTCTTTGAAGTTCTCTCACTGTCGCGCTTGTTGTCAACAGAGAGCAAATGCGACACTCATCTGGCTGATAGCTTTCTCATATTCAACCATTCGGTTGAGATGCCCCTAGCCTAAGCAATTTCGTGCACTTCAACTCGCCGATCGTCCAATATCATACCATTTTATCGACGACTTCTTGCGTTGTAACCTCAATTGGACGTCCAGAACGTTCGGCGTCCTTTGTGGTCATACCATCACAATGAAAATCAGTAAACCACTTGTGAGTCGTTCCAATCGATGGTGAAGAGTCTTCATAATGTATAACAAGCGATGCTTCGGTTTGCGTAATGTTTTTTCCACACAAGAAATAATGTTTAGTCAAGACGCGAAATTAACTTCTTTCCATGTTTACAAAAATGTCCATGGCTGCTTGCTTTCGATGGGTGTCAAAACGGAACATCAGTCTGGAAATTTCAATGCGTTCTAGTTAAAGATATAGATAATACATGAGATTTTCGATTGTGGCGCCATCTGTTTTAATTTGCGGGAACCTTTCACTTTCTTCTTGTATGAGATACTATTGTGGAATGTAATATAATATAATTTAGTTCACACTTCTCAACTGTTACCTTTACATATATCTCTGATGATGGCTGTATGGCAGTTGAAAAGTGTTTTAGTTACAAGTTACAATGAGTATGAAAAAAGGGTGTTAGTATAAATTGAGAGAAACACCTAAAATCAAAATTATCAATGAGTTAAATAAGTTAAATCAGAAAATTAAAATAATTTCAATACAAATTCTTTTTCAAATTGCTCACAGAATTATCAAAATATCACCTACTAATATTATTTATACCTTAAGAAGGATATTTTGATTGGAAATCAATTACTTACAATAACACTAATAATATCTTCCTATATTTAAAAATGATCCTATCACACCTTCAAAATGACAGTATCAAGCTGCAGATTTAAATCCAAAATAGTGAGTTATTGGGGAATGATTAAATATGTTTCGAATCAGTTAATAAAAATGATTTCCCGATAATTACATGAATTCAAGGAAATTCGGTAGTCATAAGAAAATATGCGTCTGTAAAAGGTATTTGAATATATTCAAATGCCTGCAAAAAGTAATTCCTATAAAACTGTAATTGCTAATCTTTTGTTTTCTACTTTATGTTCGTTTTCTTTTCTTCTATTTCAAGAAACACTATATTCTATATTCTAGAAAAGTAAAATAATGTGAACATTTAGGTGCTTTAATTTGCTGTGCTTCTTGAAATAATAGAAACATATGTTGACAACAGCTAATTTCAATCCTAGTGGAAGATCCTGTGTTTCCTAATAGAGTCAGGAGTAAGCGTCTTGTAATAATAATAATTATATTGGCTGAAAGTCGAACAGCTAAAATATACTTGGTCGAATTTTATTTCGCAGGTTTCAACACAAACCTAGAAATAAAGAAACTTAATCATAGAGGCAATGCTAAAGATGAAGTGAAAGATAAATGTCTTGATATTGTAAAAATATGAGGAAATAATCTTATGAAATTATTGAATAAAATAAAGATAAATAATGAGATACATTCTTCCAAAACTATTTTGTGATATTAAAATTTTTATTGTTTGTATTGTATATTATGTTGTGTCCCCTTCTTTAGTTCCTCCAACTCTGTAGCTCTGAGGAAGTCGGATGGCTTCAATGCAAATAGATTCTCCTCTTCTATGTGGTACGCGCCAAGGTGTAGTGCCCTTAGGTTCTGCAAGGTAGTCCATCCTGTGAGGATGTGGATAGAAGTTTCGTCCTTTTTTACCAAACACAATGCTATGATTTTAAACATACTAAATGTCGAAACTATAGAATATCGATTATCTCGTTTGAAAAGTTATTAATCACTTGCAGTTGGAGTAAAACTCCGGCTGAAATTGTTTGGCAAACATTCATTTTGACTTGTTACATAATGGCGTTTAGCCACAGTTAATGAACGTCTGTGGGTTACAGTAGCTGGAATACAAAGCGAAATGACGTAAATTGAAAATGTTACAGTTGAGTGCACGTCCACATTGTCACATGAACCTTCTGAGACAATAATTGTAAAATTAGACGATATTTCTACGTCGAGCATAAACTGTGGGAACTTCAAGTACAACATCAATCACATTTTATCTTCGTTTTGCACATGAACTACCCAAAGCAGTAGCTCTGTCTTGTGAGGGCGGATCACGTACTTCCATTTCTAACTACTGGTTGCATAATACAGTAATAATAAACTATAAAAGTGTTCACACTTTGGATACACTATGAATAATAAATATTCACCATTATCCAATAAAAATACAAAAGTTTCACTTATCATCCTTTAGTAATTGATAAATTCCGTAATTTATTTTCTAAATTTGTAATACAACCACTTTATATATGTAAGAACAACCTACAAAACCGTTTAGGCAACACCTTTGATAAAGTTGCGGACTTCGACAAATCCGGGATTTACAAAATTGATAGTGAGTCGTTTTCAAAATGCTATGTAGGTCAAACTAAAAGAACATTGTGACACGGTATAAAGAGCGTTTTGCCCACATAAAAAATAATGGTGAAAAATCAGGGTTATCCGAACATATTATGAATACAGGTTCACATCATTTCTCAAGAAAGTTTTTCACTTCTAAGACACAGTACGGACAAATATCTGGATAATTCAGAATGGCAATATTATACACTCAGTTTACTCTGAAGATGGCTACTTGGCAGCCGAAAGGTCCTCAGGGTATTTTTAATGGATAAGGGTGAGTAGATGTTCAATATCATTTACTATCTATAGTAGCCAGTGAAGACTACATTGGTGAAACAGGTCATATGGGAGAACTATGTGTATGAAGCTACGCGGTATTGATAGAGCTGCCAGCAATTAGCAAATTAAGAATTCTGAATCTGTCTCAAACAAGAATGAACATCCTGCTCTATCTTGGAAAATGATGTAGTGTAACCTACCATTTCATTCTTCCTTGCTAGATTATTAATAATGTTCTGTAAATTATTTTATTCTCTTTTCAGGTAGTGCCATTGAGCATATATGTGAAGAAACAGATGAAGAAATTCTACCGGATAGAACCACGTTGATTAGAGCTTCCAGATGTCTTCTCGGTGCCATCACCAGAGTGTTATTATTAGCAGACATTGTTGTTGTTAAACAGCTTCTATTAGCCAAAGATAAGGTATTTATTTCTCATGATGATTTTTTATTGATATGGCAGAAAATCATGGAAATTTATTGGTTGGGTATGTTAATCAGAGGTTAAATAGATGTAGACAAAGATTCAGAACGGTCGTGAAGCTATTTCTGGATATAGAGATAAATTTTCTCCCTGCAACTCTGAGAATTGTTTGTTCCTTAGAATAATGATATAGTCGATAAAGATGATCTTTCTTGATCATAGATTTGGCGAAAAGGACGCAGCTTAAATCCTGATTAAACACAAACTAAAGTAGATTGAGAGTACTGCAATAATATAGTAAATATCAGTGAGGCAATCTCTATTCGGCAAGAAAATCAGCTCTTTTATGAAATTGTGTTTACACGCACACATACACAGTCGATACTAAATATGTAGTAGCCGAATTTACATTTACTTTGTTTGCATTTAATAATTAGAGTATTCTGCAGAGGGTGGTTAAGAACGTATTTTGTGACCTATCGTATTGGATCGTCTCCTGAGCTTTTACGACGTGTATATCTAAAGTTCCAGCCAGTGTCAAGGGTTGCACCGAATTACCATAGCGGTAAAGAGTACGTGCTCACCTCTTGGTGAAAGAGCGTCTGAATAAAGTTGTGACCTATATCCTGTGTATTTCTATGCTTACATATTTCATGTGGCGATCGAAGGGGCTTATAGGATTTCCAATTATACTCATGTCAGTAGTATTTTTAACATACTATGAGATGATGCAATCTTGTGATACGGATGAAAACTGAACTTAGATAAAGAACAATTTTACACGAATCGATGTAGATTGTAGAAGTAACATCAAAAGCATTCTATGCGCTCAAAATGGATATATCGGATAGGATATTGGGATCCGCAGGTTCGGTTTAGATTCCCAGAAAGGACATTTTTTTGGTAAAAACCTTATTAATTTGAATATTATTTAGCTTATAGATTCTGAAATGATTATATAAAAATCAGTCACCAAATCATGTGATTTGCGAAGAGTAGCCGCGAAAGATTCCAAGCGGCGACATATTTTTATATTCCTGTATTGCATTTTATTCATTTATTTCTTAATCGTAATACAATCGTGGGAAAGATATTGATGGTAAACTATTTATTTCGAAATGTTGACGTAGAGAAATAACATATTTTCTTCTGAACTAAATGAACGACTATTACGTTTTTATACAGTTCGTTAATTTTCTTCTTTGATGGTTATGAAGAAATAAAATTATTTAGAACGTTAATATCAAACGATTGAATCAGTTTTCCAATTTTCAAAGAATCATAAGACGCTGGAAAATACGTTTTACGGAAAGGATGAATCTCGATAATTTCTAAAATGTTTGAGTCGTTGTAAATTCGTAAGCTTTATGACATTCATAAAATAACCAGCACTTCATTAGTTGCATTTTTATTGTCATAAGTACATCATGTATTAATTTATTGTGAAGTGATCCAATTTATTTGATGACGTTCGCCGCAGTTTGAACCAATCTGCGGAAGTCAAGTAATATACTAATAAACATTTTATCCATTGTCGTTCTCAAAAACATATCTTTACAACTAACACATGTTTCAATGTTAGTCTGCTGCAATAAAAAACCTACTACACAGTTTGAATGAAGTTCCAACACGAATGCGACTATATGCTGCTGAAACTGAATAGAAAACCATTTAGTTGGATGAACTCAGTAGCCTTCTAGGTCGTCGGACCTCAATTCAATAGACTTTTATAACTAGGGCCACAGAAGAAATGCATAGTGGAAAAAAATTGAATTATCGTACTTCCGAATTATAAATGTTGTATTCCAAATCCAAAATTAGCAAGGTTTTGTTTATATTCCAGTGATTTCACTTTGCCAACACTGATCGTGGCTGTCGGTAGATTTCTTGAAAATGAGATGTTGGCTCAGGTATTCTTTTCAAAATCGATTCCCAATAATTAGAGCCATAAAACAGCAATACTGATAACCTGTTAACAGTTTTGGGAACTAGACATCATGATTTTGTTATGTCAAAAACAAAGAACCATCACAATCCATGTTTTTCTGCATTGTGAAGACTTTTATGTCATTTGCTTCTGTTGTAAGTCATCGTTGCAAGTCTGAGTGATCGTTTCTCTGTATCAGCATCAGGTAATTCGTTTTCACTTCCAAATTTTTCATTCCAGGTATCCCATAGCTTAGATCGATTGGAATCTGTGAACAACTTTACAGAATTCGTGAAAGCGTTCAGTCAGTTTGGTGCTGAAATGGTGGAACTAGCTCATTTGACAGGAGACAGACAGAACGACTTGAAAGATGAGAGGCGGAGGGCGCAAATGGCTGCTGCAAGGCAAGTTTTGGAGCGGTCTACAATGATGCTACTAACTTCTAGCAAGGCGAGTACAATAGTTTCGTAATATTCTGTCAAATAGCAAAAATACAACTTCTCGAGCATAGTAACCATAGATTCATAGTTATTCTACCGCTCTCTCGACTATTCTCATTCCAAACATATTTCAAACTAATTTGAAAAGTTGAATTGAAATCACTTCTTAAGTAGGTCTAGTCAAACTGTTAAAGGTTATATTATCAAATAAATTGCCACTCTCTAATTATCTCTTGTGGTAGGGAAACTCATCTTAGATATTTCACGAATATACACTAGTGATTATACTCTATTGAGTTCTTTCACCACACAATCAATTATTGAAGAAATAACTTTAATTGAACAAATTCAAAGTTTTACGATAATCAACAATTTAAGGATGTAGGAACACTCAACTGAGCTTCTTTACGTGAACTAACCCGTGGACCACATCCATCATCTGCAGTTGCTAAATGAGAGTGGAAAATGTCCATAGTTTAGTGAAAAAACACACAAGGCTATATAATACCCACAGTAGATGAATTCATTTACTTAAAATTAGAAGGAAACCGAAAAAAGTACGGTTCTCATTGCATGTATCATATTTTTTATATTCCCCGTATCTTTGTTTCCGCGTGCGATGCCTTAGCAGTATGAAACGTATATAGTTTTAGAGCGCTGCGTCGTTTTTTACGTTTATTATATTGTCCGTATCTATTCATATAATTGAAAATATAGTAACATATTTTGAACTTAAGCCAGTACGGCTAAACTCTTTCCATTAAACCAAGTTTTCTTGGAACCTTTCAACGTTCCAATCCAACATTAGGTCTTCGAGATATTTAATTGGTTCACTGATGACTTATAATCAACTGTTGTAGAAAATAAAGGAAGGAAAAAGTGTACATACACTATATAGGTACCACTTATAAATCAATAACAACAATTTGAGCCCAATTAGATTAATTTTCATCAAAACCTGAAGTCTCTATATGGTGATAAATGGTTGACCTAATTTGTTTATATACACGAAAATATAAACAAGTGTGTTGCGAAAAAAAATGGCGTAATCTATGGTCAAAATGTAGTTCATGACGAAACGATAAACATATACAATCGGATTATAATGAAAAAGCAAATGTGTCGTGATTGCTCTTTAGCGACGCAAAATTTCATAGAATTATTCCAAATTGCTTTTGTGTTATAAGCATTTTTCGATAAAAATAAAGCACAAATTTTACACAATTGTTTTCAGCGCCACCTTTTTCAAAGAATCGGCCATAAAATTAGGTTAGGCTTAAAAAACCTATATTGATCTGAAAACTGAAAGTGTTCAAACGTTCCACCATCGACAAAATCCAATTAACACCATCGATTCTATTTTTTATTCTGCCGATGACGACTGGTCATTTGGCATTCTAGTTCATGTAATGTAATGAAAACTTCGCTAATAAGTTGGAAACGTTGCGTGTTCCAGACATGCCTTAGACATCCGGAAAGTACCTCATCTAGGGAGAATAGAGACACAGTGTTCTGTCAGATGAGGCGGGCGATGGATCTCATTCACTTCGTCGTTAAAGACGGAGTTCTCAATTCCACCGAATCCAGTGTTCAATCAGCTCAACGAGAAGAACTGGAGAATGAAAGAGCTACCGCGTATTCTTGCTTGAGGCATCTACAGCATTTATTAGAAATTAGCAAAGTTTCAATGGGTAAGTTCATATCTATTTTGGTAATGTTAAGTATCTAAGACAGTCTTCAATTTTTATACATTCTAATTTAAAGTTCCAATCAAGATTTGCGAATGCCTATTATCTAGGAATACATACCCACCTAGACAATTCTGAAAGAACGGCGATATATTGGTACCTACTTTTATCTCCATAAGTTTTGTTTCTTGTGTGATGTTCAGGTCCTGCTTTTGTTCTCTATATACAAAGCATCAAGGTGGAGCCTTGTCTTATGTTGTTCTAAAAATTCTTAAGAAGGTTGACACTGACTCCTCACCTTACTGACCTAATGTTTATATTGCATATTTATTATCATAACATTTGTATTTGCTAAATCAATAGTGTATCTAGGTCACGGCCCCGATTCTCTTAAGAAAGTAGAGCAATTTATTGAATTTACAAAATTTATGGACTCTAGTGAAATCATCTCTATTATTCCACTGCACTTAACTATTTGAATGGAATGTTTCGAGGGAATAAGTTCCCTAATATTTAATTTAATAATATGATATCAGGTAAAGTTACAAAGATTCCTCCCTTGATCCCATATGACTGCAACCATCCGTTTTTTCATATTTCTGATGACGCAGTAGATCATTTCTTGAGTCAAGTTCTTCAATAATTCAATTGAAGCAGTTTTTGCTGCTGCCTTTTCCCGTAAGAATAACCATAAATGAGCCTCCACCGAAAGAGTGAAATTAAATTGTTCATTTTGCTCGCCTGCACCAGTTTATAATCTTTCTCTACCATCAATTGAATTTACACAGGAAACAACACATGACCCCAGTGATCATCATTCAAATTTTGGAATTCTCGAGCAAAGGCTAGTCATGATTACGTCTCTGCTTTAGTCAGCCATAATTCTTGACTCAAGTTATCTATCTAGCACGTCTCAGACAAGTTCAATTGAATTTAAGTTCGGGGAAGATGCAGGCAAATTCATCGTGTAGAACATCCCTTATACACCTATCCCCTGAGCAATTGCTACCTCACCTCACACTATAAGTGAGCCCCCACCGGAAAAGTGGAATTAAATTGTTCGTTTTGCTCGCCTGCACAAGTATATAATTTCTACCATCAATTGAATTTACACAGAAAACAACACATGACCCCAGTGATCATCATTCAAATTTTGGAATTCTCGAGCAAAGGCTAGTCATGATGACGTCTCTGCTTGAGACACGAATAATTCTTGACTCAAGTCGTCTGTCTAGTACGTCTCAGACATGTTCAATTGGATTCAGATCCCGGGAACATGCAGGCAAATTGATCTTGCAGAACTTCCCATATGAACCTATCTGCCGGTCAAGTACGGTCATCGATCCCACCAATTCTGCCTGTTTCCCTAAGCATATGCGCCACCTCACACCATAAGTCCCCTTTCAGCAAAAAAAAATTGAATTGTTCATTTTGCTCGCCTGGACGAATATATAATCTTTCCCTACCATTAATTAAATTTACACAGAAAACAAAACATGACCCGACTGATCGTCATTTAAATATTGAAACTCTCAACCAGAAGATATTCATGATGAGCTGTGGCTCTTTATTCGACCAGCTTCGATGAGTATTATTTCTTCCACTTCCTTTCATGTTTGAACTGGTTCAACGTTCATTTCGAAGTTTTCGCAACGTTATAAATCTGTCATTTATAGCTGTGGTTGAGTCTCTTCTGACTTGACCTTGACTCCTCACATGGTTCCCTGTATGGCTCCAAAGTGTTGCCAAACATGTTGCAACATTGTTGTGACATCGACCATTTTCGAACAGTGCTGCAGCAATAGCGACATCAGTCGGTGCCAAATCACAATCGAGGTGATGATAGTGAACAAAAGCAAACCAAACTTGAACAATAACTCACCATAAGCCTACGAACTTGATAAAAATTTGCGAAACGAATGAAGGATAAAGGAAAAAATATCTGACTCTATTAATAATGGTCAAATTGGTTGGTTTCCTGAATAAAATAATCATTGTGGTCGATATAGTTCGCTTTCATGATGCTAACTATAATAAAATAAGAATATCTTTTATCAACTTGGTGTTTGATACAAATATTGACTGACTGATTTCTTCCGCAGATGCTTCCTGTCAAGAAACAGTTCCAGGTGCTCTTGAAGCTGTACTAGAAAGAACTCAGGACTTCACTGATAGTGCCTATACTAGTCATGAACATAGAGAAGCTATTTTAGAACGTAGTGACAGATTAAAACTCGAGTTAGATCATCTCTTAGGATTATACGCTAATGTGGTATGTTTCATCCAGAATTTTTATTATTTCCTTCACTTTTGCTCATACTAGTAATTCCAAAACTATTCATGATAATAAGTAGGTAATGGTAGTGTTACTCTCCAGTAATCTTCGAAAGATCAAGATCATCTTCATAATTCATTCTTTTGATCCTACTCCAAAGACATAAGCTTTGCAAAACCATGAAATATCCTATGATCGCATTATAGCAATATGTTTATTCCATATAGCAGAAGAATTGTAAGCAGTGTCTCCTTTCCCAGTTATTATTGATTCATTTATTGTCAACCTAATGTTACTATATGAATGCTGCTCAAAACTATTGTTATAGTTCATATGATACTGGAATCGATTTACAGCTAATAGCATTAATATCTGATAACCTTACTGAATGATTCGAAATTCTTAATAATATGATGGAAACAAGATACCTACTGAGTTATAAATTATTCCAGATGGGGTTTGAAGGAGCAGTTAATTGTCCTGAAGTAGAAGCTTCTGTAACCGCTTCTATAACAGCTGCCAAAGACTTATCCAGACATTTGGCCAATGCCGCGATACATCAAGCCCAAGATTTGAGTACTGCCACGAAGCAAGGTCTCGAATTGGTAGGTGGTATAAGGCAACAGGCTCTTGTCTCCGAGGTTAATAGACTTCACCAAGCATCCAATGCCTTCCAAGATTCTATAGATCATATTTTAGAGGTGAGTAGAAAAAACCATTGTTTCACTCAAGGAAAAAAGTCATACAACGAAATGAACTCAATTTCAATTTGAATTTCTACCGCCAAATTGCCAATTGGAGGATCTTCCTAATAATGTACCATTCTTCTTTTGAAATTATAAGTTCATCATTTATGAATATCTCAAATGATTTTGGTTAATAATTTAGTGGAAATAACTATAGACTCGATATTTTGGTCAAATTTATATTTTTATTAATAAACAACAATTGTTTATAACAATTAAAAAATTTATATATGCATTTAAAGACCATAATAGCAATTAAATCGTATTCAGGAGGCCAAAATTATCCGACAACGACTATAAACTCGACATTTTCGTCAAATTCGTGTATTCAATAGTAAATATAATTTGTTTATAACGAATTAGCAAATTGCGGGTATATACGAGTACATTCGATGATATTGATGATAAAATCTAATTCAGGATACCAAAATTATCCAAAAACGACCCTAAAGTTGGTCGAATTCATCTATTTTGTTAATAAATAACTTATAAGGATTTACGGGCTTGACCTATTTTAATACCCATTTGACAGTAGTGATAGGGAACCAAACACGAAGTTGCCCTAATTGTTTGTACTGAATACGGCTACTGTAAAGCAATTGGGGGGTTTCCATTTGGAAATTTAGAGGTTTTGGCATTTCTTGAATTGATATTTCAATATTTTTTGTGTGCATCCTGTACAAGATCGGAAACTTCCTTTCGGGCATTTCTCTGCGCTAAGTCTTTGACTACAAAATGCCAATAGCGCGTTAGGAAATATACAGCCGTTATGAAGAAACTGCCAATTAAGTACGGGTCTGCATCCGAAATTTTTTCTCTGAAATTCACAAAAACGGTTCAATTCAAGTATAGAACGAATGAAATTGCCCAGAATTTCCAGTAGAATCCAAAAATGCAATAAATTAAAGAGTGTTCCCTTCCAAATAACGAAGTTGTCATCGAATTCCGGTATAACCGGAAGTGCCGTATCTTGAAAGTTTTTAAGTGAATAGTTCTCATTGACTTTGGTCAGCTGCTCAATTTTCAAAAAAATTCTATGTTCACTTTTTGAGATATCGATCGATGCAGTTCGTGGTGAGCCACCTTGTGTAGTTAGATTTATTTATTAAAATAGTGAAAATCGATCTTTTAATAGTAATTTTATACAAGATTAGAACGAATTTTCGTCACATAATTATTCTTATTCTATTCAAGTATATTCGATTATGTCAAGGAACGGATTGTTATGAAATTCTAAACACCGTTTGTGCACGGTTAGAAACCGTTAGAGTTATATTGTGTGAGCGACGTGAAATTCAGGCATTTTATCATTCTCCTTCATGCTACACATTCCAATGTTTCGCTTGAAGGGCTAAAATTGATTAACCTTGTAGGTTTGCAAATTGCTGCGACACGTGGCCGTGTCTGAAACTTTGCAAGTATCTGCTAAGTTTACGGAAATAAACTTGCGGGTGTATGGGCCACAAGTTATCACAGCTGCCAAAACATTAGCTTCTCATCCCGGTAGTAATATTGCTCAAGAAAACTTAGAAGTGTTCGCAGACATGTACCAATGGCTGGTGTCGGACGTTACGACTATCGTCAAAGATGTTTTGGAAACTAGTCAAGCCAAACCGGAGAAACAAGTTTACATGTCCCTTCCAAGACCTGGAGTAAGTGAAACTTATTATTGATTTACTGATAGAAAACTCTAGAGAATTTGTACGTGGTAAATGTTTTTGCTTCCCTCGAGAATTGAGTATTTCAGAGAACTTATTTCATGAAATACCTTTTTGATAATGATTCTTGACCCAGATATGAATTATGAGAAAATCTTTGGAAAATAGGTCTGCGCTTCATTTGATTTGAATTAGTTTTGATAACACTATTGATAAGAAATAATTATCCTTATCCACTAAAAATACTATTAAAGTACTGAGAACCTTTCGACCATCATCAGAGTGAACTAAATTGTAAATCAAAATGTGCCTGTTCAAATACTATTTGGGGATAATAATGTAAACAATGGGTTACCCTCAGCTGGAGATAAATCCAAATTTAATGAATTGCTTTTTCGTTTATACATTCCCATCCCTTCTAAATTAGATATTTTTCTGTACTGTGTTTTGAAAGCAATACACTTTCTTGAGAAATGGTGTGACCTGTATTGAAAATATGTTCGGCTACCGCTGATTTTTCATCATTATTTTTCTTTATATGGGCAAAATTTTCCTTATACCGAGTTGAAATGTTCCTTCTAGTTTGACCCACATAGCATTTTGAACACGACGATTTGTAAAAATCGGAAATTTTATCGAATGTGTTGCCTAAACGATGTTTTAGGTTGTTCTTACGCCTATAAACTGGTTGTATTGCAAATTGAGAAAACGAACTAGGTAATCTGCTAATTACTGAAGAATGATAAGTGAAACTTTTGAATTTTATTGAAGTATTTGAATAACCACTGATTTTAATTTGGTTAGTTGGCTTTTTTCCAATTTTCTTTTTGTTTAGAAATTGAATTATTGATCTATGATTTGTGGTGACCATTGTCCAATGTAATTCGCTTAAGTTTCTCAACTTCGTTGCTATAATTTTGATGGCTGAAAGGGCGTTCAATCACATATGATCTAGACTATTAAACGGAGCTATTTTATATCTAAATTGTGTAGGTAGCTGAATCCGCCAGGGTATACCTATTTGTTTCAGTGGGTTTTCTGTATATGTCGAAAATCTAAGTGATTATCATCTTTTATAATGTAAATATCCAGGAAATGAAGCCCATTATCTGTTTCTATTTCAACAGTGAATCTCAGTGGCTATTAACAGTATTCAGAAAGCCATGTGATCATTGAAAATCAGCGGTAGCCGAACATATTTTGAATACAGGTCACACCATTTCTTAAGGAAGTTTATCACTTTTAAAACACAATACAGACAAATATCTAGGTAATTTAGAAGGGACCAAAAAGCAATTTATTAAATCGGGATTGATCTCCAGCTGACGGTTACCCATTGTTTACATTATTATTCGAACAGGCACATTTTGATTCATGATTTAGTTTACTCTAATGATCGCTACTGGGAAGCCGAAAGGTCCTCAGTACTCTAATAGTATTTTTGGTGGATAAGGGTGATTATTCCTCATCAGTTGTGTTATAATATATCCACTGAACTCTTTTATAGTTAATAGTTCCGAAAAGTCTACTCTTGATGGTCGTGAGACCGAAACGTACGTTATGATGGAAATACAATAGATATAAGTGACGGGCATTTAATTTCAGCCAACTACTTTAAGGGTTTCATTTGGAAAGTCCCAAAAATAATTATCCCACCATATCCTAATAAATTCTTAAAAATGTACTTTCACTCAAACTATTCATTCTCGCGAATTAAAGGTTTTCATGTTGTTTCACTGTCTCATTCTGCTTAAAGTATAATCGTTCGTAATGCGTTACAGAAACATGGCACTACATCCAAACCAGTGAAATCTGTTAGATTGGATGTGGAGGAACAAGAAAAAATAGCTAAGTCTGGTCTTGAAATGAAATTAATCACTAGTGAAATGGACGCAGAGACTGACAAATGGCAAGAAACCAACAGTAATAACACCCAAGTTGAGGTTTGTTAGTTTCTATTAATTTTTCTCTTGGTAGTCCCCTCTAAAGTATAGAAATCGAAGATTTGGAAAATACCGATGAAAAATCAATTTATCAATAACCTTGGTTTTTAGGAAAATAACGACATAGTGAAAAGGGCGAAAAACATGTCAGCAATGGCATTTTCCATGTACCAATTCACGAAGGGTGAAGGTGAACTGAAAACAACTCAAGACCTTTTCACACAGGCCGAATATTTCGCGGAAGAAGCAAACCGACTGTATAAAGTAATAAGACAATTCAGCTATCAGGTATGTGGAAATGTAGGGTAATATAGAAATAGAACTTGCTTGTTTCAAGTTTGGAGTTATATTAAAGTTGGTAACTTAATGGGGAACTTTGAACAAACTATTCTAAGTATGTTTGAAACATATACACAGAAATTTAGAGCGTTTTAAAGTCTATCTTGCGTTTTAATTCGATAATGTCGTATTGGTATTAGAGATTTTCTAACCTAATTTCCTTATAAATACAAATAGCTGTATTCGATTCTTCTACGAACTTACCATTACCTTTAAACAAATGCTCCCTTCTAAATTTTTTTGGAGGCGTTCGCCTTAAAATTCCTGCAATTTTGAACAAAATGCCGTTTGAAGCTATCTAGTAGACCCTTTTCTCGAGACATATTTCTGGAAAACCCTTCC
This sequence comes from Endomychus coccineus, assembly GCA_958510875.1. Classification (NCBI taxonomy): domain Eukaryota; kingdom Metazoa; phylum Arthropoda; class Insecta; order Coleoptera; family Endomychidae; genus Endomychus; species Endomychus coccineus. Next base: position 297,013,214 of record OY294067.1, read on the forward strand.
TATTTGCTAAAAATAAGAAGTGGTCGTCATTCCATAGAGTTCTTGATTTAATTGTAAAACTTGCCTAAATGTCGATCATGAAATTCAATCCATTCACCTAATGATTTAATTCAAATTTCATTCATCCCGATAGGAACTTATTTGGTGAAATGTTTTAATTTTTTTATTCTAGGTATCAGGTTCATTAACTATGTAGTTATGCATAATTAATTGTTCTCGTATATCTTATACTCAAAACATATTTTTCACAAACCTACAAGAGAATATCAAATATTATGTTTGGGGACTTAGAAAAACAATCATACGCTGTTTGTCTCTTGACTAGTTTCACATTAACCTTATTAATATCACCCAAAATGTAAAAATTCAATTTTATCATTGAATGAATGAATGTACATAAATAGAACAAGGCATTAATCAGGTCCTGAATGCAATAGTTAGCTGGTTAGTTGCGACAAAAGTTAATGTATAAAAGAGAACATATATCCCAACTTAATACTATGTCCTGCCTTCAAATCAGAGCTTCGCAAACCTCGTCTCCCCCAGCTGTATCCATCTCTGATTCACGTGAAGGTACCTCTAAAGCTTACTCATAAAGTGTAGCGTCCACAGAACGCAGGTATTCTATACTTTATCCTGGATCGAAACTTGGCTAAGGAACGGATGTCTGAGGAAAGATTTGAGAGTCTTGCCCTCTTGCATTTTCGTCAAATTTAATAGTTGTAAGTTTGCATAATCGATTAAATTTGTTAATACAGTTACTATTATGTACCTGAAACTACTAGAAATACTATTGTAGAGGTCCTTGATGGACACTGATGCAAATACTGGTATTGATTGTCTCGTAAATGTATGTGATATCCAGAACTGGTGAAGGATACTGGGTTCTTGGGATTGACAATTGATGTCATTTTGGAAAGGTGGAATTATATCATCTTGGGTTTAGTGGTTTATTGGGTTACACTTATACATGTTATCAATGGTACTACATACACAGTAGTCACTCGTTTAGACTAACTTCGTAGCTTGTTAAGACTTTTCATAACTCTGATAACTAACTCAATAATTGTTCCAGATATCTATTAATATCTCCTCTCAAGGGGAAATCATTTTGTCGTCATACGATGTTCTAAATATCGCTTAGTTGCTGCGGAGGTTGACCCGGTCGCTCGACCGACATTGCCTTGATTCAACCTTGCCGACCTAATCATTCTTTACATTCTTATGATTGTTCACCTTGAATTACTGGGCTACACCAATGGAAAATAGGGTGATATTGTGTTCATCTGATCTAGGAATTATGGAAGATAGCTCCTTCATAATTCCGATACGCTATAATCACGAATGAAAAAGTTTGCTGGTGCTGCTGATGCAACAGAATTTCGTTTTGTCATCTCAATATCAACCTTTCTTGATACAACTTTTTCTCATATTTATTCAATTCATTTTCCATTTTATCCATTTCCTTTTCTTCTGAGAGCATGCCAGGGCCGGATCAAGCTTTAACCTGGCCCGGTGGTACATTGATCCATGCCCCCTAGTATGAGGGGGATGCTAAACATATAGCATGATTTAAAAGCTTATTAAGAATTTTTTACTATTAAAAATCACAAGTTTGTGCTACTGCCCACAAACCGCCCCCTTCCCGTCAATATGAGAACAGAACTCGCCAACTGTTAAAATTAACGCAGCTCAGATCAAATCAATGAGATAGTTCATGTATAAGAAGATCAGCAAAGCTGGTCGTTGCATCTGTTTTCGTGCATTTGCGACCGTTCATTTTGTTACAGGTTCCTGGGGGCGCTAACAAGAAAGAACTATTGGAAAACTTAGACAAAGTGCCCACGTTCGTGCAGCGATTGCAGTTCACCGTTAAAGATCCCACCGTAGGAAAAGCGGCCACGTTCACCAAAGTCGATAATGTCATCCAAGAAACCAAGAATCTCATGAATGTTATTTCGAAGGTTGTTACTACGTGCTTTGAATGCGCAACCAAGGTAGGTATCCAATTACATCCGAACTCATTACCGATTCTATAGTTCTATGTAGAATCACGTAGACTTATTCGATTTCCATCTTGCTAATTATAGTAAATAGCCAGTAAAATTGTTGCCAGAGAACTTCCTCCACATTTTCTTCCAACTAGAACAGCACAGTATGCTCTTTGAATACCGTAGCTTTAGCATTTACCGAGGATTTATTTGTCACTCCAAATGTTTTCCAAATATACAACACTATAATTGAATAGTTGGAATCATGATATCCAGAAAATGTGTATAGGATGTTTAATAAACACATGTAGTAATATTCACTTTTTACAACAAGGTCATTTTATAAATTCTTGATATTTTCATCCCAAATTATCATACTTATTATTCCCTCCACCACCCCTAAAAATCTTAAATGCTGATGTCCTTCTTAGTCAATCAATAAATAATTACTGGGCAGTAACGGGAATCTACTGACCAAAACTATATTATGGGTGGGACTTATCGCTACAGATGACATCGAGATTGGTGAAGAAATCACCTAAGACTATGGAGACCGATCCAAGAAGTCATTGAAAGACGCTTTAGTCAGATTTTGTATTTATTGACCCCAAAATTATCTCAAATTGTTAGTTGTTTCACAATGATCGCGGCGTTTGATTTTATAATGATTAGGGGATTTCCTTTCTGCCGTCTATCGGAGGCCGCGGAAACAAAATTGTTTGTCACCCGACTGTCGACAGATGGAGCCATCAATTAGGCTTCGCTCGGAAATTTTTATCTTGAAGAATCATTCAAATTTCTACGGTCTATAATCTATAAATATGTGTATTTATAGATTATCTGCAATTTATTTATTTCTCTTATTTATTTTGTTACCTCAGCAATTCTCATATAATTCACGAGTTCTACACATGTTCATAGTATTTCATAAAGAACAACTAAAGCGATATCAATTTTTTTTCGCCACTGAATTTCTCTAAAAAAAGATGTATGTCTTATATATTTTTTTTGTTACGGAGGTGAAGAAAACCCTTTATGGGGGGTTTTGAGCCTTTGAGTCTCATGGTCTACTGTGAGAGTCACCTTCCAGGCATACTCACTAAAATCTTCACCTCCCTTGGAGGCTTGTCTGGCTATTGCCTCCGGTTACACTCAGGCATGCTGGCCTATTGTATCAACTGAAATATTTCTGTACCTTGTACGAGTTTGTACAAGTTCTTCACTGGGTGGAAACTGTATAATTCTGATTTGCCGTTAGGCTTTTCAAAAATTGACTGTCTTTTGCGATCCAGTGCCTCGCATTCACACAGTATGTGTGTCACTGCTTCTGTATCCTGACCGCAGAGTCTGCATGTCAAGTCGCCATTGTATAGTCCCATTTTTTTAGGTTCTGTTTTACGGGCGCATGGCCAGTCGTGAGCCCTGTTACGACTTTTTTTTCTCGTATTTAGTGCTAATAGGTCTGTCGTCCTTTTGTTACACGGGACTTTGATGTATTTCTTCCCATGTTCGTTTCCTGAGATTTTTTCTCAGTATTTTTCGTGTTTTTAACAGACCTTCGTGCTGTACGTTTTGGTACCCCCGTGTCCTGTTCTAGATCGGGATCATTCTCCGACCCTCTTTTTGCAAGTTCGTCGGCTTTTTCATTGCCTGTTGTTCCCTGATGTCGCGGCACCCAACTTGAGGCGGCTTTGGTCTGCTGCCAGTATTTCAAGTTCATCTTTGCATGTCCATACTAGACGTGATGTCACTTCCTGTTTTCTCATTGCCTTAAGTGCAGCATGACTGTCTGTCAATATGTGGATCTGCTCATCTTCGATGGCTCTCCTATTGTTTTCCTTCACACATTGGAGGAATGCATATACCTCTGCTTGGAATACAGAGATGTGTTTACCCAGTGAATAGCTCAAGCCAGTCGTTGGGTTCCATGAGTATATTCCTGCACCTGCACCTTTTTCAGTCTTGGACCAGTCTGTATACCAGATCTTTCCCTGTAGAATGTTGCCCAGGTTTGTATGTTTCCATTCAGTCCTTCTTGGTATTGACACCCTGAATGTGTTGTTAAAAGAATATCGCTTTGGAATGTGATCTGTTCTCATTCCTAACACGTCTCTGGTCACGATATTCACGATACTCATGTGTCCTGGCCCAATGTGAACATTCTCCAGTGTATTTTGTATTCTGAAGGCTCCAAGCTTTACCTCTCCTTGGATTAACAATTAACTGGGAGGTAATCCCAGTAGTGTCTCCATTGTCGCAGTGAACGTGGATTTCGTGACTTCTGTGATCCCAAGACATGTAAGTCTCTGAACCTTGATTGGTCTTGTCGCGGTCTCTCTTTATTGTGTTTTAGGCCAACATACCAAAGAGGCGTATGTTATTGACCACCACGCTGTACAACCAGTAGAGCATGTTCGGTCGTATCCCCCATTTTTTCCCGAAGGAGCGAGCGTCTGGCCACAAATAATGAGGTCCCCGCTTTTTTAATTACTTTTCTCAGATGTTGGTTCCAAGTCAGTTTCGAGTCTAGTGTCACTCCTAGATGTTTGACTTCCCCTTCTATGTTTACAGTTCCTCCTCGAATCTTCAGAGGTCCCAGGCCCTCTAATTGGCGTTTACGACTGAATACTACTCTAGGGTGGCTTTGCGGGAAGTGATATTCAGTCCCTCTGAATCCGTCCATATTGTTACCAGATTCAGAGCCTTTTGCATTTGACCTCTGACCGTCGAGTTGTATTTACGTTGTACCATGGCAACTATGTCGTCGGTATATCCAAGGGTTCTGTATCCTTCTTCCTAGAGGGTTCTCAGTAGGCCGTTCCTGACCAGGTTCCACAGGAGTGGAGAAAGTACTTCCCCCTGCGGGCATCCTCTAGCCACTCGGGTCACAACGGTCTCTCTTCTAGTTACCGAGTTACCTATCCTATACAAACATCGACATTTGTCCACTCGTACATCAAGTAAAGCAGTATATCCCATGCAGCACCCCCACAAATAAAGATACATGTCCCTTTGAAATGAGAAGAGCATTTACAGTGACATCAACAGGAGCCACGGTTGAACACTTCGTTTGTCTTGAAAACAATGTATTTTCTAAGACAATTTTACTGGCTATTCGAATGATATTTTAGACAACTTTTCCATACTTCTCAATATTTTCATATTTTCTTCTTGCATAGTAATTTTGTTTTACATTATTTAGTATAAGGTAACAATGCCACAAAGGGTTAGAATTCCATGCGCAACACTGGACGGTCAACATTTGCCTTTTCAACTCAGTCCACAAGCATTACACAGACTGGCGAAATTCGAATATGCCACACTACCAAGATAACGGTGATTTTTTTTTATGAATTATTTTCGTAACTAAACCAACTTTATTAACTAAATATACATCGATTTAATTTCACTAACATCCACACATCCTATACTAACAAGCATAAAACTAATTTAAAACCAAGTAGATAAATAATGATACTTCCTAATTAAATCTTCTTCTTTTCTCTTTTTGCAGTATTATATTCCTACCGCTGATGAAGAGTTTAAAAATTTTGACAAGGCATGTTCTAAAACATACGTAGATGTCCAAAATTGGACAGCTTGTGCTGTGCTCGTAATAAACTGAATATATGGGTACTTTGGAAAATTTTAGGTAGCAATGAAGATATACGTTTTTATCGAATATTGCAATTCAGAATTCTCTTGCATTTTCCAAATCAAAACAATTTGAACTTTGGAATCAATTCTTCACTTTCTAACCATCAACACTAATTGAATTCATTAGGTAAAATAAACGTATGAACTAGAATTTTTCAAAGTACCTTTTAACATAAATTTAAAGCAACAATTTTTAAATCAATACATTTCAGATGCATTAGTTTCGTTTTTTCTACATTATATATTTTGAAATTGAATGATGAATGCAATTCATAATAAGATATTATAATTTTGTCCCATCAGAGATGAAACGAAGTTCCATTGCAGATTCATACGGTTTACTATACAATAATTGGATATTTCACAAAGGTATTGAGGTTTTTGAATCGACCGGTAACACTCCAGTAAATAGTTCTGGACAGATGTTTCGCTATATCGATCTCATTAGCGGAGCGATTAAGACTCAATGTATGTCGATGTTTGCTGTCCGGAACTATTACAGTATTAATGGTCCATCCAGAGATACCTTATTATCTTGGTGGATGATATCTAACAAGTAAGTTGTTCATTTATTAGCAATTAGGTTCTGACCTATTTTTCCGATTGCACTTCTTTTTTATATATTGGAAAGGTTTTCGAAAGTAATTTATTTTAAGGTTACGTTTTCTCTTTCTAATAAATAATTCAAAGTTATGTATTTTTTAAAAAGGCTGCGTTTAGCATAAACGCGCATGACGTCACGATTCTACTCTTTGATTTCGTTGCCTGGTAAAGTAAATGGGGAACTCGGTCTTCAGCAAATATACAAGATGACCTTACGGAAACTTTGCATCTCGATTTTGAGGATTTAAAATGATAATCTGGAAAAACGCTGGGACCCGTCAATTATTCATTCTAGGGGCACAATTTTTTATTGTATTTCAACCCTTCAACTTCAACCAATAAGCAGCAAATTTTTAACAGGAAGGGCTGTCGAGTGACCTCATTTTGAAGGTATTTTTACCCTGATTATAACCTCAAAGTTTATTTGTCCCTCTGTTATAATCCCCGTTAATATGACAGCAACGTCTGAATGTGTGGGTAAAAAGTCTTTGGTTAATAAATAATAAATTAATCAAAATAGGTACAGACGTCAAAATCGGAACCTGCAGGTTTCAAAAGTGAGATCAATGAATCGTTTTGGCGGTGGTGAGTTTCACTCCTAAAATTGGAAAGGTTACGTTCGTTTATTTAAAACTTAAATGCGAAAAAACGTTTTCACTTACTTTTCTGATCAGTATATCAATTATTGGAAATGATCGTCATTCACCTCCATGCTATAAAATTAATTTTGTTCAAAGCGTTGTCTTTCGTTAAGTCTCAATTCGGGTGTAAATTCATTCATGAATTATGCGATTTCGCTAATCTACCAATGATTGAGGATGATGAACATACATTTTAGACTTCGGAAGACCTCATAGAAAAAAGTCTGTTGAGTTCAAATCAGGTGACCTTGGTGGCCACTCAATATGACCCCTTCTTCCAATCCTTTTGGGGAAAGTTTACGTCTGAAAATTGACGCACCGGTTGGATTAATGAGATTAATGCTGATGAATTGTTTCACCACACTGTGACATTCTCAAAGCTAGGAGTTATCAACTGAAGCTAAATCTAAAATCATGCCGTTAAATATCAGTAATCAATCTGAATGTGGTACAAATTGAGGAATGGGGTAGACGATGGTTTGGGTAGGAATTTATTTGCAAAATTCTTGAATTATAGGTATCTATTTGGTTTTAATATTACTCTACTACTGTTTTTTTGAACGTTTTGACATTCTTATGGATAAGCGTATGTCCTTTTTCTTGAATATGTAAAATATCGGGTTCAAGGGTGAAATTGTGATTAAGTTCCATAGGGAATTCGCATAATCAGAGCCCTCTTATTTGAGCCAGTAACTTTTCAAATGTGGAACCTAACACTGAAACTGCGTCCAGGTTGTCCTATATACAGGTATTACAATCATCACACCTGAGCGTGTAAACTCCAGATTACTTGTTGTTTTAAAGGCGACGTCTTTATTCTGGATTTTAAGAAATGAGATTCACCTAAATATATTGGGCATGCGAAATTTGTTAAGGTATTATTTTCATCTACGGATAAATTCGGTTTGAGCTTTTTTATTGAGTTTATTATGAAGTATATTAACTATGTATGTTCACTGCTAACACGAAATGTGTATGTATTTCACTATGCATAACTATATAGGTATTAGGTTAAGTGTTTTCAAAAAATAGATCAGAACCTATTTGGATAATTCGGTTTATCATGATGATAAATGTATGAAATCCCCAAGCTTCGTTTATCATCCTGGGATTAACTTTACCAATAAAACATCATTTTAATACTGATAGACTACATAGTTTTTGTAAGTTTACTAAATTATTCGTTAATTTGAATCATTTTTACGGTAATAATGATATAGAACTAGGAGAATTAGAACGGATGATGCGGAACATGAAAAAAATCATTGACATACTTTATAAGTACTTTAAAACTATTATCTTCAATATAATAATAAATTAATTTCCAAAATTATTCACTTCCAGCATTAAAGCGTAGGATATAAATATTTTCTCTTCTGCTTTTCTTGTACTTGCATTTCTTGTTGCTTTACCTTTATGTAGCTTCATTTAGGATTGCTGAATATTAGTGCTTTATATACAGGACGGTTTCAGAATGTTACATGTACAATGATTTTGCTAATTTCAAGAATATTTATATTTTAATCGCCGCATCACTTTTCAGTTGTGTTCTTTCTTAACATCGGACGAACCATTAGCTTGTGACCACTTGTTAATATTGAAAATTCATCCATCATCTTAAGTAGATTAATTCGATCCCTTGGAGATGGCAATTTGAGCATATCATCCCCAGTAAATCATTAGCATCAGATTTTGTTCATCTGATGACAGACGCGTAGCGAGGACAATTTGGGCACCTTCACTCCAGTATCTACTTGAAGACAAAGAAAAATCATCATTGTTGAATTCGACACAAATAACAACTTTCGAACGTATCACATTCCTTCTAAAGTTACACGTTTGAGTTCGCTGATTTTAGGAAAGACTTAAAACGTACTAGGTTTCTTCAAAACTACGAACACTTCGCAACTAGGCGCCTCCCTGTTACTTGCGCCCGAGGCGACTCTATCCCCTGTCCCCCTTTGCTACGCCTCTGATAGACGGTAATGTGGGGCCTTGGTAGATTCATTTGATGCTGTCTCCATCTTCGAATTGAGTTCCAGATGTTTGAATAGCTCATGGTATATCGGGTCATGATCAAGTTGATATAATCAATAAGAACATTGATGCTTTGCATGAGTTTAAGCCATAAATTTAAGGTGTCACTGGAATCTAGCCCTTGAAGCTCCAAAAACTGGGGTCACCTGAATGAATTGTTAAGAGTTATTTCAATGCAGGACGAAACTTTTCGAAATCGAACGTGAAAAACTTCATTTTCGTCCTGATATTTTCACCAATATGAGAAACGAAACCGATCCTGTATAATAATGTTTTCGCAAAGTTATTCTGAAATTGAGATTTTGTTAATCAATCAAACGCAAAACTATTTTGAATAATTTTGAGTAGACTCCGAATTCGATATTGTATCTTGTCCATAGCTAAATACATATAAAGTGATCAATATTTTATTCCAAGTTAGCTCAAGTTACTTGCAGGAAACTCAGTATCTTCTCATTTTGACCATGATCTTATTACCTACCTTCTGCGTTTATTGGCAAGCGCATTAGGCATTGAGCGTAAAACGAACCAATCATAACGACTTTAGTCCCTGCAACAGACTATCCCTGTGACTATTTATCGTTTATCAGTTATTCCATGGGAAAATAAAACAATACACTGGTTTCCTGAAGTTCGATATCCTCACATTTTCAAGTGAAAAAACTGACGGAAGAGATAGTGTAGACAAGTTTAGGAGGTTAAAAAATTGAGAAAACAATCAATGGCAGTAAGTTATACAGATTTATTTTATATGCATCCAACGTTGCCTGAGACCTCTAGCAGGTCGGATTAGCTGTCAAATCTCAGCAGTTTTATTCACATCCCTCTGTGATTTGATTTACACATATTCATATTTGTTATTCCAATCTTTTGTACCACTGTGATTGATTATGCACTCATTTATTCGGTGAGGGACACTCACAATCTAATGATCAATGTCGCATTGGAAATATCATCCCAAGCATCTTGTATATGAAGCCGAAAATCGTTAGGATTGTGTGGGAGACGTGTAACTGCCCAACCTAGTATGGATTATAGACATGTTCGACAGGAGAGATATCGGGGAACCTGCAGGCCATGGCAGCAACTAACCGAAAAAATGTTTCGTAACTCTAGCCGCGTGAAGGCGGGCGTTATTTTCTTAAAACATTTGTTTACTTAACCCCCGAAGATACGTCTCTACAACAGGTTGTAAAACATCGGATATGTAACTGGTACCCAAAACCATCATTCCAAAATAAGTATAATTCAACAGCTTGTAGTACCGTTTTTGTACCTAGTGTATTCTTCATTACAACATTCTAACCTGCGGGCACGGTAAATTAGAGTAAAGGATAGGCATAGAAGCTGTCGATATGGACAAAAGTCCTTATGATCTTATTAGTCGATATACGGACGCCATATACACTCTTCGTCCTAAAGTTTCCTTCCAATAATGACCAACAGTTCGTGTTGTGAAAAATCAGAGCTTTAACATTATCAAATGACCGTTCTTCACAATCTGTTGTAATCCTAGGACATCCATATCCATAGCGTAGCCCATGGACACCTTTTTTTAGACCACCTCACACAACATCTTAAAACAGTTGTCACATTATGGTCTACGCGGTTGGCAATTTCCCTAAGAGAAACTATTATTCGTAATCTTGGATAGTAGACTTCCGCGGACAGCTAATCTTGAAAAATCTTGTCTTCCGGATGGATTCCGCGTCACAATAGCTCGACTTGATGCCGACGTTTCGCCAACCATTACAGGTGGCATCTTCAGGGCAGGCTTGAGGCTTGAACTGAAACTGGTTCTACTGGTTTCTGTAGCCGTATTTATTGTAGGAAAAATCCTTCACGCTACATAGTTCACTGCCTTTGTTCCGGTGGTTAACTTCGTTCCGGCACCTGACCCTGCCGTTGTGCGATCATGTGCGAAGTGGAATTTTCGAGGATGGGTTTCCAAATGTTGGGAAGGTAATATCCTGAGTCACGGTTCAGATTGTTCGGATGTTTTTGGATTTCTATAGCTTCAAGAATTTTTCGCTGATAGAAGTTTGGGGCTCGGACTAGGATTTTAGTATCTTCAAAAAGGATTTGATGATTTGTGTTAAACTTGTGTTCCGCAAGTGCAGATCTACTAGTGTCACGAAGTCTTGTACATCGCTCATGTTCTTTCACACGAGTAGCTACTGTACGACCTGTTTCACCAATGTAGACCTTACCGCAAGAACAGGGAATATTATAAACACCTTCTGAGTGGAGAGGAGGAAGGGGATCTTTAATAGGTTTGTAAAACTGAGATAATTTTGGAAGTGTGGAAAAACGGGTAGAAATATTATGTTTTTTGAGGATTTTGGAAATTCGATCTGTTATATTTTGAATATATGGAAGATAGGCCGTGGATAAAGCAGGTGGGAGGGTTTCTGGCTCAGGTCGATTTGGAATTTTAGGTGAAGTGTATTTCTTTATGGCTTTTTGAATGTTGTAATGGGAGAAATTATTTGATAATAAGGCAGATGATAGATGTTTCAATTCTGATTTTAAAGATTGAGGCTGAGATAGGTTGACAGCTCTGTGGACCAGGGAGTTTATGACAGATTGCTTTTGGGCAGGGTGGTGGTGGGAAAGACCATTGAGGTATCTATCGGTATGGGTGGGTTTCCGATACACAGAATGTCCTAAAGTACCGTCAGTCTGTCGACTAACCAATACATCCAGGAACGGGAGTGAACCTTGCGATTCGACTTCCATGGTGAAACGGATATTGGGATGTAATGAATTTAAATGATTGAGGAAGGGAACAAGCTTTTCGCGACCATGTTGCCAAATAACGAAAGTATCGTCTACATATCTAAACCAACATTTCGGCTTGAGAACAGATGAGTCAATGGCATCTTGTTCAAAAGCTTCCATGAAGATATTAGCTATGATCGGGGAAAGTGAGGAACCCATGGCAGCTCCCGAGGACTGCTCGTAGAACTTGCCATCGTATAGAAAATATGTGGAGGATAGACAAAAATCAATTAACGGTAGCAAGTCCGTTGAAATGTTTTTGGCAGGTAACAATTGAGAAATTATGGAAAGGGTGTCTGGAATGGGAACATTGGTAAACAGTAATTCGACGTCGAAGCTGACCAGCAAATCGCATGGGTCAACTTTCAACGTTTGAAGTTTTTCAACGAAATGAAAGGAATTCAGGATAAAACTATTGGAATCACCTACAAGGGGTTTGAGAATAGATGACAGGTATCGGGAGAGTTTATAAGTAGGAGATCCGATAGTGCTGACAATTGGTCTCAGGGGAACTGAGGGCTTATGAATTTTAGGCAAACCATATAAACGGGGACATTTTGAACAATGGGGGATAAGAAATTTCTTATCTGAATCAGGAAGGGAAGAATGACGGATAATTTGTGAAATTGAACGTTCTATAGAGGAGGTGGGATCTTTTGGTAGAAGCTTATAGGAATCAGTTTGATTCGGGAACGAATTAAGTATACTAGACGCGAGATCAATTTCATCAATATAACCCTCTTTGGCCTCCACCTTGAACTTTCAAATACCCTTTCAGCATCCGATTGGTTGGTTCTCGACCGAATTACCTACGATCAAGCCGATCAAATTCGTACCCTCAATTCCAAGCGTCATATTCAAAAATTCAATAAACTTCTTGCCTCCCAACGCCTTCAGCACCAACCTTCAAGACCAACTCCTCTTGTAAATACTGTGGTTAATTTATCTTCACATACCCTTACTGAAGCTGAACAATCGGTTCTATCTAAAGGTCCTAATTTTGTCTTCTCCCCCAAAAATATTCCTACGACATCCATTATTTCTGCTGTAGAAGCATCCCTACATAAAGTTCCCCATCTCGCAGCAGATGAAATTCGTTTCGAAACTGCTAAAATTCTTCGTCATTCCAAGATTCCTAAATCAAATTGCCCTAAACCTTTAATTCAAGCTCTCAATTCACTCAAATCAAAACCTGATTTGGCTATTTTGAGGGCTGATAAAGGAAACTCCACTGTTGTCATGAATCGTTCAGATTATGATAACAAAATCCTGCAACATCTGCAAACTGATTCCTATAAGCTTCTACCAAAAGATCCCACCTCCTCTATAGAACGTTCAATTTCACAAATTATTCGTCATTCTTCCCTTCCTGATTCAGATAAGAAATTTCTTATCCCCCATTGTTCAAAATGTCCCCGTTTATATGGTTTGCCTAAAATTCATAAGCCCTCAGTTCCCCTGAGACCAATTGTCAGCACTATCGGATCTCCTACTTATAAACTCTCCCGATACCTGTCATCTATTCTCAAACCCCTTGTAGGTGATTCCAATAGTTTTATCCTGAATTCCTTTCATTTCGTTGAAAAACTTCAAACGTTGAAAGTTGACCCATGCGATTTGCTCGTCAGCTTCGACGTCGAATCACTGTTTACCAATGTTCCCATTCCAGACACCCTTTCCATAATTTCTCAATTGTTACCTGCCAAAAACATTTCAACGGACTTGCTACCGTTAATTGATTTTTGTCTATCCTCCACATATTTTCTATACGATGGCAAGTTCTACGAGCAGTCCTCGGGAGCTGCCATGGGTTCCTCACTTTCCCCGATCATAGCTAATATCTTCATGGAAGCTTTTGAACAAGATGCCATTGACTCATCTGTTCTCAAGCCGAAATGTTGGTTTAGATATGTAGACGATACTTTCGTTATTTGGCAACATGGTCGCGAAAAGCTTGTTCCCTTCCTCAATCATTTAAATTCATTACATCCCAATATCCGTTTCACCATGGAAGTCGAATCGCAAGGTTCACTCCCGTTCCTGGATGTATTGGTTAGTCGACAGACTGACGGTACTTTAGGACATTCTGTGTATCGGAAACCCACCCATACCGATAGATACCTCAATGGTCTTTCCCACCACCACCCTGCCCAAAAGCAATCTGTCATAAACTCCCTGGTCCACAGAGCTGTCAACCTATCTCAGCCTCAATCTTTAAAATCAGAATTGAAACATCTATCATCTGCCTTATTATCAAATAATTTCTCCCATTACAACATTCAAAAAGCCATAAAGAAATACACTTCACCTAAAATTCCAAATCGACCTGAGCCAGAAACCCTCCCACCTGCTTTATCCACGGCCTATCTTCCATATATTCAAAATATAACAGATCGAATTTCCAAAATCCTCAAAAAACATAATATTTCTACCCGTTTTTCCACACTTCCAAAATTATCTCAGTTTTACAAACCTATTAAAGATCCCCTTCCTCCTCTCCACTCAGAAGGTGTTTATAATATTCCCTGTTCTTGCGGTAAGGTCTACATTGGTGAAACAGGTCGTACAGTAGCTACTCGTGTGAAAGAACATGAGCGATGTACAAGACTTCGTGACACTAGTAGATCTGCACTTGCGGAACACAAGTTTAACACAAATCATCAAATCCTTTTTGAAGATACTAAAATCCTAGTCCGAGCCCCAAACTTCTATCAGCGAAAAATTCTTGAAGCTATAGAAATCCAAAAACATCCGAACAATCTGAACCGTGACTCAGGATATTACCTTCCCAACATTTGGAAACCCATCCTCGAAAATTCCACTTCGCACATGATCGCACAACGGCAGGGTCAGGTGCCGGAACGAAGTTAACCACCGGAACAAAGGCAGTGAACTATGTAGCGTGAAGGATTTTTCCTACAATAAATACGGCTACAGAAACCAGTAGAACCAGTTTCAGTTCAAGCCTCAAGCCTGCCCTGAAGATGCCACCTGTAATGGTTGGCGAAACGTCGGCATCAAGTCGAGCTATTGTGACGCGGAATCCATCCGGAAGACAAGATTTTTCAATATTATTCGTAATGTTACTATTTCATCTAGAGAAATCTTACCATTATTATATGTAAGGCAAAAGCTGATAAACAATACCACTTTGTTCCTTAATCATATTGAAAGATTGATCATTCAAACCATGGTACTAGGATGATATAATGGTTCGATTATTCATTTCTTACAGATCATAGAGTTATCAATCTAAATCAACATAATTAATCAATATCAAAGGAGAATTAGATCAGGCTGATGAGGCTAATCGGTTTGGAATAAAATATTGGATCCTGTTGTTCAACGAAGCTGCGACTCGCTTATGGTACTAATTGTTTGTTTCTTATAGTACAAACTGGAATTCAGAGGTTGCGGTGGTGTTCCCGGTAGAGGAACTGGTGGAGATGCCGGTTCCATGGGAGGTGGAGCATCTTCTGGTGATAGCAAGACTGGCGGAGCGACTGGAACCGATCAATCTTTATGACAGTTGGGGATGTCCCGGCGCAACAAAGGAGACTCGAGGCGTACTCGAGTCTCCTTCTTGTTGTTCTAGGACATCTGCGTCGTTTTTATTGTTAAAATTCATTACCAAAGAACGCTTCGCTTTATTGAAAGTGTTTTATACCTCCCGGTTATGTGGTTTTTGAGAGGGTTTCCCTCATAATCTGGTAATATATTCAGAAGGAGCATTTAGTTTTGTGTCAAGTTTAAACCAAAGATAGATGAAAATTAATTTTTATATTTTATAGATAGAAATATTTTTATATTTTAGGGAAGGTTATGTTAGTTTTTTTAGTACCATGACCAAGGAAAAATGAATAACAATCGTAAGCATATTCTAGCAATATTTAAATATAGGAAAGACTTATTTAATTTCTTGTTAATTATTTTATATCTTTCTTGGACTAATAATTATTTTTAGAAGCTTCTCCTCATCAAATCAATGCAAGAATGAGCAGGTAATCTTTTACAACCTGCATTTGAATTAATTTCCGTTTATTGTCCAGATATTATGACTGAAGAGTGAAGATCAAAAAAGTTAAAAGCTAATTGAAAAGTGTCGCGATACTATAAGAGGAGATAACGAAAATAAGTTATGATCTCAATTTTAGATATCTTAATTTCTCAAATGACAACACCTTCAAACTTTCAATTACCCATATCACATGGTTCGAAAGATATTGAAAAAACACTGATTTTAATGTATAAAAGAGTACCTCTATTATTGAATGTAGTAACAGCCAAAGAAATCACGGGAGACCTCTTAGGACGCCTCGTGTATTTTATCAATATTTTCTTGAGTGACGAGACATTTTTCCTTTGTCGGTTTTGTTGGTTATTAGATGTGATGCCTTTTTATTCAGTATTGTTGAAAATTGTAGTATACAACACAGTGAGAATAATAATTCTAAAATGAGTCTAGATAAATAGAAATGAGGAGAGAGTGGACTGAGTTGGTAATAATTGATTGAATTAAATAATGACTTACATTTCAATTTTCAAAGAATGTTGCTAATACTTAGTTCCTGGTATTCTATTATTTGGAATTTAGATACACAATTTCTTGAATATCTCAAATTACTGATCTTTTTAGGCTTTAAACTCTGAAATATATTCGAAGTTTTAACAATAATTTTTCATCAACAATTATGGAATGCCTTTTTAGTATTATACGATTTATAATTTTAATTAAGAATTGTGACCGCCTTTCTCGGGAAAAGATAGTTTTTCTTGTTACACGGAAAAGTAGAAAGGGGTCACCACCGGGATGAGTGGTCCAGGGTCGTATATTTCCCCTAGAATGAAATACGACAGATATGAATTGATTGATTCCTCACCAGTAAAACACAGATGTTTATTTATATACAGTTTATTAAATGAGAATAATTGATTCTCGAAAATATATGTAAAGAAGAAAATAAATGTTTACTTTTTAAATGAACAACAATTTCATAAAATCATCTTGAATAATAAAGTCAAGTATTTGACCGAATTCGCCTAGTTTATCACAATTAAACAATCGGAAGTTCTAGAATCTAATTCAAATCAGAATTTCTATTCGCAAGATACAGTTGTTTACTTCGGACATATGATTTTCGAGAAAAAAACGGAGACGCCAAGTAGTGTACGTTTGGAACATTGACCCGCAATAAGAAATCAGCCGAAAGAAGTTTAGTATCGGTAGCGCTGTCGACACAGGTGGTGGATTGATTTCGAATCATGGTAATTTACGAGCTCGCTAATAATATTCGAGTTCTTTACGGATCGGGTCTTTTTCTCAACACAAATAATAACTTATTCGGTTTTTGATAAGTGAGATCCCGTGGGCAAACGGTCTGTTTTTCCTCAACACAAATAATAAATTATTCGGTTTTCGGGATTTGTATTTAGTCGTAGTGATGTCAGGTCTTTTCCTCAACACAAATAATAAATTATTTGGTTTTTGGCAGTCAGTTGAAACTGGAGTTAGTTGTAAAATATCTACCTTCGGACTTGGTCCAAGTGTATGAGTGGATCCTACGGAGTGCGGACGGAGTTTATAATAAAAAATAAAAATAGTTAAAATAATTTAAACGGTCGGTAATACTCGTAATATATCGGAGTCGTAGTGACGGTTGGACTGCTGATTCTTCAATCCCCTTCGTGTGAAATCCGTTCTCCTTTTATACTGGTTTTGTGCCAAAAGAGGTGGCCTGAGATTCTGGCAGTCAGCGGTGATTTGAATACGAGTTGTTTCCTTATCTCCTATTAGCTTCAACTTCTTCTACATAGGATGTACAACACTTTGATGCGTTAGAATCTCAGCCTCGTCGGTGTTATTTCTTTTTAAACCAGAGGAGTGCATTAAATTATAAGTAACGAGGGCACTTCGTTACAGAATAATTGAAATGGAACCGTTTGATGATAAGAATTAGACCATTTTTGTTATACTTTCCGTTTTATTCGATTTTATACCACATTGGCACCTTAAAAATGTTTAAATTGTTGTTTTTTTATTGAAAACATATACTAATTCAATTATCGAAATATAAATTTTCGTCGATAAGGGTGATTATTTCCTATTTACAGTGTATTAGTGTATCGACAGTGTGAACTCTTACATAGTTCATCATTAATTTTTATGACATGCTTACAAATGCTTTGGCAGCTAACTAAACCTCAAATTTAAAGTCTGATAATGAAAAGAAGTTTGGTTTGAATATAACATGATTTACTGGATTTTACAATTTATTATAATTGTTGTTCCTTGTTGCAAACAGGAACTAAATGAATTTTGATGTGTGAAATTGTGAGTAATTGAATTTGTTTTCAAAAAAGTGTAAATCCTTATCATCGAATGTTTCATTCGAATTAAATTTAATAACTTGCAATATAATATATTAAAAAGGCTTTCCATAAACAATATAGCATTATCTGGAAATGTTTGATAATGTTACAGTGTTGACGAAATTTTGGCAATAAATTTGAAGCCAGAATTGTGTATTTCATCCAATTTGTGATGATCGCCTTCCATATTGCTGACTGCAAAATTATTGAATTGTTTCGAAATTTTCAGAAAACAGGATTTATAATTTGCAACAATTAGTTTCATTAAATAAAATCGAAGAGGAATATTCGAAGTATTAACTTGGTCATTCCATTACTTAATTTGATCATTAAGAGAATGTATGAAGAAGTGTAGAGCTGGCCCTTTCATGAACAATCATTGAAGTGACTAATTAAACATAAATCCCACACTGTTATTCGTTGCAACTCCAATATAATGTAAATTATAAGTTTGTTTTTCAATTTATACTACCAATGCGTTATACTGAAAGGAGAATGTGAAGATGAGCAATTTTCTTATTTATCGAATTCATTATTATAGCAGATTTTTTTAAATTTTATGCTTATAACCTATAATGTTCGAAAAGAACGTGTTAGCCAGCAGTGGAATGGAGAGAGAGGAGAAGGTTTGGAGGTTATAGGCATAGGGAAAGACCTAACTAGGTAAAGAGTTCCACAACTTCGCTGTTCGATAAAAAAATTAAGTCTCGTTGAAAGAAGTCCGACAGGTCTCGAGTTGACAGTGAAGTGGTGACTAGTTTGAGCTCGTCTAGTACGTCTTTCCGGAATCTCTCGTGATGGAACAACAGACGAGATTTCTGATGAACACCGACCATGAAAATATCTATAGAAAAAGGAGAGATCTCCCACTTTTCTACGATGTTCTAGAGAGGTCAATGAACTCTTAAGTATGATATCATCAATGAAACGAATAGCTCTCTTCTGGATAGAATTCGAGAGCGTCAGGCTATGTTTGGGAGTCGAACTCCAAACATATGAACAATACTCCAGGATAAAACGAATCTGAGCTTTGTAGATTATGAGGAGCTGCTGGGATGTAAAGTAGCTCTTGGCACGGAATATGAAACCTAGGTTTTGTGGAGCTGTTTTCGCAATCGACCTCACACGATCGTCCCATCAGAGGATGCTGTTGGTGGTGATCCCGAACATTGTTATTGAGGACTTCATAGGAATAGTTGTACCTGACATCATCATATTAGGGATTGAAGAAGACGCAAACTTGAAATCTGGTTGCATGAAACTTTACTAGATCAGATCCCCATTCCAAAATCTTAGCCAGATCTTTATCAATTGCATCAACCAGCTCCTGTCTCGCTCCTCTGACTTCACTGGTTGATATAGAGACTCTAGATGAGAAAGCGGTATGGAGTGTACCATCATCCAAAACGCTGTGAACTTGGCAAGTGGTCACTTCCAGCAGATCAATGATATGTAGCAGAAACAAAGTTGGTGCCAAGACAGATGCCTGTGGAACACCAGCGTTGATAGCCATTGCATCGGAGAATATTCCGCCAACCACCACATGGAGTGACCTATTTGAGAAAAACTCGATAGCCATACATATGTTACACAGGCAAGCAGGTATCCTGTTGATATTTGCTGACGAAAGTCATAATGCCGGTCATTCACGATTTTGGAGCTCTCTAGGTATTTGATGAGCTCAAGCACAGATCTCTAAGTGTGCTATAGTTGAAAAAGATGTAGACAATGTAGCCAAATAGGGAGTATAGTGGATGCCATCCTAACGTCAGCGAATTAACAATTAATATACCGAATTCAATGATGAGCCCCTGCCTCGGCGATACTAGCCCAGACGGTAAAACCCTTTGCTTCTAATAATAGCGTAGGTTCTAAACTTCAAGCGGCAATATTGTCGCAGGTTAATTTGTCAGAGCTTTATATATTTTGGAAATACTGGGCTAGTAGGTTATTTGAAAGTTTGTTTTTGTAATTGATTGTTTTTGCTTGCCGTTGTACAACGTATCCCGTTAAGATGACGTTCGCCCATGCGCTCTGGATGCAATATAGCTTGGATTTTACCGTCTCCTGAAAAAACATGAAAACACTAAGCTAATCCTAGGACATGAAGCAATATTTTATAATGTCCTTGAAGGTAACCAGCTTTGAGACGAGAATTTGAACTTCCATCGACTTTACCACTTCAATCACAGAGTCTATTATAATAGCAATCTCTAATCTGTGGTTGTACAGAACAGAACAACAATGAACATTGTAGAGATAGAACTCGCGACAAAGGAAGTATGTTAGAAAAAAGAGAACGAAGAGGAAAATGGAGATTTAACGTGACAAATTGATAAATTCGTGTTAAATGTCTAATATTCAGTATATTATTTATAATCATACAACTTTATAAATGTTTGAGAATCAACCGATAATGGATTGGTTAGTAAATTATGTAAAAATCGAAACGTGTCAAAAATACGACTCCATTTATATTTTATAGCGGTTACACGAAACACTTTTGCATCATTTCGATTAGTAAGTTCAATAACTGCAAATTCCTAATGTACCCTCAAAATATGGCAAAAATATTTGCAACAAAAGCTAAGAAATGTTGCCATTCTTCCTTCAGTATAAAGTCCAGGATGTTACGATTTGATCTCTATAATAATTACTTCTCTTACGACTAGAAAATAATCACAGATTTTATTGTGGATATGAGGTACAGTGAAGCATTCAATGTGAAATCTTTTACAAAAAGGGATAGTTTATTTCACTGTACTATCATTTGATGGAAAACATACTTATATGACTGTAATATAAGAACTAAGAAATGTATCCTTACTACTTGTAAAACATTGTCGTGCCTGTAAATTTGTAAATTACTGTTTTGTTTACTATCACAGCAACAATTGCAAGTGATCAAAGAAGGCTGTTAAAGCATAATCCATTGACGAATTGTTTTTTTTTTATTTCGATTGATAGTAAGGTAATTTCAACAATCGATAAATCATTTTCATGAGTTTATCCATCATAAAGGATTAAGTATTCTACCAACTGGATAAATGGTATTGAAATAGTTGCGATCTTCTCTATTAGGTGCTATGCTCAAGTAAAAAAATACAATTATCGATCGTGAGATTTTATTTCTGGTTGAATTTTAAATGTTTTCAGTTCTCCAATTCTCATGATTCAAAAAATCACAAAAAGACAGTGCCGGTTGAAGAAAGAAAGAATAAAATATCAATGTAGCAATAATGAATCAATCATTTCTGGAAAGTTAACAAGCTGCTAGTAAACGTAATTCAATGAAATTCATTTATTTGGAAGAATATTCCGGCTAGACCTAATTATTATTCCCGATAAACCTACATTCAGAAATTTGTATAAAATAGATGCGATTCGAAACATAGTACTAATTGTAAATTACATCTACGCCACTGACTCACTAGACAAACAATAATTATGCAAATGAAAATTGGTACATTTTGTTGTAAAAATTTTACAGTCAGAAAATACAACACTCTACCGGTTGCATCAATAAAACGGCGTATTTAAAATAACTTGATACTGATTTGGAAACGAAAGAAACATTCAACAAGAATTTGAAATTCGTCTACTAATTTAATTCAATGTGATCTGTAAACAGTCGTCTTTGTTCTCTTGAATCTATAGTGAATAATTGAATAGTTCATTGATGTATATTATAGAGAGATACCTATATAATATTTTCATGACCAGTAGTCTAGATTTTGTACCTTTTAAATTATTAACCTAACCGCTGTTACGATGTGAGTAATACAGTGATGATATCTGTAATGATGAGATTAGTTTTGTTGGTGTCTGAAAGCATTTAATGGGAGGATAAGTGATGTATATTTAATAAAGTACCTATATATTGTAAACGATTTTGTTTTCATCATACTTTCATCCAAGGTCGACCCGGATTTCCAACAATCTCGTAAATAGGAAGATTTTACCTACATTATAATCCTATACGCGCATTCCGACAACCATGCTCCCATTCAACTTTCTGTTCTACTGATCTATTGAAGATGACAGCTTGATCGCAGAAACACGTTATTATATTTCATTATATTGATGTGATGTTTCAGGTAAATTTGATGTATTATTATTGTGTTAACACAAGATGAATTTGTTTGTATATCTGCAAAATAAAAGTTCTTGGACACAATAAGTTCCAGACATTGACAAAAATGTCACAAATGTATTGCCTCCAGCATAGCCTATTCTATTCAAACATGCTATGCTTCCAGGAGCCCCATTCTGGAAAACCGTGGTATGTAGAACCGAGAGAAAATCACAGAAAGTTGGGTGGCTCCATTAATAATTAATAAAGCGTATTTATTCTACAATGTCCTGTCGAATGGTGATAGAAAGATCGTTCCCTGACACTTCTTTGTGGAGATCAGTGAGGGAAGAGTCAAATACATCAATATCTTGAAGTTCAAAGAACCTATCCCTGCTTTATTGCCTTGTTTTGGATAATACACTGAAATAGTTCATAACTGTAGATTCACCATAACACTAATAAGTACAATATAAGCACCCCTATCTACTAAAAATATTACCTTTCAGCTACCAAGTAGCCATCATCTGATTAAATATGAAATAAATAATTGTCTTTTCGCCTAAACATTTCCCTCCCTTCTAACTCATCTAGATATCTGTGTTTTAAAAGTGATAAGATTTCTTGAGATTTGTTTTTTTTCACTATTCTCCTTCTTTATATGGGGAGAATGTTTGTTATAACGAGTTAAAATGTTTCATCTAGTTTGACCCACATAACAATTTGAACACGGCTCCCAATCAATTTTGTTTCCATATTTTGTCGAAATTGCAACTATGAATCTATGAAAGGTATTGTTCGAACGGTGTTTTTAGCTTATCCTTGCATCTATGAACGAGTTTTGTAGCAAATTTAGAAAACAAATGTAATGCAGTCAAATGTGTATAAAAATAGGCCAAACCGGTAAAATCCTTGGGAAATGGATCGATTTTGATGGGACAAAGTGCATTCTCTTCAGAATATCATCAGAAAAAAAGTTGACCACAAATAAAGTTGCGCAAATTGTTTATAAACAACAAATAAACAATTCAATCAGCTCATTTTTGAGATTACATAAAAATTTCTAAAAAAGTCAAAATTTGAACGTTTTTGATCGGATAAAGACTATTTATTTAATAACAAAATAGATGAATTCTACCAAAACTTTTCGGATAATTTTGATATTCTGAGTTCGATTTTATCTTCAATATCGTGGACTGCAGACCCTCAAATTTGTTAACTTGTTATAAACAAATTATATTTATTATTAAATATACGAATTTGACCGAAATGTCGATTAAATAGTCGGATAATTTTGGCTTTCTGAGTACGATATTATTGCTATACCGTCTTTAAATACATAAATAAATGTTTTAATTGTTATAACAAATAAAGAAAAAAGGAATGTGATATTTTTATTCATTTTTATATAACATGCACACTCAGAACTTTATTTTTATGACAAAATTGATGAAATGTATTAAATCTTAAGGGTATCAAAAATTATCTTGGTCAAGTGTGGTTGTGGAATCTAAAACGTGTGTCTTACTTTACGTTTGAAATAATTATGTCACTTGTGTCAAATTAATTTATTTGAAGTTTCTAAAAGTGTCAAATTTCGCAATTTTATTCGAAAGTTGTTACCCTCAGAAGTTTCTAGCGCTTTAGACTCCGGTATTTTCACTTGGCCTATCGAAATTAGAAGGTTCGAATTGTATAAAAACACAATTGAATGAACGCCAGACGCCCTATGTCATTAGCCATTTTGACATATGTCTCGAGGAGCTCGCTACGCGTAAGTTAGAGTTTATACTTTTTACCTCGGTCTTGTTAATTTGGGGCCATTTCGTGCCCCGTGTGGCCGGCGCCAGTTGTAATAAACTGTTTCCGGCTATGGGCCGCTAGCTTTTACCCGCTTTGGGTATATTTCAGTAGCTAGAAAATTTCCTTTTCCCGGTCGTCAGACGCGCATAGCTGAGACCTCAGAGTACCTTGAACTGTTTTAATTAAATTTTCCTATTTAAACGAAATTTTTGGAAAAAGAAGGGTTGTCGGGTGCGTATCGCGACTAAATCTAACTACATGGAGCGAAAACGGTACGCGAAAAGCCTTCGTAAAGAAGTTCTATGTTCCTAACTTTTGCACTCTTTCAACTCGCGAGCTACGGGCTTCTCACGTGAACGTCAGTCGATTTATCGGAAATTAACTATTTTAAAACAGTTTTCGACCCGGTTTGGGGCTATAGCGACCTTTAAAAAGGTTCAAAGTTAACATTTCGATCATTTTCGCAACTCCGGTAAATAATTTGCAAGAACTTCAACAAAGAATAGTTCAGCAATGTGCAACCATAACGCCAGAAATGCTGCAAAACTGTTTTCACAGCATGAGGATGCGCGTCAACTTGTGCATCGAACAAAACGGGGGACATTTCCAACAATTACTGTAATTTAGTTTTTCTTGTTACTAAAACCGTTATTTCATAATTTGTAGTTCATTATTGTTTTACAACTGAAATAAATAGGTATATTTGAAGGTTATTAATGATGTCAGTGTGACAGTGACATAATTATTTCAAACGTAAAGTAAGACACACGTTTTAGATTCCACAACCACCTTTGACCAAGATAATTTTTGATATCCCGGTAAAAAATGGCATGCATGGTATCAGGAGCTTTTCTGGTCCGCTGAACCCCAATCTGAAGTAGAAAAATCGGACTCGTTTGCTGGAAAACACGGAAAATTTCACAAAATCTTAGCCACTAACAAATTTTTTTCTCGGACTGTGGTATTGAAATAATAAGATGCCGTGATGTGTCTCGGTACTTTCACAAAAAGAAGGAAAATTGGTGTGAAATTCCATCATATTCCTATCTCAGTCCTCGTCCAACGTGTCTAATTATATGTTTTCGTGGTCGCTGATTATTATCTTATGATCATAAAATCAAAACCGTCTATAGTTTTCCTGAAAATGAAAGTTTTAGTAGTGTTATTGGGATAGTAAGGTACCATAATGGTCTTCGGTACAAATTTCACTAAAACAAGGACAATTTTGGAAAATTGGTAGAGATTGCGTCAAATTAAAGATTTTTGTGGTCGTTGAGTATTATTTTATGATTATAGAATCAAAAGCAACGTCATACTTTTCAGTTCGTCCGAATTTTAATTTGTGTCTTATCAAGAAACACTTGGAATTTCTTTATTTGGAGGGGCAATCCTAGATATCAGTAAAACGCCAATTACAATATAAACATGGTTTATTCATATAATTAAATTGTCAGTTCCATGTATGACATGCATCTCACATTGCTTGCTGCAAAGTATCAATATCAAACATATCCAATTCCGTTTTCTAAAGAGTTCTCCTGTTTCTTGTACACTTGAGTCTGTCACAGATTTAATTAGCACATAAAGGTAATTTTAATTATTATAGTTCACAAATTAGCTGATACACTTTTGATTCATTGGGGCCGAAGTTCATTACATTGTTTAGTCAAGAAAGTTGAATACTGAATTAGGTCTATGTAAATTGGTTCATAGATTGACTGTCCATAGAAACTTCTCTATGCATCACGTATATAAACGAATTTATCGTTCGTTTCAACGTTTATCGGAATATGACAAAAGGAAAATAATAGGAAAAGTGGCTATTACTTGATCGAAATTCATATCAAACTAGAAAGTAAGAGAACTATTAACAAATTTATTTGCGGCGGAAAAGTGGAAAATGTAGACCGGAAAATGTTGCATAGTAACACTTTCCGGACTCATGTAATTGTTTACAATAACCTCTGTATGGATGTGCTTGCAATCAATTTTCCCATTGCTTCGGTGCTTTCAGATTGAATTTTTCCCCTGTTTATATCGCGCACAAGATGAAGTGTCAATTTTTCGCACAGAAAATGAACAGACAGAAGAATGTGTAGCAATACAGATTACAAATTCAGAGTAATCAAGGAAAACGACAAATTGTGGAAAAATAAAATCAATAGTTCGTTATTGTAGTAAAAAAGTATGGAATAAAACATTTCACTGCTCATGAGCGTATAATAGGTACTATTAAAGTGCTCGATCAAAATTCCTGATTCGGCTCGGTCCTCACCTCGTTCATAAACATCTGAAATTGTACTTTAATATATTATTTTCTGTCCATGTAAATTGTGCTCGATCAAAAAATCAATTCGATAGTTTGGGTCAGTTATTCATCAAAACAACTTTATTGTGCTGCAATTCTAATTTATCCAAAGGTTAAATTCACTGCAACTAACACATTTTAAGTTTCTATTTTTATCAATTGTCAATATTCGTTTTCCATTTTTAGTTATTAAATTCACCTAAACAATAATTATTGGTACGGTAAGCAAAATTCAATTTACGTTTCATCAAGAAGCTGTCACACAATTTTGTTTTAATATGGTGGAAATTTATTAACAGTTCTTGTACTTTGCTGATGATTCAACCGAATGCATTTTTTGAATCTCACACAACAAGTAATAAATCCTTGTTTCAGTGATGCGTAATTTTTTTATCTTCAATATACTTGAGTAAGTTTCTAATTCGAGTCGATCTATGATATATTCCAATGAACATAGCCTGTACGAATATTGATTATCGATAAGATATCACGACACTTAAGCTGCGTATTTTATACATAATAAAAATAATCTCTCCTAATAAAACACTGATCATTCATTCATCTCACATCTCCTGCATCACAAAGAAGAATGTTCCAAGATCAATTTCAACCAAGGTCGAAATATACAACTTGGAGAAGTTTCTTATAATATAAACTCTGGATTTTTAATACACCTAATTATTTACAATAATACTGTGTATATAGAATAAGTAGAAATATTTTAAAAGCTTCTATACTATGTATTTACATTTAAAATTAGCGTAGGTACGTATATATTATGGCAAGTCTATAATCAGTAGATGTTTCACAACAGAGGAAACTTAACGAAAATGTATTCACGTTGTTGTTATCATAAATATAAAGCAATTAAGGACTCAAACTCAAACCCTCACTATAATCGGTAGAATTTACAAACTTCATAAATTGTTGTCGGCATAACGCTCAATTGACAGATCTATTCATTTCCTGTCTTAAGTGTGAAAGTAGAAAAGATCTCCAAATGTAAACAAATGAATAATAAATGAGGAGTCATCTCATTATGAATAATATATCTGGATATTTTAAAGTGACATGGCATCTTGGATTCTTTCATCTCAACTCGAATCAAAATAAAACTGTTTCTGCAACGAAGTATTAAGTTAATTTTTTAGTTAAAATGTATTTCTGGAGAGTATGAGATTGAGCTAATAGCAAATACCAATTCAACTTGTTGACATTTAGAAAAACAAATTTTGGTAATTTATGTTATCACTTTATGAAAATTATTATATATCGTTCGAGAGAAAAAATTATCATGTTGTGAAATTAAATAGCATAAAACTTTTATTAATTTGCTCATACTTCTACTCATCTCTTCAGTGAGTTTTTCACTTCACTAAATCTGAACATATACAATCATACATCCGAAGAACAATTTTTATTTTGATGGTTTTGGTGCTTATTTATTGAAAATTCATATCTATAGTTTTAATAAGAAATACATTTGTAATAAATTTTCACAAAATTCGTTTTTATTAAACAAAACCCGGTTTCACCACTCGGTGGTAAAACATGTCACGTTTTGTTTAATAAAAATGGAGTTTATGAAAATTTATTACAACTGTATTTTTCATTAAAACGGTAACAATTTATTGTTCAATAAATGGGATGACGTAAACAGTAGCATGTATACATTTTCGATAAATATAATGCATCGAAGCGTTAGGCTATTTGGACCCTTCCACAAAAACAAATGAAAGGATTTGTTAAAACACCGGTTATAACTATGTACAAATAAACATAAATCCCTAGAATTTTCTCTATTTCACGTTTAAGCGTACGTTTCCCAAAATAAAGTTGTACCTTTGTTCAAAACTTCTGGTGTTTTAACAAATATATTCAGCAAACCTTATAGATTATTTTAAATCAAAGATAGACAATATATTAAACTCTGAGAACATATTAACTATAAAATAATTTAATCCAGGTGAAACATTCAACAGTTACATTGCTTTACTTGTATGGCACTATATTAGTAATTTTATACAAAATTAAAGACATTTATCATGAAATTAGGTATACGTCACTTATTTAGCATTATAATCAAATAAATCATCATTTAGTAAAAAAGTGCTCACCTACAGCAATAAGTGCATAAAAATATTACCATTTTCAGAGTTTGGTCATATTATTATGCGAGAAAAATATTCATTGGTGTGATACCTATTCAGTGACTCTATTGTACAAACAGAAAGTACACCTTAAACATTAAATTCAAAGAGATTAACTTTAAGTTAAAATTTTTAGAAGACCACAGATAACATAGATTATAGAAGAGTAGCTGAACGAGGATCCACTGGAATTGAATATTCTCATTCCATAGTCTCGAACTTCGTTTTCTGAAACAAAAAATAATTAATAATCGGGAACAATAATCAATGAATGACATATAACCAAAGAATGATTTATAAGAGGCGAAACTTGAAAAAAGAAACCAATTTGACAGTAAGTTATGGAACACATCCAGTTTGAAGATCCATCGTTGATACTGGGCTACTTTCGGCTGGCTATGCTCTTGCTAAGCTATCGTATTGGGCGTAGCCATTAGGGCTAGTCTTCGAACTGTTATTATTGTTCTAAACGAAAGCGTTGAAATACAGTTTTTATTTCGTTTCAGTGCAAGTTCATGTTATAATTGTTCATTACAAATTTGGAATGATTTGATACAATATTTCGAATGTTATCGAAGGAAATTCCACTTCGGATCATCCACAAGAGAAGGACCCCCTAATATTGCTGCCATCGTTAGCCATATGCCTGAAATTGTCTTTAGTCAGCGTGAAATCAGACGCATATTGGTTGATCTCAATACCAAAAGTACAGACGGAATTTCACCTATCGTTCTCAAGGAAGGTGCGGCTAAATTAACACCATTTGAAGGAGGAAGCAATCAACATCGAGCTCATCCAATACGTAGAGAGCTCCAAAATCTAGAATGACTGGCAATAAGGCTTTCGTCAGCAGAGATCAACAGGATACCACCTTACCTACGTAACATATATATATGGAAGAAATCTATTGAAAAACATGAGGAATTTCTATCTTTTTCATTGGATATCTCCAAAGCATTTAACCGAGTCCGGCACCAAAGCCTTCTTGGGAAACTCCCGTCATATGGTTTGCCGCCTCAATTTGTCGCTCACTATCCAGTTTTCTCCCAGATAGATCACTCCATGTGGTGTTTGACGGAGTATCTTCTGACACAATGACTATCAACGCTGGTGTCAACAGGGATCTGTTTTGGCCCAGCTTTGTTTCTGCTTCATATAAACGACCTACTGGAAATGACCACTTATCCCGTCCACAGCTTTGCAGATGATAGTACACTTCCTACCCCTTTCTCATCTAGAGCCCCTATACCATCAAATGAAGCCAGAGGAGTGAGACCGAGACAGGTTGATGCAATAAATGGAAATCTGGCAAAGATTTTGGAATAGGGATCTGATAATCTAGTAGAGCTTAATGCAACCAAAAGACAAGCTTGCGTCTTCTCCAGGAAGACCAAATTACCAAATTATTTTTAATTATGTAGGGATACGTTTTAGAAACGGTTTACTGAAAATGAAGCTCTAGTGCTGTGAGTTCAGACTCAGTCAATCTGCTCCTTGTTTTGTAAATTCATTCAAAGCTATAGAAGTAAATTGATCCAATCATTGAGCAATACATAATGACTTTTTCGGATGAGCCCTGCGTTGGATTGAAAGCCTCAGCTGATATTCTCCCTCATTTCTCAAAATTTTGATCATGATACCCTTTGCATAATTTTGGCAACTTCTTCCCAACAAGTTGAAGGAATCTGATAGTGAAATAAAATTATGATATTTATCTTGAAGACTTCAAATAGTTGGAAGTTATTTTCCAGAATTATATGAACACTTCCGAGTTTTATATTTATAATTATTGCAAAATGAAGACATCTGTTTTTTTTTGTTCGTGAACCTATCAAAGAATAATAAAAACCCCATGCTTACGTAGTGGGTAACAAGGAATAAAAGGATATATACTCACCATTGTAAACATTTCTGGGTAACTGGGGTCTTTCAGCGTAGGTCAAATCTGAGCATTCCAAAACAGTGCAAATACAGCCATATCAGAGTGTAGGGGTTCACGTGCATATGCAACAGAAATGCGCAAATATAAGTTTGGTGGAAGGTCATCTGGGTTTTAAAATTATACATTTTTATTCTCGAGTTAAACATAAATCATCACAAATTCCCACAAACAATTGATGGGAGTTCACTATAGCATGCCTTTGTTTCTATTAGTAGGTATCATCAAAACTATTAATTCTAAAATCAATGAATTCATGTTGGATAATCCTAGTTTGCGATTACAACATTTTGATACCAATTATCATGCAAAATCGTCCCATAATTTCTTTGAAATTGTCTATAGCAGGTGTTCGGATGGCAAGAACTATTTTTGAATGATGAATTGAATTTTAGCAAGTGGAAGATTCTACAACGTACATTCAAATTGACCGAGAGGTTACACGGATATATTTATATAAATTCTCTGAACTGTATTTTAATAGAAATCACAAATTCCCTAGTATGGAGAAGTTCAATTCCCTCAAGTTTCTATTGATTCATTTTTAATTCTTCATATCCATATCAAACCTCAATCTAGAATACATTAGGCCACGATAGATTAATCATAATCAAAATCCGTTGATAATATGTTATATTATGCCATTAATTTCATTCTAGAATGAAAACATTAATTCTGTTGTAGTGCATAATCAATTTAATAATGAAATAGAGAGATAATATACGATTCTCACAACTTTCCCCTTTTGAAGTAGCTAAGTATCCATTTTACATCTTTTTCGATACAAAACATGTTCGAACATTCTGATGAAATGTTCATTTCGCCGAATCTGAGAACCACGGATTTTGAATTAATGAGAAGAAACTAACTGGGGCCTATTACCTTCAATGAGCCCTAACTCTTCAGAGGCAAGTCAAATTAAATCTACCTAATTCATTCTCACAAATCTGTGGTAACGCGTAGGGCACACATTTCTGAAACAGCCTGTATTGAAGAATACTCAACTCATTTTCCCCATCTGTAATTATATCTGGGGAATAAGAGAACTTTCGGAGCAAAATCACGTTTGTCAAATAAGAACATCGCGCCATGTTGTAGATACCTGTAACTCAGAATAGATCGATTACTGTATCCATTCAGAGAGACCGCCACAAGTGCTTCCCTATTCAATATTATCTGGTAATAGTTATTTGAGATTGAGCCCATACATGTGATGACAAAGACAATTTTGGTCTTTGTTAATGAGGAATATTGAACCATTTGATTTATGATCAGGGAATTCCAGATCATATGTTCCTTCCAATTTGCTGGCTCCTGCAAATGATGCAAGAGCTTTGACAGTGATATTAATAACAATCTACCCGCTTCATATTGCATTATTCTGATCTGTTTGCTAACGTTAATGGACCGATATAAATCTCAAGGTGATAAATTTGTGTATATATTCTTTTATTGGGCGTGTTTAAACGAAACAATTACGATACTACTACTAATGAGAAACAGTGCATAATATAGTAACTTTCCAAAAGGATGATGGTTGTTTCGAATAAAATTAACTGATCCTAACCTGTATCTGTCGTTTGGAATGTGAAAGATTCGGATATTGGACTCCAACCGAATTTGTTCCTCGCTTGCACTTTAGCTTCGTAGTTTTGTCCTGGATCCAGACCTCTGATGATGTAACTCATCGATTGAATGCCAGTAGTTGAAGGTGTTGGTATTGGAGAAGGTGCCGGGAGGATCACGTCTCGCCAGTCTGTCCGTCTGTCTATAATTTGCCGAACATGACCGTAGCCCGTGTTGTAAACACCCACAGTATACGTTCTGTTTTCCTGTAAACAACACAAATTTCATTAGATATAGATGTATACTAGTTAATGTGTTATTTTGCTGAATCTATTGTGATGGACTTATTTTTTTTGTCCCGTAAATTTCTTGTTTACTATCAGCATTACAGAACACAACCATGGATTCTATTCCTCCTATGAAAATACGCAGGAAGCGAATAAATAAGGACATACACACAAGAAAATTTGATAATCCTTGTGCCTGAGATGCTCCTTTGTTTCTTATACATATAAGACGACACAATGAAAACATGGCATGTACAATTTACAATGTTTTATCTATAAAAATGAGTAAAATGATGATATATCAAAACGCAAACAGTAGAATTATAATAATGATAACAGTAATAACCTTAAAAGTGAACGTACTAAATTGCTAGGATATTAACTCTTAACTGGGTGGCAATAAAAAATATATTTTATCTATGAAATATTCTTATATTAAGTTAGAAGACACAGAAAAATGTTTTTATTCGTTACACAACATTTTTTTATTGTAGCTCACAGGATACTTTGCCCGTTTATAAGCTAAACATTTTGTTCAGTGTGATATCTCAAAAAACCGTTTGTCACACCACTTCCAGTCACCATGTATAACCGTACGTTGCATTTTTCACAAAATAGTGTTTCTCCTGTAGTGCAATATCTACAACGTCCTTTGGACATACATTTCGGAAAACGACCTACATTATCATAAATAATATCTGTGAGCCAAGAATTTCCAAGATCAGCTATCAGCGGAAGTTTAATATTCAAAATATCAATCCAATTACATTGAGTATAGTTTGAAGTATTGAATAACCAATGGTTCAGTTTCTATTTGAAAATATTTCTGGTCTTAATTTATGAATTATATTGAGAGCAAATTTTTGTATTATATACATCAATTTTTTTCGGATGTTTTGCAGAATTTTGCAAATATGAAATATGTTCAAAGAATACTCACTCTGCCATACATGAGTTTCTTCTGACTCTGATGATGCAGTGGTTGTGGATGACCATCTTCAGACGCTGTACCGGAATCTGGGAGTCTTCTGAATAATAACTTATACTCTTCGATAGGGCTGAGAGATTCGACAGCCCAGCTGATATTGTAACTATCTTTGGAACTACCTCGAGATGCACTGTTGAACTTGGCTGGATTTGGAGTTCCTGTAAAATCATTTTATGATTAAGCACAGATCGAAATTTTGGCTTTGTAGATTATGAGAAAAGTAGCTTGGTACGGTATAAAAAACCGAGTTTTTGTGAAGCCTTTTTCGCAATGGACCTTACATGAATGTCCCATGAGCCGGTGCTGTTGGTGATTATACCGACAATGGATCTGGAGAACTTCATAGGAATAGTTGTACCCATTAGGAATTGAGAGGAAGTGTGAGGAAAGAAACTTTTTGGTCTGACAAATAGTTTCACTGCGAGAATAGCTATTTTGATAATTGAATTAAAATGTTTCCTTCACGCGAATTCAGTAGAATTAGAAACTAGGTCAGCAAATTCACTAATGTGAGTAGAATCTAATGGTTTGTAGAATTAATCTTCTCGCAAACAGACAAAAATTTCAGCTAAGACACTACAGGGAAGGTTGTAGATATGAATAAAGGAAATACTCTACTATCTCATAGAAAATTTACGAAGTGAAACTTCTTTTTGTTAAAAGTTCCTTGCATATTCAATAGTTACAAGCAACTTTTTTCACTTGTAACTTCATACTTTGATATTCCCAAGGATCGGTTCGTACAAATCGATTCGTGTTCTTGTTGGAAAATAAATTGAAAACAAGCAACTTCAATTTAGTTTCACTCCTCGTTGACTGTCTATTTTAAAGAAACTACAAACTGAGAGGATTGGTTCTAGAGTTTCCGGACAAGTGGTTTAAGATTTGCAATATTCGAAATGTAATAGCTAATGATAACTATTTGATTATATTCGCTATCATGATAGATATGAATGCCCTCAATTTCAAAAATTTCTTGAAATACGTAAGGCAACTTACGTATTTAACTGTTTCAGTTATAGGTACGTATACATGATCACGTTTGATTTGATAATATAGCATATTGTGTGGAGAAACCTTGATTTTTTGTATACTCTGGCCCCATGAGAGGGAAACAATGTCCGAAGAACATCGTGTGAGCCAGCGGTGGAATGTTGGGAGAGAAGATAGGCATTCAAATTTTTCTTGAACGTTTGAAGGTTATAGTTATAGGGAAAGACGTCACTGGATGAAGAGTTCCACAAGGAAAAAGTCTAGTTAGAAGAAGTTCGGCAGGTCTCGAGTTTGATAATGAAGGGGTGACTAGTTTGAGCTCGTCTATTTCGCGTATCTGGAATCTCTCGTGGTGGAACAATAGAAAAGATTTCTGATGAAAACCAACCAATAAAATGTCTATAGAAAAGGGAGAGATCTCCCACCTTTCAAAGATGTTCTAGAGAGATCAATGAACACGTAAGAATGACATCATCAATCAGATGAATAGCTCTCTCCTGGATAGAATCCAAGAGCTTCAGCGTATGTTCAGGAGTCGAACTCCAAACATGTGTACATTACTCCAGGACAGTTCGAATCTGTGCTATGCAGATTATGAGGAGCTGCTGAGATGGAAAGTAGCTCTTGGCACGGAATAGAAAATCAAGTTTTTGTGAAGCGGTTTTCGCAATGAACCTCACTTGATCGTCCCATGATAGGGTGCGGTTGGTGGTGATCTCGAGCATGGATATGGAAGACTTCAAAGAAATAGTTGTACCCGACATCAAACTCATTGAGCATATGGTGGTTACTTTGATGGAAAATTGCAAGAAGACGTGTCATATGTCATGAGTCTGGGTCCTCGAATTACCAATATTTCGAATAAAGAGCTAACAGTTGACAATATATCAAATTCAAAAGTGAATTCCAAGCAAAATATCAAATCCACATTACCATGTAGATTCTACGACACGGTGGATTCGAGGCCAACAAAAAAGCTGATGAACTAATCAGAGTAGGTTCATCAGACCCACATGAATAGTGGGCCAGAACCAGTACTCGGAGTGACAGAAAATGTCCGAAGATGCTTACGGGACGAAGGGTGCGCTGAAATAAAGATCGTAGCATGCACCATGGGAACACAATTACGAAAGAACCTTCGTACAACTTGATTGAACTCAACATGGATAAGAACCAGGTCCGAATAATGATGTGGCTAGTATGAGAACATAATATGCTTTTGTATAATGGAGCCTGTAGGCAAGGCGACAAAGGGACATCAACTCTCGAACACATACTGTTAGAATGCGAGTTTCTAATTCCAGGATCACTAATAGGCTCCTCCTCCTTCTCCAGTACATGTTATACATATCATACGAGCGTACGCACGGTCGCATTCAAACATGATTTCAACACATGAAATATGAACTGAACTCACATTCTTCTGCTAGCAGCTCTGTAATGTCCCGAACAACATCACTGTGTCCATAAATGGGTTATATTGAAAATTTAGAAAACAAATTATGGAGTTTATTAATTATTGAAGGATGATCAGTGTAACTTTTGAACTTTATTGAACTATTTAAAGGTAGTGGCTCTGATTTGGATAATTGTTTGCGTTCCAATTTTATTTTTTGTTTAGAAATTAAATTAATTAATTTTGCTGGTTCAAGTGGACGTTCAATAATTTATGAACAAGGAATATTAAATGGAGCTATTTTATATTTAAATGGTGTAGCTGAATCCGCTGGAGTTACCAACAATTCTTATGAGCTGGTTTTCTGTAAATGTTGAATTCCAAGTGATTACCAACTTTTATGATGTTAATATCAAGGAAAGAAAGCTTCCTTTTATCAGTTCCTATCTCTACAGTGAATTTGAGTGAGTCTAATTAAGCTATTAAGCTTGTTGAAAAAACCATGTAAATCAATAGCTTTACTTATAATCGCGAAAATATCATCGACATGTTTATGCCAAACTTTTAGGAAGTAATTCAATTTTGACCTTAAGGAGGTTTCAAGTTCGCTTAGAAAAATATTGGCCAAAAAACGGAGTGTTTCATAGTAGTTTTTGTTGAAAGTCAAATAATTTTGGTCTTTACATGAAGACGTAGGGGGGATATTAATATTTGAAAGCCGTTTCTTCAGAAAGTTTATCTACTCAGGGACTAAGGTATTTGTGAATAATGAAACAACATCAAATGAAACGAGAGTATTACCCGGTTCAAGTTTGAAATCTTGGAAGCGGCTTGGAATTTGCTAATTCCAGAACTACATGTGTCAGTTACTGTTTGAAATGATTGGTCTTATGAAATAACTACAGTGTATAGTGCTAAAGTAGCAGTTGCTTAATTTGTTATTTTCGTGAGCTACGTTGTTGTGATAAATCTTACCGGTTAATTGGACGTTCTTTTTCGTTTTTCCCATTGGATTATCTGCCACACAAGTGTAGTTGCCGAAATCGGAATTCTCTACTTTACGGATCTCGAGCGTGTGCCTCGATCCGCGCGACTGCATTATTCTTTTTTCCGTTGTATCCAGCTGCATCGTATCCCTGTACCACAGCACCTGGAAAGTTATGTGAAAGTTCAATCGAACTGAATGACTGAGCCTATTTCCACGAACGATTTCCCTGATTCGATTAGCTATTGTGACGAAATTAAATTATACCTATTGCTTTTCTAATTCGGATCTCGCTCGCGCTCCCTTAGAATTTATTGCAAATTTATATACTTATTGCACTGTATTTACTTGAAGGAGTTCGTTTATTGCTCTGGACGTATAATTAATAGGAGCCAACTACGAGATATCTACTTTATCGTTCACATGCCTATAATGTCTATAACTTATAAAGTTATGGGAATAAACCACTAATTTACACTAAATAAACAATGAATGTTTTTATTATTCACTATTGCCCACATATGTTTCAACATACCATACAGTGTCATCATCTGAGCTGAGTTATAAGCTGAAGTTAAACTGACACAGCCTCGAAGGACAACAAATTACAACACATAACTCAACAGAATAAAACAAATTGTAGTCAACAATGGTTACAATACTTCCATATTAGACAGAAATTGAACAAACACATGTTAACTCTTATATATCCTCAACAAAAAATTGACCTAAACGTCAATAAGTTAGCTTAACATATATCGGGAAACCGACAAACAATATTCCGGAATTCTTATCGGAACACAATGAAACAGTCGAATATAAAACGTCTAATAATTGCACAAATTCATAAACAATTATAAAACAATGGAGATAAATTAAAAAAATTTGAAGTTTATGAGCTATGTTGTACTGACTGTAATGCTTTGTATATTGGCCAAACAGGTCGAAGATTTCACCAGAGATTTCAATAACATATGAGGAGTCACATATTGAAAAAGATCGATTCGACGTATGCTAATCTTGTGATCGAACATAACCATAATTCCACTCACAATCCCGAAATCTTACAAATCGAACGGAAGTTGAATATATTGGAATCATTGTCAAACATGTTAAAGACAAAAATAATGTAGTTTTGAATAATCAGTCGGACATTTATCATTTTCCAAGTATTAATCATTTCCTTAGTAGTTTTTCAAATGTTCTGTAATTCCTGGTATTCCCTTGCACTTAATAAGTTTAGCCATTAGAGTATGAAGCCGTTCTCTGTCAATGTAATTTCAGTTTATAGCTTACCTCAGAAGATGACACTGTGTGTTGAAACATATTTGAGCAATAGTGGATAATAAAAACATTGATTGCTTATTTAGTGGTTTTATTTACATAACTCTATGAGTTAAAAATGAATTTACACATTCTTAGTGCCGAAACTATTCAATATAATGTCCATATTCACAGCGTGCTTATATTACATATATTGAATCTTCTAAGCTGTTCTCTACTGTAATTGACACTGTCCTTTTGAATTTTCGACACCTTCTTTTGTTCATTTGTTTGGTTTTGTTCATCTACATCATCTCCCATTTTTGCGTTGTGTGCCTCTTCTTTCAACTTTTTAATTATCAGTTGACGTTGGCTCTTGTCATCTTCCTTTTTCATAGGTGTAGATAGATGTAAATATCTGAATGTTGTTTTTTTTTGCATTGTTACCAGATAGTCTTATTTCCTAAGTTTTAGTCTGTAATAGTTATCAGAGTTATTGCTTCGCTCTCAGCGGTACTGAGAAAATACATCTGGGAGGAAGTTCGAAAAATCGGGACATTTCCGCATAAATCGTGACGTCTAGCAATTGTAACATGGTACTCTCTTGATTAATCTTTATAAGACTTTACTTAAGGGATTTATATTATTCCTAATCCTCAATATATTTATTTATTAACAGTGTGGCTATTTAATTAAGAGAACCATGACACGTTGGGGTTTGATTTCAATCATTGATTAGCCAGAACAAACATGAAAAATATCATTGACACTTACCCTTTTCTTTCACAAGACACTTAAGATTTCAACACACTGGAAGGTAAGAGGAAGGATAAACGCTAATATCAATCAGATAAACTCATAATCAACAACAACAATAACATTTAATAACAAAAAAATAACAATTAAATGATAATGATAATAATAAAAGAATGAATGAAAATTAAAGATAATAAAAATTAATATTATAGTTGACTTTATTACTAATAAGAAAAAAACTAAGATCAAAATCTATACTCAAATAAAATACCTAGATAATCTAAATCAACTAAAAGAGAAATAAAACTGAGATTAATAGATTGATACCCAACCAGGATGAACCTAGGGGATCGAAAATTAATGGAATGATTTGAAAGTATTCTTGAACTTAACTTGAATAAATACTGAGAAAAACTACTTTGATCGAAAATCTAAAACAATTCTGATTAAGCGAAATCCACCCTTCTTACTAAAAACACTCTGGAGAAACTAACAAGTTAAATTAATTGAAATTAAGTGTCACGTGATTTCTCAAGAGACTAATTCAAGCTAGAAAATATAACTGAAGGTTTTAGGCATTATCTCTAGTATTTATAATGCGT
Source organism: Endomychus coccineus (assembly GCA_958510875.1). Lineage (NCBI taxonomy): Eukaryota > Metazoa > Arthropoda > Insecta > Coleoptera > Endomychidae > Endomychus > Endomychus coccineus. The sequence goes on from OY294067.1 coordinate 297,052,401, forward strand.
CCTTTTCCTCAAGAACCAATCTACAATTCGGAAACGAATCCCTGAATTGTTTAACCAATAAGCAATAAGATTTCTCTCTTGAGGTCTTTAGTACAGAATGTGGGGATTTCTAAATCTATCTGTCCTTTACTAAATATCCCTAACTGATTTGAATGTACATAAAACATCTCCAGATGGAAAACATCAAGATCTATCTTGTAGCAAACCATTAGTTTCTCGTCCTATATCGGGTATCGGTTCGACAGGTTTATTATATCCTTTATTACCAACGCTTTGTGTGGACTTTTGCAACCTTCTTGACCTTCCAGCTATGGTCATACCACCCTCGTTGAAGCGAGTGCGAATTGTCTTATATTTATTTTAGAAATTCCTTAACTTCCTCAAGCTACATTCAACATTGAAAACATCTGGGAACCCCTGGATGTTCTTTACTTTTAGATATTTTAATTTCACATGAAATTTCAATTTACCAAGAATGACTTTGTTTTTTTAAATATTGGAAATAACCTGTACTAAACCCTTGTTACACAATTCTAACGTACCTCTGGATATTTGTTTCCACTACATCAACTACATCAGATTTTATTTAGCAACGTAACATACCTTTCTGGTTTCTGGCCGGCGACAGAAACGGTTCTGTCCAGTTTGGCGCTGGACAAGGCTCAACGAATTAACTGCGTGGGGATAATGCGGGCTATGAAGAGCAGAACTCTGAAGATTCTGATGGGGATCGTCCCTCTACTTCTCCATATCAAAACAATGGCCGCGGGTACGGCGTATAGGCTGGCTGGTCTAGGCAAGTGGGTCGGTGCGTCTGTGCTTAGGCGTCATTGCAAAATTTGGGATTGAGTAGTCGAGAAATGTCCAATACTTTCACTGACGCAGGCGATAGCGCCTGCTGTCAGGTTTCGAACATCAGACGTCCTCATAACACAGAGGACGGACTGAGAGAACAAAGACACCCGGACGGTTCTAAGAGTGGCGAGTCGGAGTCTACTCGTGTACACCCAAAAGGGAGATTTCAGTTTCCCTAGATTAAAGTTCCGAGGTAGGCGGATTTAAATCTGCACTGACAGCAGAGCAGTCCCGGGCGCACTTCTCGCCCACAGAATGACTTCTAGGCTTATCTTGAATTGCAGGAAAACTCTGGCTGAATAAGCAAGAAAGAGCAAACTTCAGCTAGTGTGGGAACCCGCCTACTCCGGCGTGAAAGGAAACGAAGTGGCCGATGAATTGGCCAAACGGCGCTTATTGAGCGCCCCTGGCCTCGATCCAAGGATCGGAATTTCATCGGCCACCAAGCTCCATGGCCTCAAGGAGCTACTTGATAGACTGTGACTCTCTGTCTGATGTTGTGCTCCCGGCATGATGCAGGCGAAGCTCCACATTTGGGAGTTCTCGCCTAAACTTGCTAAAATCCTACTTTCTATGAGCAGGAGAGGCATGAAACTGGTAATAGGACTCCTCACAGGATACTGTACTCTGAATAAACATCTACACAATGGACATTAATGGAGACCCAGCTTGTAGTAGATGTGTGGAGGCGGACGAAACTGCTTGAAGCGGTCAGTCCATACAACATCTTAGCCTTCGCCACTGCCTTAGGCCTACTGGATTGATTCTTGTATCAAGGAGCGCATAATGAACCCAATCACGCGGTCTAAGTGCTTCGGACTCGTCCACCCCCTTTTTGATTTGTTATAACATTTCTGAGTAGCTTACCTACATTGACAATATTTCGGCGAACATTCCAAAATGTTGTAACTGGTGGCGCAGCGTGTTTTCGCCATAAAATATAAGTTTACGATGAAAAATGTCGGTTTAGGTCAGTATTAACCCTCACTTTTGAAATACCATGACATTTCCGCAGCGGAATGTTTGAATATATCTTCGTTCTAAATGAATCAAATAGACCAGAATGTTTACACGATAATGAGCTTTCATCCTCAATAAATCTATTTCGTGATATTTAATGGAAATTACCAATGGTTTGTACATAACACGGTTTTGTATTCATTGTTAAGTAGGATGATTGACGAGGCTGAAATAACGAATTGTGAAAATACAGAATAGGCAGAACACAACTGGGCATAATGATATGCAAACACTATTTTAATACAGTGTTTTCTCCATAGTTCTCGATTATGGAACTTTACATTTATGTGCTCTATGTAATATTGGTATGGAACGATATCTAGTAATTATACACGTGTCCAGTGTGATGAGAATCAATATTCTATATGATTAATAATTTAGCAAACATCAAAGATGTAACACGAATTCTGGTGGAAATTATCTATTGATGATATATTCAGATCTGAAATGAAATTTTCCTGAATACAGCTGATGATATGCAATGATCGTGCATTAATTATTGCTTGATACAGAGGAGTATTGAGAAATAATTAAGGCCTTTCAGGAAACATGTTAAATAAATGGGTTGATAATCCCAGTTCGCTATGGGAGAATAATAATAATAACTAATAACTTTATCCAGATTTTTTTTGAAAAACATATATATCATTGAAAAAATATGATGCATTAATATATGCATCACCCACAAAGGCTTTCACTGTACTCCGGTAGTGGGTCTGAATCCTAGACTAAAATTATAAGCTAAATTAAATATTAAGTATTAAGTTAATTATATTTTCGAATTTAGATTTATATTTAAATATAATTATTTATTTATTCATTCATTTAATCTTACACTGATCAACATGTATAAACCCAATTGAAGATCAGGACAATGCATAATAAAATTAATAGACTAACAATTATTATCTAAATTGAATCTAAATAACCTAATTATACTAAAGTCCGAGAAGAGACAAACTCAAAAAGAAAAAAAAATACGTGTGGCACTCGGGGACTGCCGCGGTAAAGCTATTGCATAGCATTTTTTCTCAACTTATGCAATTATATTTATTTTTTTTTTAAATTTATGCAGTATTTTTTTTTCTTTGATATTTTAATTCAAGTTTTTTTCTTTGATATTAATTCAAGTTACACTTTTTGAGCGTGGTGACCGATAAGAAAACAATTACAAGTCAATATCGTTTAAAATATGTTTATTATCTTACAATACATGTAGGTTATTCAGGAATTTGTTATCATTGAAACTATAGATTTATGGTAACTGAAATAAGAGACATAAGTTTGAGACTTGATATCCTCTAAATATCTGGGAAATACCGCGTCAATGGTGGTCCCATATTTTGTTGTGGCCTCTTGTGGATCATTATTCATTTTCAAATTCAATTTTTCCGAAAGAAAAGTTGTCAACCGCTCTGATTTTTCATCAGCGAAGTTGATGTTGAAATCGCCAGCCAAGATAAGTGGAAATTTATTACCATTTGTACCAAGTATTTTCGACCCTTCTTCAGTGTTTTCCAGTAAAGTGCGATAAATAAAATGCTCTACCTCGTCCAATTTTGGATTCGGAGAAATGTAAATTGCTACCATGACTATGTGTAGGCCATTTCTAAGTTTGCATGAGCACGCACAAATATCTCCAACAAATGAGCGCCTAACATTAACATCGTTAACGTGTGCAATATTTATTTCAATATTCGGAGTCACAATATTAGTTACATTATTATTATTTTGGTAAATAGCTACCCCACCTTTTGGAACAGTGTCTCGTTCAAATTGAACAATACAATTGAAATTAGGTATTTCAATCGGATTATCATGCGCCATGCAAGTTTCGGTAAGAAGTAACACATTTGTTTGTCTCGTAACTGAATCTTGTAAATCGTATTTGTGACTATTTAGACTTTGGCAATTGAAAGTCATTATTGAAATGCCATTTCTATTACTACTGAAATCTAAGACATTTTGAACTATCGTCTGAACACTATTTAAAGGCAGTCTTTTGAATTCTTGCAACAAAGATGCAGCCGATGCAGCTTGCCTTCGATTATTATAAAACTTGAATGTAGAATTATCGTTTTTTGTCGTGATATGCAATTTTTCTATATTAGTCACTCGAGAGAGCGCAACATAAACGAGTTCCTGTTATTTTTCGTTACGGAATTTCTTGATTCGGTCGCCGCGCTCAAAGTCCGCGATAAAAGCTATATGCAATAGCTTAAAAAGTTCAGTTTGAATTTCCGATACAACCGAAATAGAAGGCAGTAATCCGTGATGAGTAAAGCCACTTCAAACCATTTCTGGATATCTTTGTTATGAGTATCCTACAATATTGAGTTTTCAAGATACAACGGATTAACGTGGAACAATACAGGATGTATTGTGTGTTGCAGCTTGTGCATTCTAATTAATAAACTACCGCGTTACTGAATCGACAATGTATCCACGTTACCTCGCCCAGTCAGGAACTGCAACTAACTAGGTACAGCTTTGAATTTTCGATGGTTGTCGGTTCTGGTAGAGAGCTCGAATGATGTATTATTAATTTTATCTCACCGAATCAAGGGTCGCCTCGCTCAAAGCCCGCGATAAAAGCTATATGCAATAGCTTAAAAGAAAATAGCCAAAAATATTTATCACAGCAACGTACAAAGAGGAAAAGGAAAAACAAAGAGCTGAAAAGTGTAAATATTGTTTCATTGCAGTAGGCGAGCAATTTGTTTCAGGCTAGAATCAAAAATATCATATTTAGTATGAGTGTCATTGGTGTTATAGATATGGCACATGCAAAATATTGAAGATAATTTGAGTATGTTGTACGAGGAGTTTGGAGGTAGAAACTATTTACAGACCGCTAGTTAAGCCGAGGAACTAGGAAATTTTTGAAGCCAGATCTTCTAGCACTTTGAAATTTATATAGCTTGTTTGTGGTTTAGGAACATTTATTTCTTTCAAGATTTGTGAGGTAGTTATCGATGGATAATGATCCGTGATAAGAAAATCTATTTTGAAAGATTCGTACCATCAATGGAGACAAGAGATAATATAATAATAATAATTAATTCATCGAAAATGAGAAAAAATACATTTTTAGAAATAGTATATAAGTCCAATCAATGAAAATGATTACTAAAAATTGAAAATCTAGGCGAAGAAAAATATGAAATAAACAAAAAGAAAAAAAAATGGAATATAAATCAAGTAAAATAAAAGAATAACACTTATACTAGATATAAGGATGAGGCCCCTCCTTAAATCCGGTCCTGTTTGAAGTGACGTAACCGAAAAATGGAGAATTCAAATATTTATTCAGGGTTTCACAAGTTTATAGTTTTTCCCGAATGAAGTTCCAACATGAATAAATTATCGAATGAAAATTCTGAAAATATTGTCAATTTCACATACACATTTAGTATCTGCGATATACTCATTAAAAATTTGTGGGTTTTATATCAATACCTATGAATTATTTAGAAGCACGTTACATTCAAACAAAATAAATATTATACATTACTGTTCCACTCAATGAAGAAAGAAACTTTTATTTTACATGAATAAATGAACGTCTGTTCAGCGTATTATGTACAAGCAGTGGCGTAATTACTTGCTTATAGGCAATGCGTGGGACGCGAAAGGGATTCATATTCGTTTGGCAATGAGTGACTTTGTTATAAGATAAATACTTATCTTCGTTCAACGCAAAAGACGCACACTGTTCTACCCCTAGGAATAAATGACTCCTGTTGCACAAGTACTACGTTTATTATTGCTCCACAACTGGATTCTAACTATGAGCCAATTCAATGCTCCAAACTGCACCTACGCAAGCTACCTACAGCTTCGGGTTCATTTCTTTTAAGATATTACAAGCAACATTCAATGTAGGTTGCGCTCTCCTAGAGTCAATTTCTTCGTTGACTCATATGAACACAACTTGATAAACTAATACAATCTCCATATAATTACTTGAATTTAATTTGTTACAATACTGACAAAGAGGATATTAATTGATTTCAATAAAATATGATATTAGAAACTAAAATTAGCATAGCTTGAAACTCTACTTGCCTTAACTACTAAATTACTTATAACGTTATAGAGATATAATCTTAACAACAATGAGAAAGTATAGAAAATTTGTTTAATTTTGAACATATGTTATTAAAGCGACCTATAGGAATCAGACTAGGCGCAAGAACAGTTCGTGAACTCTACGTGGATTTCTCCTGACTCAGGGAAAAGTTCTCTTGACCTCGAGCTGTACTTACGTTGCTGAGCATACTTCCTTGCTGGCTCAGAAGTCAGTGGTCCGGATGAGGGATATCGAATTACGCGACACATCGTCACTAGGCCTGCGTGACATCTCGTATATTCTATCGAGATATAATAATTCATGAAACTTCATTTCGAATTGAATTGAATTATTTCAAGGTGCCCAAAAGTAATAACTTCTCGGATTATTATACTAATACCGTAGAAGAAAGCATCGGCTGCGATAACATTCCTCAAGTTGCAATAGTTAATAAAAATATTTCTGATGAGTAGACACAACTAAAGGAGTAGAAAGACGTAAAATTATACATGTAAAAGTTTATTCGAATTGACATATCTATAATATGGAAATTATGGAATAGTCTGTCATGTATAATGTACGTTATCATATTAGACAACTAATATGATGACATCAAAATATATGAAATCTCCTTACCCCATTTAATATTGAGTTTCGAAAAATCCATTTTCAGCGGGTACTCCGTCGTTTAAGGAACATATCGGTCTGCTCTATAGTTTCGGAGATTCCGTGATGACTGTGTGAGTGAGTCAGTTAGTGAGTTGATGTTATTCATCCTTTATATACAGATTTATTATCGATATGTGTTGTTGTCAAGTGAACTGTCAACATCATTGACATAAAGAATCATGTTAATGCACTTTTTGACTGCGATGCAGCCTTTATCAAGAACTAATAAATAGTAAGAACTACTTGGAATATTTGAAGTTCCACTACCTGGAATATTTGATGTTTCATTCATTAGGATTAGCATAATGAGGGAAGTAAAAGTTGAACTTTAGACGTCATGGAGACGAATTATTACACTGCCACCAGCTCGCAATCAATTTATATCATTCTAGTCGATAGAAAACAACAGCTTCAATATCGTCCTGATAATTGAATATTAAATGAATTCGGCCATGTTAAACTGACTTATTTAGCAACGTATGTTTATTTCCTACTGCTCTGGAGCAAATAGAATTGTTCTGCCCGATACCGTCCGAGATTAAAATGTATCAGACCAGCGAAACGTATAAACAATGAAGAGTTTAACAACTTTTAACTTGCTATTATTTAATCCGTATAATGCGCAAATTTTATGTTGAAAGTTTAACTTCGTTGTCAGCCAGCAGCGCCATTCAACGAATGATGGAATTCCATCTAGCCCGTTTCACTATTTGAAACTAATGCCATATTTCCATTAATTCCTTTACGACGATACTTACCACTATTCATTCAGCAATAGATTCTACATTCTCTGGTTAAACTGTATGGTGATGCAGGAAATTTCAAATTAAAGCATTCTCAAGAATATTCAGGTCCAACTTTGAATATAAAGGTTCAACCTATTTTTTTTCACTTTGGCCTTTTTCTGCTTTATTTTCTCGACTATACATATGAAACAGGTAAATAGTTGAATAAATACTAAGACTATAACGTTGTCGTGATGTTTCACAGAATACATCTCATGACTTGGAAGAATTTCCTATGCTCTTGTGATATTGAAATTGAATAGTCGATCATATTGCATATCATGTGAGCAATTTTATAAATTTTTTTAGGCGGAGTCATGTGTGAATGGAATAATCATTCACACATACTTTGTGTGATATTAGCGTACGCAACGCTTTGGGTAGCAAACAATAGAATAGCTTTGTTTGTGTTTCCTGTAAATTCCGTTATCAACTATGAAAATGGAGGATAATTCAAATCAAATATTTACTAGGATCCAGATAATTGGTCTTGTTAAATGATTGAACAAATTATCAGCTCATATTAGTTGGTGGTCTTGCAATTCTGGATACTACTTCAATATTTGACGATACATGAGGTCATTCCATTTCAATTCACAATTTCTGTTTCAAATCGCATTGTGCTTCAGTGGAACATATGATTGTAATGAAGTTAGAAACTCGTGTTATTCAGGGTTTAAATCTTGAGCTGGTAGTTTTTCATAAGTATATTTCTGGCTGCAATTGATATCGGAATTCTGTCTGTTATATACATACACAAGCTCTGTGAACTCACGAGGCCATCACTGTTAATTATTATTTATCAGTAAAATATTCGTTTATACAGTTATCAAGACCAATCAGAAACTGGTATATGAATCGCCATTTATACGAATCTCAATGAAGTAATGCATAGTGAATTACAAACACATCCCGTGTTAGAACTCAATAGACAAAAATTTGGTTCTCCAGGTCGAACAGCATATAAGAACTCCTGTTGATCTCAGAGAGCTGTTTGACTCTTCTCATGAACTTGTCAATGGAATGAGAAAGACGTGAAATCACTGATCAACCACCTCCGGCAGTGGTATAACTACCACCTTTGAAAATGTTTGGCGAAACTAGATATTCCATCACCATCCTACAGCCGTCCCAGTAAGAATGTTATTCACAATGCGACGTATTGATAATACAGTTCTCGCGATTCGGAGCTGGAAATGCTACAGCCAGGTGATGACTCCGAAACAAGGCATAGTGAATTACAAACACATTTCCTGACTTTGTCAGTATGCATTGCGTGTCACCTGGCTATAGTATCACCAACACTTACCTCGGAGATTTTTTTATTCGCGAGAACTGTATTATCAATGCGTGGCGTTGTAAATTGCAATCTCAGTAGGAAATCTGCTTTCCGGCACATGGTACTCGAACATTTTCGTAGGTGGTTGTTATATCACAGTCGTATTGGTGCTGTTTAAGAGAGGGTTAAGAGAAGTGTGGAATAAAAACTAAAAAAACTGCGTTGGTTCAACATTATTTTCTAACTTTCAATTTCAGTGACACAAAAATTCTTGATAAATAGGCAGCTTATGCGAAGAAGTGAAATGATACATATACAGATTACTGACAATATTAATCTAAGAACTGACGTTACCAACCTTAGTAATATTTATAGTAATTTATTGAATAAGGCAAAGGACCGAACTGTATAACATAGCTCTGAACATATTGAAACCATGCTGTTCTATCGACCATCCTTCTTTCTTTTTATTGTTGGGATGTTGAAATCCCCTTTATGGGCACCTTATGGTCCTGTATTATCCCATAGAGTAGTGTGGGAGTCCCTGCAACCTGGGCAGCCTCGATGACACCTGGGCTTGGCGGCCCATTGTATCTTGCCTCACCACTTTCTCGGGTCATCGGAAAAATTCCGCAGTCACTGGATTCGAACCCGCGACCAGCAGCCACAATGATTATGAGATCGATGCTTCTACCCCTGAGCTACATGGCCACCATCGTTATTATTCACTTCGTGAGATAAGTTTTTCATTATACTAAAGCAAACCAACACCTTAATCGGACTGGTGATAATCACTCTGGTAGTGGCGAGAGGTCTACAGAGTTTGATTTGATGCTGCAATTCTCAATTAATTTCATCAAGTATTTTCCAGCTTCAGGTTTTCATGTTTTTATTTGCCATATATGTGATTTCAACATTTTAGTAATGATGTTATATTTCAGTTATTTTAGATGTGTTCTCAAACGTTCAAATTGTAAGCTTGTGAATATTGTTATTACATGATATTATGAATGATACTCTAATTTAGTACGAAGTGCCAATTCTTATGTGTATACCATATATTGAGACTGAAGAGACCAAAAATTATATGGTAGAAACGTCGCTGAACAGATAACAACCTATTTTTTTGCTGTATCATTCCCGCAAATTTTTGACTGTCGTATAAGGCAGGGACGATACCACGTAATGGAATTCTGTTCAATGTTAAATTCGATATAATTGGTTTCCACTCGAAATTTCACCACCCTTGCTGAACTAAGTTTTGATTTCGAATAGTAAACTTGAAACTTCTTGGCTTCTTGATATGTTCTGCGTCACAGTGGCACGACTTGATGCCGATTTTTCGCCAACCATTATAAGTGGTATTTTCAAGTCTCAAGCCTGCTCTGAACTAAAACAGTTTCAAGCCTGCCCTGAAGATGTCACCCGTAATGGTTTGCGAAACGTCGGGGGCTTATAAACCGCTCAAAGAATAACAAATTCTGAAGCATTGACATGCTAGATAATTAGGAGACTACCAGCGAGTATATTTACCGAATTCCATCAATTTTTGACACTCAGTGAGATCATTGAGTCACCTTAAGAAAAAGTATTCAAATGGACACTAAATCTCCAATTTTTAACAATCTACAATAGATATTTTCAAAGTAACTAGCTTCTGTGTTATTGAATTACACGTTGATAAAAGAACACTAAAGTTAAAAGTTTTTATAGGGCTCGTAAAGTGATGCTAAATCCGAGCTATAAAGTGTGTAAATTGAGTTATTTATTCGCACTGCGTTCATGCATGCGGTGTTGGCTTGTCCTAGTTCACCTGTAGATAAGGGGAGGGAATGTGATATATGTGCACGTTGATGTTTGTTCCACTATTATTAATAGCGATAAAACTAACTTGTAGCAAGGATTACACATAAAAGGTGATAATACAAGAAAAATCCTTGATGAACAATACAAAGTATAAAAGCATTCAGTAGCTGTTGTACCACTTCGAACATACTTATTGGTGATTTTGTGTGTGCAATGATGGTTGTCTAGCTTAATATGGATTTGTAGATAGAGCAAATGTAGACTTTAAAGGACCATGTCTGTTTCCAGACAGTTTAAAAGAATAAGGCACACGTTGCTCGGAGTAGGTAATAGATTACATCCATGACCCCCACTCCTTACATCAATAAGGTCCACCCTCTTAAATTGTTTAATCTTAACCGACTTTTGGGGCTGCACACTTATTTCTCACAGCTGGACAAATTGTTCAACAGGGTCGACAACTGCTGTTTTTGATAGCTGCAGTACAGGTTTTTGGAAGCCACTCAAATTCTAAATCCATGTATGAAGGGAATGGCCCCAAACGTGGTACGTTGTTGGTCAGTTTGAGGGAGGAGGTCAGGGAACTGACTTTAGTTTTAACCTCAGGTCATGATTAATCAAGTAACAAAATGTGCTAAGACTTTTATTCAAATTATTGAAAATATATAAACAATAGTTAAAGAAGTGATGTTTTAGATTTTAACGATAATTTCAAATTTATATCATCTGTGGAATTTTGAAACTGTGCACCATAATATTATATAATATTAGTAGCGACCCGCCCCGGCTTCACACGGGTGCAATGCTGATATATTCAAAGTGCTATAGGGAGAACCGCGGCCTTCGACGCGCTATTTATAGGCACGCTCCCGCCCGGCCGGCCGGTACCGCCGCAAACGCTACGTCCCGCAATTTTTAAATCTGTAATATCTTCGAAAATATTAATTTAAATCATATGCTGTGAAGGCCCGTATATATCTATATTAAATCAACAATGTATTTAAGGTATTTAATTGGGTAAGGATTAATGCTGTATTGGTTAAAATCGCTTAGAAAATTAGCCATTATTTGTCGTAAAAAGTAAATGACAAAAAAATGGTATTGTGGGATAACCATAAGAGATAGACATATACCATCGCGTAGGGTTCAGCCTGCGTTTGCAATGTAAGCGGAAAAAATGTAATTATTTACGACATCACATTAGAAACCTCAAAAATAACAGTATTTCTCCACTATTTAATGGATGTTATCATACATATAAACCTTCCTCTTCAATCACTCTATCTATTAAAAAAAACCGCATCAAAATCCGTTGCGTAGTTTTAAAGATTTAAGCATACATAGGGATATAGGGACAGAGAAAGCGACTTTGTTTTATACTATGTAGTGATTTATACTCAAGCGTGATGAGTGATTTCCAATCAAAGGGTGAGTCAGTCAAAATGAAACATAGATGTAAAAAATATATATATATTTTTTGATCTAATTTTTTTAAAATATAAAAACATCATTCTACGACACATATACACTCTCACACGTCTACATACACCCACACATTCACACAAAACGATTATAAGCATTAAGGTATGCATTTAAATAGCCGATGTAAATTTCTGTGATTTGATCAAAGGGTTTCGACGACAGGCCCAAAATTGGGCCCTCTAGAGGCCCAAACACATTCATCAGGATAGATCCACTTCTACTCAACTCAAATCAATCTGCTTGAGCTTGAAATACATTTTACAGGAACCTCTAATAGAATCTAGAATTTGGATTCCGCGAAAAATTTCTAACTAAAATTTGGATTTTTCGGTGGTTCAAAATTTTCAAAATGGCGCCAACGCTATGTCTTTGGACCAAAATGCTTGAATGTTTGACATTAGGTGCAAAATAATGGAATCTTTCGAATGCATATAGGTTTAAATCGATAATATAAGTATTCTGTCTGAAATCCGTAAAATACGGATTTTTCAAAATGGCCGATTTTGCGCCATAAGGTAAGTCGAAATACCAAAAACCAAAATAGAAGAGAAATAAAAATCTTTCCACCGAAACAGAATATGAAAAAAAGAAACTCTCTGACATATGCTCAATTTTTCAATGTGCTAGAAAATAAATAAATGGGCCGGACCGGAGTCAAAAATTGCGTATCAATTTTTCCAACAAAAATTGGAATCGGTAGAGTTCGAGGATCCCATAGAATAAATTCTACAGATCATTATCAAAGGACTCTAATGAACTTCGTAATAATACCGTTTCGATGATGATTAAATTGATTCTAACGTTAGTTTTAACTTTAGAGGATCATCATCAATGTAATTACAGCAAGTCGGGATTTTGCTTATTTCGTAATTCATGAAACCAGTAAAACCATATTTTTGCAAAACCCTCTGTATAATGAAGTTTGGTTATTCTCCTAGTTGGTGTGAAGTGCAAGGATTATATCATTTTCATACTGGTAAATCAGTGTTCAAGTCGCTACCGTAGCGAATTGGTGAAATATGATACCAACACAATAAAAATATAAAATTGATATATGAAAACGGCAACTCACTCTCGCGGCATGTGAGCCAGACTGTGATATCAGACTTTCTGATAAGGCGAAAGAACGCCGTGATAGACTCACGTACTGGCCTAATGTGAGTCATCCGTCATGTGTTTCACGGCTTGGCAATGTTGAAAGCACTCGTGAAAAGAAATATTGTTTACGAAATTACAGAAGTATTTACATTCGAGATATTTTCGCTATTTATCATACAAACGTTATGTTATTCTCTACGATTTTCATTTCTCGTAGGGAGGAACAACATGGAAAATGCTTTTCTGTAAGAAGATACGGCAACCATTTGACTGTCAACTTGGCAAAAAAAGTTGTGATAAATCTTATCAAACCATTGAAAGCTTCTACGAATTGAATCATGTTTTCTAGCGAATCTATGAAGAATGATAATAAACAATCAAGATAAACATACCATTATGGTGTTATGAATACTGCATTCAGAACTAGTGCTGAAATATTAAGGATTAAAATAATTGTGGTGTTCAGGTCCTTAGTGTGGTTTGAAGTAGATCGCCATGTGGTGTTCAGGTTCTTGGGTCCGTAGCTATAAGTGGTATTGGTTATAGTTTATCGTAACACTTACACATTTAGATAACTGTTCTATTTACAATCGTAAATGTATGTTACATTATATCGTCACAATCTTCATTCATACTTCTCAAAAGTTCCTATAAACATATATCGTAGAAGGCTTCATTTTCGAGATACAGGGTGTTGAAATTGAAAAAAAAATTTCGTTTTTTGCGAATATCTCCGGTATCGTTTATCGTACAAAAGACAGCTTTTGTGAGCATTTTCTACTCATAGTAAGCTATGTTCTGTGCGATGAAAACATTTTTTTCACTCTCAATTGGTGAAGATTCTGAAGGGGTATGAGTGTTTTTCTCCCCAACTTCTACGCCACTGAAAATAGTACAGTTTTGAGACAACCGTTTGAACCACCAATGTTCTTTACACAAGAAAGGTACTATTGGTCATAAGCTCTAAAATTGACCGTTTTCGAGAAAAATCAACTTTTATGTTGAAAAACATGGTCAATTCTTACTAATTAAACAAAATTTATTCAAACGTTAGAACAACTAACGAAACCAAAGGTTTGACCATGTTTTTCAACATGAAAGTTGATTTTTCTCAAAAACGGTAATCTTTAGAGCTTATGACCAGGAGTACCTTTTTTGTGTAGTAAACATTGACGGTTGTCTCAAAACCGTACTTTTTTCAGTGGCGTAGAAGTTGGGGAGAAAAACACCCACTACCCCTTCAAAATCTTCACCAATTATGACTAAAACAAATTTTTTACCGCACAAAACATAGCTTACTATCAGTAAAAAATGCTCACAAAAGCTGTTTTCTGTACGATGAACGGTTCCGGAGATATTCGCAAAATTCAATTTCATCACCCTGTATCTCGAAAACGAAGCCTTCTACGACATATGCTTATGGGATTTTTTTCTCCTTAAAAACATCTGTTCTATCTCCTGTTGAAGTTTGTCTACAAAAAACTGACTCACCCTGTATAAGCATAACATTTGTATTTACTATATCCATAGCGTATCTTGGTCACGGTATTGATTCCTTTAAGAAAGTAGAGCAATTTATTGAATTAGGTGAATTTATGGAATCTAATGAAATAACCTCTATTATTCCATTGCATAATTCGATTATCAAAATGTTTCGGGATATCTCTGATATTTTTTCAAGGTATTCGAGTGATTCAGTGGCTTTTATTACTTCACAATCACTATAACTAGTATAGTGTATGGGAATCAGCCCAAAAAAAAAGTTTTGGATATATCTATTTTGAACATATCTGAATCGATCTAGGCTATTTTTGACATGACATCTATGTGTGTTTCTACCAGAGAGGATTGTGAAAAAATTCATTTATGCACTATGGTCGGAAGTCAGGGTGTGTCGACTCGGGTCAGGTGTGATGAGGGCGTTGACGGACGACCTAGGATGCAAACTGTAATGGATATGCATCAATCAGGTGCAAAAGACCTCTAGAGATTATGGCTTCCAACTATAATTGTAAGACAATATATTCATTATATACAACGAATTCATTTGAGAAGATTGTTGCAGCCGAAGCCACTAGAGAACACGGGATTGGGTTTCAGCAATGAAAGATATCCTCATATTTGCCATCAGTCAGTTCCTATAACGAGTTCAAAGGAGAAGGTTGCTCATGCAGCACTATCCTTTGAGATTATACATTATTGAAGTCTCTTGGATACCATGTTGGAAAAACTTCAAATATTCAACTAGTCAAACGTCAATGAAGACATCGTCTGAGAAAAAACTCACCCGTACTATCTACATACAACACCTTTTGGCAACAGCGATGAAATTGAGATATCAATCAATCAACAAGATGTGTTACTAGATTTATCCTCGTCTGTTTTATTCATCGAGGCAAAATTACTGCAAGATGCAGGTGTTATTTATTAAATTCCAGCATTAATTACCCTTCTAATTATTTTATTTCACGTGTTCTACACCTATATGTGTATTTTTTGTATTTTAAGAATGGATAAACTGTTTACTTTTGACTTTCTTTGAAAACTGTGTTGAAGCATTCTCATCGAGAACAATATCGCTCATATTCTCTAATTAATATGAAGTGACAGAAAAATAGAATTCCTGAGCCGTATGCTATGATTGTCCTTGATCCTCGCTAACAGAACCATACAGAATATCTATATATCTCCTGAAATATCCGAAAATACGTTCTATGAATATGAAAGTAGCAGAAGGTGTAACATCTCCCGAAGCAAGCCAGGTCCGATTACCTATTTTTCAATTGTTCTCACGTTCCCGTATAAATATCCTCTCATTCACAGGAGCCGGCACCTTAATTCCAACGGTAGAAATCGAAGAATTTCAATAAATAATGCAAGTTCAAACATTCACAGCCAATAAAGAACCGACATGGTTGCTACTGAGCGAAGGGTAGATGAGGAAAGGCGAGAGAAATGGATGGCGATTGCTGTTTTTGTGTTTCAAAGGCTTGCCTGGTTTGTTTCGGTGCAGCAGTTAACACGTGCTTTGTACCCTCATTTAATCGTTTCTGCGATTGTTTTTTAAATTGCGTGCTGTTTTCTTGCTTTAATTGTTTGTTAACTTTGCCCCTTCGTCTTGAATTGAAATGAACTGCTGCCGTGGATGAATAAACTGTCGTTTGTTAAATTACTCATCCAAAAATCGCGATTTCTGATTGCAAACTGGCCTTATTTAATCGTTTCGAATCGCAAGAGACTTTTCGAAAGAACAGTGTATATTTCCAACACACTTTTTTACTTCCATCAATATATCTAGTATAAAACAATTCATCGTTGCAATTGGCCTGAAAACCGTTTCCGAATTTTCGAGGAAATAACCGTTTTGAGCCTAAACTATTTTTTTCATCCTACAGTATATTTATCTATCTTATAGGATTGGAGAGAGGTGTTTAATCGATGAATTGGCTGCCAAATGGATACTCTGGACTTTTTACCCCTCATTTTGATTGACTGATATGCCTGACTAAGTGACTATTATAAGTATACAATACTTAGAGTTCTAAAACACATATGTTATTATTTCGAAATGAACTTACAATGACATAGAGTATGATTCGAGATATTTCCACGCTTGCAGCTGTTGTCCTCGTAAACATATATCACAATAGTATATTTAACCTGCACAAGTGTACAAAAGTGAAAAATTCTGCTAACAAAAGAAAGTAATAACAGTAGTAGGTAATGCATCCGCTTGTTATATTAAAATGAAATGAAGTCCCTTATAGCGATCCTTGTGAAACATATCATGTTGTCAATTTGAATAAACTTTCAATGGAACGACATTGAATATGATTTGAAGTAGTTCCACGACATTATCTGTTTCTAACCATTTGTAATATATTTTTGGTTCCTATGAGTGAGGAAAGTGAGTGAACTATGAATCACAGCTCATTTTTTATGAGATTCATGGAAATATCATGTGGGGGTGGAGAATTTAGGTTAGTAATATTGTTGTCTACTCAGAGCTATGTTTTGATAATTTTTCCAATTATTTTTTTTAAAGTAGTTATTCATACTTTTCAGCTCTTTATTTCCCTTTTTCCTCTTTGTACATTGCTTTGATACATATTTTTGACTATTTTCTTCTTCTTTCAGAATTTGTCTCTTCTCGGACTTGAGTATAATTAGGTAATTTAGATTTAATTTGGATAATAATTGTTAGTATATTAATTTTATGATGCATTGTCCTGATCTTTAATTTGGTTTATACCTGTTGATCATTGTGAGATGGAATATATAAATAAGTTGATGAATCACAATCATTTGTAATAGGACAAAAAAACTACAAAAGAGTTCACACTAGGGATAAATCACAAAATTATGAATAAGAAACAATCACCATTATCCACTTAACATACTGTTAATGTACTGAGGACCTTTGAGATACCAAGTAGAGCCATCATCAGAGTAAAGTAAATAAGAAACAAAATGTGCCTGTTAAGATACTTTTTATAATTAGTAGCGTTTATAAGGGATTACCCTCAGCTGGAATAAATCTCTATCCGTAGAATTGCTTTCTCGCTTATAACATTTCCATCCCTTCTAAATTACCTAGATATTTGTCATCACTGTGTTTCAAGAGTAATGAAGTTTCTTGGCAAATGGTGCAACTTGTTTTTGAAATATATTCAGCTAACGCCGGGCAAAATGTTCTTTATACCAAGTTAAAATATTCCTCCTAGTTTGGCTAACAAATCCTTTAGAACACGATTCATAATCGATTTTATAAATCCCGGATTTGTTGTTGCCTAACCAGATTGAAAGATGATCAGTGAAACTTTAGATTTTTCTCAAACTATTTGAAGGTAGTGGGTCTATTGTAGTTGATAATTTATAGCGTTTCAATTCTCTTTTTGTTAAGAAATTAAGTTATTGATCCAAGATTTATCGTAATCATTTCCCAACGCTGTTTGCTGAAGTTTCCCAACTTTGTTGTTATAATTTTGGTGGCTCGAAGAAACTTTTAATGATGTATGAACAAGACTATTAAATTGGGCTATTTTAAAATTAATTAGTGTAACTGAATCCGCAAGATTATACCTATTTGTTTGAGTGGGTATTCTGTATACGTTGAATTTCAAGTGATTGCCATCTTTTATAATGTTAATATCAAGAAAAGAAAGCTGCTTATCTGTTTCTATTACTACAGTAAATTTGAGTGAATCAAATTGGCTATATGTTTCTTCTTAATTGGAGATTACGAACAACGTATTATTCGAACGAAGGTACAACTCGAGATATCAATTACTGTTCTTTTTCAACATCCTAAAAATAATAACTCCTGGCATTAATAAATTGATTCTCGAATGAAATTTATTCATCTTTATGAAAACATTCGTCCATCCATTCCATGTTTATTTCCGTTTCATTTACAGCTTTGCCCGTATCTAACCAATTAAATCTTCCGTAGACATTTTCCCTCTCTCGAATATAAAACACGAAACACTTCAAAACGTGACGAGATATCTCGCATCCAAGTTGCCGATGTAGCTCGAAGTTTAATAAGAGAAATATCAGAGTCGAGAAGCAGCAACATTTGTTCGAGAGGCACCAACTCTAGAGAGAAGATATTTTTAAATTGCATCGTTCGATGCAACAGCGGATGGTCTCTTCATTCGAGTGGTCCCTCGTGCAAGGGGATATTATTTTACTAATTCGTGGAGTGTTTACTTTCACATTGATGACTCATCGTTTCCCCAGACCTGTTACAGTGTTAATATTATCTTCTGCTGCTATTCTATGGGTAGTTTGTCAAAGATGGAACGTACATTTCACAATTTAATGAATGAACAAGTTCTTGTGCTTTCTCCCATTACCTTCAACAGTTTTGAAATGAATGCAAATATTCAATTTTGTTCGTTGCTGCAACATCTCTATTCTAATCACAATAATATTGGAATGGAGGTATAACTGATAAATTAATTCAAATTTAAGACAATGTTCGAGTCTCTTGTTGTGAAATCAGGTTGGAAAATGTTAAATTCAATTACATTTCCAATACGAGGGCAAGGTGAACAGTTTCTGAAAAATAAAACAAGAAATGATTTATTCCGTCAAAACTTATTTTATTTCTCAACCAACAGTATCCAAATGAATGGATTGGAAGAGGAAATAATTGCCACCAAATTTAGCCTGCACGATCACCACTCAACTAATGTGACTCCTTTCTTTGGGTAACGTTGAATGATTTTGTTTATTCCTCGCCAGGAGAAATGTACATCCAGTAGAAACAATCAGTAGTTATTGGATAGTTGGACGAAGAGTAGATTTATGTCTAAGAGAAAATGGTGATCATTTCGAACAATTCGTGTTTTTGATTATTCGGATTTTTGTTGAAAACGACAGTTTTCTGAAAAATAACATGAATGTGAAAAGTTTTGGAATTAAATTCCCCATAAAATAAAGTAATAAGTCCGCCAACGGGTTGAAAATTCTGTCACATTTTGATGGTGCATCATCCCTTATCACCTTATTAACCCTTCAAAATGCTACAATTGAACTATACTTACTGTCGATTAATACTCTTGAGACACTCACAACGTGTACCAAATTTGGATTTTTCTAAGTTCAAGTGTAACTCAGATATTGATTTTTTTTCGGAAGATTGGAACCTCACTTTCAAGGCCTGCCTATAACTTCTCAAGGTTGCAACTTAGTATAGAGGAGATAAGATGCGTTAAATAACCCTATTTTGGGTTTCTTCACGTGCCACTGCTCTGTCTCGGTCAGAAACACCCTGACTCAACTCCTTGTTGCCCGATACACTTCGTCCAACGTTTTTCTGATTTTTCGATGATTCAAAATAGGCGTTTATTTCAGCATTTTCATCGTTGGAGCCAAATCTCTTTCCACAGAGCCATTTCTTCAAGTTTGGGGATAGATAAAAATCGCAGGAGGCCAAATCAAGAGAATATGGTGGATGACGAACCAATTCGTATCGCAGTTAATGCAATTTTGCCAATGCGACTGCGGACCTGTGCGCCGGTACGTTGTCCTGGTGGTTTCCTTTGCCAAATGGGACCGCTTTCACTTCAAATTGGCGTCGAATCGATGCAACTGCTCGGCATAACATATGCCAGTGATCGTTGTGCCCTTTTCAAGGTAATCGTTATGGACGATACCGTGTGCATTCCAAGAAACTGCCCACATGATTTTGTTGGCCGATGAGCCCACGTTGGCCATTTTCGGCTTGAATTCGCCAGAGCAAGTCCGCTGTTTCGACTGTTCTTCGGTCTCTGGTGTGTTGTGATGAATCCATGTTTTGTCCACGATTACGAAACGGTGCAAAAAGTCTTTCTTATCGTGCTTGAACATCGTCAAGCACTCCTTTGAGTGAAGTTGTCACACTGTTGCGCTTGTTGTTAACGGAGAGCAAATGCGGCATCCATGTGGCAGCTTTCTCATATTCAAAAATGTATCCAAAATGTTCAGTAACCGTTCGGTTGAGATGCCCGTAGCCTCAGCAATCTGGTGCACTTTAACTTGCCGATCGTTCAATATCATACCATGGATTTTATCGATGATTTCTGGCGTTGTAACTTCAATTGGATGACCACAACGTTCGACGTCTTAGTGGTCACACTATCACAACGAAAATCAGTAAACCACTTGTGAATCGTTCCAATTGATGGAGAGGAGTCTTCATAATGTATGATTAGCGATGCTTTGGTTTGCGTAATGTTTTTTCCACCCAATGATTGAAGTTTAATCAAGACGAGAAATTCACTTTTCCCATGTTTACAAAAATCTTCAAGGTTGCTTGTTTTCGATGGGTGTCAAAACAGAACTGAACGACATATCAGTCTGAAAATTCTAATACGTTCTAGTTGAAGATGGTACATCACCAATGTCACATGGGATTTTTGATGTCGTGCCATCTATTTTATTGTTCACGGACTTTTCACTTTGCCCTTGTATGTCAACGTTTTTGAGAGATCTCTTCCATTCCTACTCTCTATGAACAGGCGAGACCTTATAAGAGATATCAGCTCATGCAAAATGTTAACCTTCGGCACTGCCTTAGGCCTGCTGGACTGTTTCCTATATCAAGTGCTCCGAACTTGTCCGCCCTTGTTATGATTGATTGATAGATTGAACATCGAGTTCAACGCATCAGTTCGCGTCACATGATATTGTGAAACATGTTCTACTTCCATCGATTTTTATAATAATATAATAAGATTCTTGACCCAGTATGAATTATATAAAAAATTCTCGGGAATTAGGTCACATTAACACTCTGTTATAAATGTTCGTCTTTACGTACGTTTCGGTCTCACGACCATCATCAGAAGACTTATTTTGTTAAGAAGGGGTTAACTAAAACTAATTAGCACAAGCGTCCATATCGCACAATCTTCAATCAAAAAGCTCACGCCGTCGAAACGAACAGAACCACGAATAATCGGTACAATTTTCGATTATCCGTGGTTCTGTTCGTTGAAGATTGTGCGATATGGACGCTTGTGCTAATTAGTTTTAGTTAACCCCTTCTTAACAAAATAAGTCTTCTGATGATGGTCGTGAGACCGAAACGTACGTAAAGACGAACATTTATAACAGAGTGTTAATGTGACCTAATTCCCGAGAATTTTTTATATGATTTTTATAATTGTTCAAATGATGAAATAGAACGAGCTGCGCAACTGCGGCCGTGCGGGACTCGGGTCAGCCGTCAGGCAGCCTCTCTATACGCTTACACACGTGTGCATATCTGAGTCGGTGTTGGTGAGCCTGCCTGTGTGAGCCAGTGCTCTCGATTACGGTATACGGGACAGGTATACGTGTACACTGCGTATACACACTCTATACACTGTATACAACAATACAACTCATACTTTAAATATTACAGAGTAAAAAGTAATGATTAAATTATGTGTTATCGGTAATAGTAGCCTGTTTTTATATATGAGCACATCTGATTTCACAGTATGTTTCATGCTTGGGTCTAATCTAATAATTTAAGTGTCATCAAAGTTACCAATAATGACGACGCAAATGAAGAAAATGCTGTTTAACATTACTTCCATTTAGATCGATGTAAATATCAATAAATAATATGTTTCGAAAATAAAATAATGTGTTTTTATTATAATGGCTATCGGGTTACATTTCTACTCTTTACAGGGATTGTACCGCCCATTATACGTTTTTTATTATTAAATATAAAAATGTATATAATTGTTGATTGAAATGCTGACAGTTGTGAAAACTAAAGAAAAACTAATTATATTGATTTTCATTTAAAAATAATGAAACTGTAATTTCGGATGCTACAACAATTTAAAGATAACATAAAAGAAATTGGTTACTCCATAATGTCAGTTTTCACTTCTGTCAGCAGTGTTCGGTGACCTTTTTTTTTCGTGATTTAGTTAAAAACGAAGTATCATCATTGACACAATAGATAGAATACATCGGGAAGAACGCAAAAAAAATTGTAACGCAATTTGTTCAATAAAAACGCTCCCAGGTTTTGATGTTATTCGTCCACAAAGTTGTTTAACAATAAAACAGCCACTCAATTTTCCGGTTTCGACGTTATTATTATAACTTCCATTCCCGTCATATTTGAGGTCATCATTCATCGTTCAGAGTATTGACGTTAAACGGAAAACCGGGGTCAACAATAGAAGTGCGACTTTTTCATTTCATAAATGAGTGACATTAAATTCCTCACATTCGAAATTGGTTACGAGACGAACCGGCATCCGATTGCGACTTTTGTAATTGCCAAAGTTCATCGACTTTAATTTCATTAGTGATATCTCCACCCCTTTTATTGTACACTCCTGGAAGCATATTGTGCGCTTCAAATGGCAGTACATCCATTACGTCGGTTAGACTTGTTATTTAGCGCTCCGCCAGGATATGTGACAGGACCAGCAGATATCCAAAGCCACCTCCGTGCACGTTGTTATTTAAAGGTTTTTTGTTTGAATGTTTTATATGCCCCAAAAGATCGAACTAATTTATGATGATGAATAAGGACTTTTAGAAGCTAGATTAATCAATATTGCTGGCATCTCTTATTGTATTTTGACGCATTTTACCAGCTTACATCTGCCGAACCGCTCGAGATATCGGTTTGCGGTTTCTATTTGACTTTGATATAAAAGTTATTGCAATTCGTACCAATGAACTGAAAGACTCACTGTATGCATTTATTTCATCTTTGGCATTACATGATTAATGACCTAATTTTCATTGTGATAATGTACTTCAATTTACACCACATATTATATTTGTTGATGTTGTATCGTCTACATTTGATAATAGTGTGTCAATATCCATTGAGTCTTCTTCAATTGAATTAATTTGTATCCGCGACAATACCTCTGCATTAATATCATATTTGCTCTCTTTATAGATTATGTCATAGTTGAATTCTTCCAGTTTCAGATGTCATCTAGTTTAGAATTTGGCTCTTTCAGATTCCTCAACTATGCTAATGGATTGAATGTATATAGTGTGTATAGATAATTTTTGCCCATATAGATTGTACCGTATCTTTGCTAAGTTTTTTTGAGTGTTCTGGTTGCATAACAAATTGGTTTGTCACTATCAATAGGTCATTGTGAGAGAACTGCACCTAAAGCTATGTTCGAGGCGTCCGTGGTTAGTACCAACGTCTTTTGAGAATCAGGATATTGTAGTATGGTATGGATTTTCAAGATTTGCTTGCCTTTCTCAAAACTTACCCTAAATTCCTCTGTATGTTCTATCTTAGCATTTTTCTTCAGGCATCCAGTGATTGTCCTTGTCGATTTGGCTAAGTCTCTGATAAATTTCTTAAAGTATCCTACTAAGCCGTGAAATCCTTCAATATTTTTCGCGTTGTAGGGATCGAATATTGAGGAACAGATTTTATCTTGTCTGGGTTGAGCTTAACCCCTTCTGGAGAAATTACGTGGCCTATGTAAGTCACCTTCTGTTGTATGAATTCACTTTTGTTCAGTTGTACCCTCAAGTTAGCTCCTCTGAGTCGTGTGTGATGGTGGGCGCAGTCATTAGATCTTGAATTACCTAAATTCATCGATTACGCACCCTTTTGCTATTATTCTTCATTATATAAGAATTCTCGAGAAATAGGTCACACTAACACATATGCTTATTATTTTCGTCTTTACGTACGTTTCGGTCTCACAACCATCATGAGAAGACGTATCAATGTCTGAAACGGGATTTCTTACAACTATTGTATCAAACAAAAAGCATCCTTATCGCATTGATTTCAATTAAGAATGCCCACGTCGCCGAAACCAACAGAAATTAAAAATTTTTTCGTGATACACTGGAAATGAATGGCTACCCAAAACATATTTTCCAACATCATGATTAAAGAAAAAATGAGCAAAGTCTATGATGAAATCCCGTTTTGCACATTGATACGTCTTCTGATGATGGTCGTTAGACCGAAACGTATGTAACGTCGAAAATAAAAGACGTATGTGTTAGTGTCATCTAATTCCCTAGAACTTATAGGTAATTCATACTTGGATCAAGTTAATTAAAATAATAGCTAAACTAATCAACATTAAGCAACAAAACAACATTTACTTCAGTATAAGAGGGCAAGGTGAATAGTTACTGAAAAATGAAACAGATGGCGCCACAATCTAAAGTCCCAAGTGACATTTGTGATGTACCATCTTTAACTGGAACGTACTAAAATTTTCAGACTGATATGTCATTCAGTTCTGTTTTGACAAAGATTGTTTCTTGCGTGGAAAAAAACATTACGCAAACCAAAGCATCACTTGTTAAAACATTACGGGGACTCCTCACCATTGATTGGAACGATTCACAAGTGGTTCACTGATTTTCGTTGTGGTAGTAAAACCACCAAGGATGCCGAACGTTCTGGTCGTCCAATTGAGGTTATAACACCAGACATTGTCGATAAATTCTATGGTATGATTTAGGACGATCGGAGAATTGAAGTGCACGAGATTGCTGAGGTTATGGGCATCTCAACCGAATGGATACGGAACAGTTTGCATTCAGTATACAGTGAAATTTTGGAGCTTCCGGTAAAAGTTCTACTTCGGTATCGCTGAGTTCTGTCCCTGTAGGATTGATTACTTTTTGGCTGAATTAGATTGAACAATGTTGAGAATTTGTGTGCGATGCACTAGTCCGTTTTTGTCTACTCTAGAAGATTTGAGTTTTCTATTATGAATTAGATATTTCTAATGAATTATGTCGCTAATTCTATGTCTTACAAAATGGATGGAGTTTATAAGTGAGTCCAGAATGCAATACAACATAATATTGGTTTGTGGTAGAGATATGTACATTATTTTTTAATATGAATGTTGCGGCTTTCTTTGTTGCTATTGTAGATGCCTTGGTTTTGATATAAATCTAATTTGGTATATTTTACAGACATTCTTGGTTAAACCATATATTTTGCGAAGTTAGATTGTATCTTAAGTGTAGTTTGTGGGAATATTGAGTAGCTGTATTTTAGCATCAGTATCAAACTGAAACGAATGATATGTTAATAAACTAACACAAAGTAACGGCTTCATCCATCGAGTGTTTGAGTCTTAAATTAATAGTTGCATGGTTGAAATTCCCAAGTCGAGTAAGCCCATCAGTTAATGGAACGAAAATTAAAATAGATCTGCGGTATGATGAAAAGGAAGAAGGGAGTATATTGGGTGAGTGAAAGGCATATGATATTAAAGCTTCGAAACAGAATTATAAACTAAAATGTTTGAATAACAGTACCACAATAGAGAAATTTGAATGATTCAAAGGAAATTTGAATAATAACAATCAAGTTAGCGCATTGTGTGAGTCGCTATACAAAAATTTGAATACTCTATTCTTATCGTAAATTAGTAAACCATCCCTATAGCAGTAATATATTACTGCGAAATAAACTAACTCATTTTGTTCACAGGGTATTTTCACAATAATGATAATGCTTGCGTTCAACCTATTCTTCGTGACGTGTAATTTTACACATTAGCCACTTTAAAATCTGACACGGATTGAGAAATAGCGAACAATCTAGACGTATATGCAAAAGTATTCTTCAAATCATGAGAATTCATCATGGCGCCGTTTAGATAGGTGTTGACGAAATTTGCGAAACAACTTTTGATGAATGATCGTTTAAATGACCTTCAGTTTACCTTCTGGAAATTCATTTCCATATGCCTTTTTGGCGTATGGAAAATGAGACTTTCCTGTGAGTCGATACAGGAAAACTTCCCCGTGCACTATTTGTCAGTTGTATAAAATATGCTATTGATAGTTCCTTCATAAGTAGTGCGGTCAAACGGGTATAAGAGTAGGCAAAACCCATAAATCCTTGGGAAATGGATCGATTTTGATGGAACAAAATGCATTCTCTTCAGATTGTCATCCAATAGGAAGTTACAAAATTCCAAGACGAATCCAACGCCGTATAGTACAGCTTGGTAGCTTTTACTGTTCTTGTTTCAGAACGTACTTTTACTGGAGTGTACGCGTTTTGCCAACAGTCTAAGTCTAAAATCAATTTTAGCCCCGAATTCGAATTCGAACCATAATTCTAATTATTCTGACCAATAGTTTATGTCGATAGCTGTTCTAATAACGATTTTAGTATACTCACTGAAAACGTCTAGATCGACAATTCATTCGCTTCGTACATTGTCGCGTTCATCTCGAAAACTAAAGATATGGCATCTTCAGATTTCACACAAACACAGCTCAAAAATGAGCTAATAAAATTGTTCATTCATTGTTTATAAACAATATAAACAATTTTATTTGTGGTAAATTTATTTTCTGAAGACATTCTGAAGAGAATGCACTCTATCCCATCAAAATCCATCCATTTCACAAGGATTTACGGATCCAATATCCGTTTGACTGCACTAAAGCGCGAACATTGATCCTATAGTTTCCTTAACAACGCTGGAGTTGTATTGTATTTTCTAATTTTCATTCGAAAAAATATTACTTGGAGCGGCTGGTGAGTGCAGAATTACCCAAGGAGTCTTGGGACAGAAATGCAAGCGGGGCCAGTAACATAAAATTAATTCGAGCAAACGGAAGCTTTCTTCCTCGAACTCCAGAACAGCTTGTATCTACTCGCCTTGTAACGTTAGACCAACTCCGTAAAAGAGATGATTGAATTAGAAGCAAATGAGGGCTTGCAAATATAAGAAAATAATTTCAGAAAGAGATTCTCGGGTTGGCGTATCGCGAAGGAAACTTGCAACAGTCTTGGAGCGTTATTTACCGTTAAAGCTATGAGAAATGAAAGGGAAAATACGGTTTAGGTGGGGACGTCATAATTTACAGAAGTTGCGAGAAAGAGAAGTCTTTGTTGGTTCGCCCAAACGACCTAGCCAAGTCCGCTTACTAACAGCTTTTATATGCCTTCTCAGTTAGACCCTCTACTTTCGGGCTTTTCTCTTATTATGGTTAAAGAATTATAGAGCCATTGTAGACGGACATATAAAATATTACGCATCTGGAAAAATATTTTCTCTCGGAATATGTATTCCTTTGAGTACAAAATACTTGGATGTTTTCAGGCAAGTTTCCCTGTTTCGTTTGGGAACTTTCCGTCATAGAGACTCAACGAAAATTCCGTTTTAGCTTAACTAGGTCTGGTTCGAATTGAACAGTAAAATGCGGAAAAGGCAATGATTTCAATATTCCAATTATTTAAATATTCCAATAATAAATAGCATGTAGATTTGACGAGGAAAACATCTATTGACTGATCTTATGCGAGCTATGGGTGTTTTCATCACATCAATTCAGCGGCTATTAGGAAGTGAGGAGTTGCAATCATTGAGGAATGTAACAAGATTTTCAAGTTCATGTTTCGAAATAACAAAAGTCACATCGACATATCTGAACCAAGATACTCTTTATTTTAAAATTCGAATCAATCCGAGTCCGAAACCACATTAACCACTGTCCATCTTCCATATATTGAAAATATGAAATATCGAATTTCGGAAATCCCTAAGACACTATTTCTACCAGCTTTTCCACACTTCTAGAACCATTTCAGCTTCACGAACCTGTCAAAAATCCCATTCCCTCTCTTCATTTAGAAGATGTTTATAGCAATCCTTGTTCTTACGATGAAGAATTTTGTAAAGTAGTGACGTCAAGCAATACAAAAGATTCGAATCAGGTGATCTGGGAGGCCTGACGCACTTCCTATCCAGAAATCGGCACGCAACCGAACTGAAGTGCAGTCGAAAATTAACAGGATCTAAGAAATAGGATATTTGGATCATATGCCATTATTAATTAGACGAAAGAGTTCGTCAATCGATGTTATGGTGAATTGATGCATGCGTTGCAGTAGGTGGTGGTCATTTTCAGCAGTTATTGTGAATATTACCAACTCATTTATAGAAATAGCTTAGTCTTAGTCTTGGAAATGACCTGAGTTAGTCACATCACAATACAATCAATAAAAGACACTTTTTCATCACTTGTTTTTCAAATTCCAACCCAAGCTTAACCGTATTTTCCCGAAACGGCTGCTTTCAGCGACAAATACTAACAGTACCTTTTATATGTAAAATTGAATGTAGAATAAGTCTGTTTAGTCAAAAACTACATACAATGTGACACAAAAAAGTTACAACACTACATGTGGCGCCCTCTAACATTAAACAGAAAACCAAATATTTGAGTTTCTCATCATCAACAATCCCAGTATTCCGAATTTTGTCAAATTGCCATAGTATTGAACAAAAATATAATCAAAAAATGAGATAACCTTTTTTTTTGGACGCCTGTATCTCAAGAACCAAGCCATTACGGACCCATGTGTATATGAACTTTTAATTTCAAAATTAGTCAAAGATTCACTCTTCAAGGTTTATATAAGTATTCAATAAACACCCTGTATAAATAAAACTTTGCCTTTCATGGCTTATCGGTCATATAGAAATAAAAATTTTCTCCTCATTCTTCTTTAATTAAACATTTCGTATTGGCTTTTTCTTACATTCATTAACGTTCTTATAACTTCCCTATATTTATATTTTACATTCCATATACAGGATGTTCCATCTCAGACGAGCCACCCCGTATATTTCTTATCCCATAGTGAGTGGAAAAATCTCCGAAAACACATCGAATGATTTTGTTTGGGGGACATCTTTTGACATATATTTGAGGCTTGAACGAGAAACCCCCTAGCAGGGGGCGCGTCAACCCCTCAAAATTGAATAGGAGAGAGGGGTTGAGTGATACGTTATTTGAAAGGTCTTGGGAGCCTCTTTACAACGGTGTATGAACAACGTGAATTTGATGAACCGTTTTCGCCAAAAATTAATTTTGTTGTTCGAATGCGTCACCTTGAATATTTTGGTTATTTGTACAATGTACAAGCTCATTTTTATTAAGCCTTTTATATAAACTTAAACAATCTTCAAAAATTCACATTCGTAAAAAAATTGAATTGTGTTGTCATGCTTACAATAAAAAAAATTAAATCTGCGTGTTCAAATCAAATTATCAAATTGTCCTCCATTGACTTCCATACAGTAATACAATCTTGACTGAAAACCGTCTCTAACATGGTTCAGCATAATTGGAGTTATTTGACGACACTCATTTACAATTCGTTGGCGTAGTTCGTCCAAATTTTCAGGCTGAGTCACAAAAATCTTGGACTTAAGATGTCCCCACAAGAAGAAGTTCAGAGGGTTCAGGTCAGGAGATCGGGCAGGCAACTCCATAGGACCTCTTCTTCCAATCCAACGACCGGGCTATTGCAAATTGAGGTATTGGCGAACTGCGGCGTAGTGAGGAGGAGCTCCGTCTTGTTGGAAATGCAATTGTTGTTCAAGTAGTAGAGGATCGTTTTCTAATTGTTCAGTTATTAACGGATCAATCGCATTTTCCAACATTTCAAGATAAATTTCGCCATTTAAATTACCAGGAATAAACAGAGGTCCAATTAGGTGGTCTCCCAAAATTCCTACCCAAACGTTTAACTTTTCCCGATGTTGAGTGTGAGCTTCTCGAAATACATGAGGATTTATATCGCTCCAAATTCTACAGTTATGCCTAAACACCTTCTAAGAACAAAAAATGGAGGCAACATAATGAAATGTTTTGCTGTTTTTTTATTCATTAGTTTGAGAGAATGTATTATGGTATGGAAGTCAATGGAGGACAATTTGAACATTTGATTTAAACAATTTTTTCACGAATGTGATTTTTTGAAGATTGTTCAAGTTTGTAAAAAAGGCTTAATGAAAATGAAATTGTACATTGTACCAATAACCAAAATATTCAAGGTGGCGCATTCGAGCAACAAAATTAATTTTTGGCAAAAACGGTTCATCAAATTTACGTTTTTCATACACCGTTGTAAAAAGGCTTCCAAGACCTTTCAAATGACGTATCACTCAACCCTTCTCCCCTATTCAATTTTGAGGGGTTGAAGCGCCTCCTATTAGGGGGTTGCTCGTTCAAGCCTCAAATATACGTCAACAGATGTCCCCCAAACGAAATCATCCGACGTGTTTCAGGAGATTTTTCCACTCACTATGGGACAAGAAATATACGGGGTGGCTCGTCTGAGATGGAACATCCTGTATATGAATATGATGAATACATATACAGAAAGTTATTCAATATGTATATAATATAGATATAATTTATGTGATAGTTATAGCACAAACAGCTCCTCATAACCAGCGACTTATTGAAGATAATATACTAACGAACTCAAAACTCATTCCGCTTGAAAATGCATTCAATTTGAATAATGTTGTATATTATGGAGATCTATATGGGTACGGATAATGCTTCTTCATATTGTAGTGATATTCAAGTATGGAATTGGATGATTTGAGTATGCTCCTCAACTGTTTTGATATGCATATGCACATTTACATAATTGACGGTACTTATAATTCCACGTGTAACAAATAAAATACGATTCGAGCCGAGAAAACTTTCTAGTTGAGTAAAATGGATACCCGATCCAAACTTTGGAATATCTGCTTCAATAATTCACGATGCATTCTTCGTTATCGTTAACAATGAATGTACTCATGAAAAGTAATTCATAAGTTCGCTGAATTAGATCGTGCATATACCATGTCCCGAATAAGCAACTCGCAAATAATATTAACTTTTTCTTTCTATCACAACTTGGAACACAATGAAATAGTATATTAGTCCAGTGAATGAGCCGTGAAAAAGGGCCAAAAGTCTAAAAGTAGGGATATGAAAATTTTTTTTTGCATCGTGTTTCTTGGACCCCAGGAGTATTCATTACACTAAACTCGTTTGCGAGCGGCAAAAGTAACTAAGTTAGGGGCGGTTAAGCCCCCGAAATTATCTTTCAAAAAACATGGACTGCCGCATACCTGGTAAGTTCTATCACGAATCAAACCACAATTATATAAAAGGCACTCATCTTATGAAATCAGCCGATCGACTTGAAACTTGGCAGTAACGTTCCTTAAATGAACGGATTTTTCGAATCTCAATCTCAAACGCAGGAGTGGTCGGCGAACATTATCTGTTCTATATAAATAAAAGTAACTTGAATAGTGATAAATTTATATCCAGTAGACGCCAAATCTATAGAGACATAATTCAATCTGAGTTCTAGATATATAGAATGACTAAATATTAGAGGAATCTCAATTATTTAATGATCTCGCTTTATATGTTCAATACCGAGCTATTAAGTCTAACTATCTAAACACAATTAGTGTAGTTTGCATGATCTACAGAAACAACTAAGCTTAAATGGTAATTTATATCTCGGTAAGATTTTGATAGTGTAAACTTCAGGAGTATAAACTCTCAACTTTATTACAATCTGCTATAACGAACGGAAACTTGTTATCTAGGAAGAATATCATCTAATATTTTACAGTCTTGTAGATTTGATTCAACATAAAACTTGAAAAATGTAATTATCATATTTTGCAAGTGAGATGCGACATCAAAATTCTGTCTATAAATACATTAAATTCCATTCACAATATCAAATTTGATTCAATCATACATTTTTCGTAGGAGACCTCCCATCACTTAGTGTACTTGAAAACATTCGGTGTTTCAAATTTAATACTGGTCCAAGTATATTTGAATGCATTAATAATATACTGTACTATTGTATGTAAGGAATCACTTGGCTAGTAATTGTTTTCATCACAAATTGTATTCCCACAGGTAACGAAGAGAGATGTAACTAAGGTGACTACTTCCACGAAAAGACTCATTTTGTGCAACTCGCGATATCGCTGGATGTCAGGACGCCAAAGAAAATCTTTGCGGATTTCATTGTCAACTCCAACTAAATGTCACCACGCGGACACGGCTTAGGCTCCAAAAAATTTGCCTCAGCTCTACACTGTAGGACCGGACAAGTATTTTTCCCTTACTCGTGGGAACAATATAGTAGATACAGTGAACAACCTCCCGACCGGAAGTGTATGGCTAGCATCCGGTCTAGGTGCAGCTAATACAAAGCATAGTACTATTACCTGACAAATAAGACCACAGATTACGAAACCATAGAGTGTGGAGGTTATAGAATGAATGATGTGTATATACAGGTTGCTTATAAGAAGAGTTTCAACGTCTATCACGTGATCATGTCATATGAACTGTCCTGGGCGCATGTGCGCGCCATCTATGAATAAACTGAAGTCTGTCTACGTCAAATATGAGCGGTTATGACCGCTTGTGTGCGCCATCTACGAATGAACTGTTATAGCTATCTGTCAACGTCAAATTTGAACTACATTGGCCGCCTGTGCGAGTCATCTATGAATAAACTGTTATAGCTATCTATCAACGACAAATATGAGCTATAAGGGGGCATGTGCGCGTCATCTATGAACAAAGTGCCAGGTCTGCCTGTCAACGTCAAATATGAACTGTCTTGGCCGTCTGTGCACGCCATCTATGAATGAACTGTTATAGCTATCTGTCATTGTCAAATATGAACACTGTGTACGCAATCTATGAAGGAACATTTAAGGTTTAACTGTGACTTGTCAATCGCTTTGTGACGTTTATCGACCATATAGGCTGTTCGTAATGAGGGGTTGTGTTGGAGATTAAGGTTGTTTCTAAACATCCTAGACGCAGCTGTCACATGTTCAAACTGGCATGGCATCTGTCACGTGCTCGAACGTTTTTCATCGACTTTGACATCATCATCATCAGGATGAAACCGTGAGTGAGGTCTATAGTCGACACTTGGTTATACCAGAAATGAAACCGGAAGTGAAAGATGTATTTTTTCGTTGCGTCTGATCTCAAGCGATACTATAATAAGAAAAACAAACAAAAAAGGATTGAAACTGATAAGGACTCTGACTCATCGGTAGGAACCTTCTTCAACACCACCATGGGCTCTGACCATACTAAGGAATCGATACCACATTAACTCGAGAGACGGAGGACCTTAAATTACGAAGAAGATTTCTTGAGACATCTGAGGGCTCAGCGTATGAAAATTAGCAAATCGAAGAAAACCGTTGTTGGTACGTAGACTGAGGAATAGCCACGGAAAAAAAATACTCAATGAATCGCAACCTAAGCACGATAATGAAATAACCGAGAAAACGACCAAAAAGGTCCAGTTGTGCCAACAAACATTATGGAAGATACAGTGCGGCATCAAACAAACTAATGGATGCAGTAATTGACAGATATTCATCGTGAAATCTCCCGAAATCGGGGGCCGGCGTACTGGATATAAGAAAGTATTATTGAGGATATGGACGGAGTACTTTCGAGGATAGAACCGGTCTGAACGAGATAACCAGCGACAGGCCCCGGAGCGGTATAGTGTGCAGACATTACGACCATAGTACTAGTGAACCTTCTTTATCTGATTAAAATTTTTTCATATTTTTTTCCATTTTCATTGTTTATTCGTGATAATTAATTACTCTCTCGTGCAACGTGACATTTAAGTTGTACTTGTCAAGACTGAAGAACTTCATCATTTGTTGTTTTATGCTACTACAGCAACATAGCGTTTGACATGAATTAAAGGGCTGAGAATAAATCATGTCGGATACTTATCACCTTTCAACTTAAATATTCCAACACATTCGTGCATTATTATTCTATTAATAGTATTACGTAGTTCTAATCTGAATAAATACAGGTATAATGTAAATATCAAAGCATATTAAAGGGTGAATGTAATAATCCATTTAAGCCTGGCGTAAACAGAATATTACAAGGCTTGTTATGATATTGAACGGGCGGTGGCGGCACTTAGTGTGACGGCGCATTCATCGCGTGTACTGGCTGCATTAAATCACCATTTCCAATGACACGGCGTTGGCGTTTTTTAGCGATGCGAGATTTTCCAAGCGGAAATGATGTTAATACAGCACATATCCGGCTTAACACATCCATCTCTGCGCATGAGTGCGCGTGTCAACCGCATACCCCCATTTCCATATAAATTATCAGTTTATTCTCAGATACAGCATTTATTTCATTATAAAGAACACATTCATTGGAAAAATATCATAACATTTTACGTTCAATTTTTACTATCCAGAATCCATATGTATATTATTATATACACCATGGATTCTACCAATATCTCCAACCAATACTTCCCTGGCTAGTGAGGTATTGTTCATATATACCTTTGATTTTTTGATTGCCTTAAACGCTAATTATTAAACCATAAGAGGCACCAAATATACCTTTTCAAGAAGAGCCAAAGTATATACAATATTTATTTTCCTGGATCCCTAATTATACCATTTTAAGTAGGAAGAAATATCGTTCGGAGGAATTATATACCTAATAATATAAATATGAATTTGAAATTCAGCTCATATTGGCAACATCTCTTAAGCTCATACTTGTGATGTCACCCTTATCCACTAACAACTTTATTTCTTATTTACAGTGTTATAGCGTATCCACAATTTGAACTTTTATAGTTTATGTATGAGAATAATCTGTAAAATTAATTAGCCATATTTTTTGATTCTTTAGTCGGAACAAATTCATACTTATCATGAAAAAAATACTTGAGGCAGCAATTAACCTAATTTTCGAATTAAAGTGCGTGATCGTACTTACATCGACATTAGCCTACTTGATCGTAATATATAAGATAATCAACAGAGGCGAGGAGGAATGGCCACGAAAGTGCAATATAGCCTGTTGTGGTTCATTTTTGTTCAGTACCGCAAAACATAATGGATATCACGTACAAGGTAAACGGAACTCGCATTAAAAATGGATAAATCTACATAATGCTATACGTTATCGGTGTACATGCAACAGTTTGGTTTCAAAAGCTTGAAGTTGTTATGTATACATAGATAGGCATAGTATGAGCCGACAC
Source organism: Endomychus coccineus (assembly GCA_958510875.1). Taxonomy (NCBI): domain Eukaryota; kingdom Metazoa; phylum Arthropoda; class Insecta; order Coleoptera; family Endomychidae; genus Endomychus; species Endomychus coccineus. Next base: position 297,087,851 of record OY294067.1, read on the forward strand.
TAAATACTAAATAGTTCTCACCTCGGGTTGACTCTCTCCGTGTACGATACACACCAGCAGGGCTTCAAATCCTTCGCCTGAATGTACCACAGGCGTCTCGACGCTAATTTCTGGAGGATCTGTAATGAAAAATAAATATTAATATTTGATAATAATACTCAAATACGTGTTCAAGTATTAGAGAACATGGTTGCCACATTGTTATAAAATTATAGAATCTTGGGGAATAATATAACTAGTACGAGGTTGAATTCTTTTTTCATCATTTGTTTGCTGATTTATTATTAGGTGACTAGAGAAGCTCAGAAAATTCACAGTAAATTTTTATAAGAAAGTAATCAACATTGGTGATTGGTGGTGGTTTGTTACAGAGTGACTAAATCGTCAGCTATTATTATTATTTCTTCATTGATTTCCTTTTATTCATTTTGGAAAGATATATTTGTGATATCAAAGTTACAAGATTCATCCTAAATTAATATCTAATATTTCCATTTATTGTTCCATTATTTCATTTTTAATATTTATTTAATGAGATAAATCATTTAATTTCTAGAATCCAATGCTATTGTATTTGATAGAATTAATATTTCGATATTGATATTGATTGATTGAAGCAGTTTTGTTTTATCAATTTTGTATAGTAATTTATTATAGTGATGAGAAGCTTATACAGAAGCAAATTCAAAATAAAATAGTTTCATTCCATTGGTAGCTTAACTTTTGTTATCTATAATATTGTTGATATATTCTGCTAATTTAATGAGAATTTTATTAAGTTGAGATATGTTACTTTTAGTCCAGTGAAACTTTCATAAGTCCAAAATAATCATCTTTGTTCACTATAAATACTATTGATGAGATACTGAGGACCTTTCAGCTATACTAGCTATCATCAGAGTTTTTTGTGAGGATAACGATGATTATTCCTTACTACTCAGTGTTATGTTGTATTCACAGCTCTCCTAGTATTTTGCTTCAGTTGATTCTGAAATATTCCATTTGAATCCTGAATCCAGAGGTGGAAAAGTTTAGTCTATTTCATTCAATTCGAATGAGTAAGAATGTTTTTTATATCTGGTTTCTAACTTTCTTTTAATTTCAAGTTTTATTCCATTATAGAACGAAAGATGCGAAAATTTATATTGCGGTTCAAATCTAACACCCGGTGCAGTTTCAGCTCGGAGGAAAGACAGGCTCCAACGATGAAGTCATCGCTGGAACAAACGCCTATTTTGCCGAAATCGTATTATTTGTGAGGGATCGAAAAATTAGAAGAATGTTGCACGTAGTGTCTCGGGTTACAAGGAGACTATGTTTAGAAATAAAATAAGTTTCTATCAATTAATTAAATCATTTCTTGTTTAATTTTTCAGGAACTTTTCCCCTTGCCCTCGTATTCTATTAGTGATAATCGTGAAATCATTCTTCATGATCTCACTTCATGTAAGTTCTTATATGGTGATATGGAATCCAATTCTGATAACCTATACTTCTGACATTCATTTACATACAAATTCGGGTCAGAATGAACTCAGATTAGATCTGTCTAAGTGTAAAATATTTTGATTCGTTCAAGACATGACAATATCTTACAATCTTCAATTTGTCGTGATATCAACATCAAGTCAACATGTTGCTTTGTCAGTGAGACATCACAAAACATGGGAATGGTTTTAATGTGCAATAAAAATTCAACATTTCCGGAATACATTTTATGGCAACATGCGGTTCCAGGTGCATGAAACGACTTCCGTGGTGAATTACTAACTCATGAAATATATATTTCATATTTTGTCCGAGGCTACGGTGTCTTCTAATCCGAGCAATTATAGCAACGGTTCATACTCTTGGTTTGTATGCAACTAACTGAACACCGCAACATAAGATTGTAGTGGATGAAATATTAATATCAATTTGTATTTTAGTTTCCAATATCAGATAGTATCATTCCAATATCACAAACCATGGAATCGAAATCTGAACTATTTGGAATATTTCCTTGAGTCACCGAGACAAATAAAGTGTTCCCAGAGAAGGTAAGAAATTGTTTACAGAATGCATTCGAATAATTGCGTTCCACCTCGTTCCATCAATAGATAGACTAGCAGATGAAAATACTGCGATCAAGAAAAGCTTCATGCATATATCCTTAGGTAATCTCAATGAGAATTGAAATCAGAATTTGGAATAACTCATAATATATTTTGAAGTGTACCATTATCCGCAAAGCTATGGAGGAAGTGAAGTTTAATTCCAACGGATCGTTGATATCGAGCAGAAACATGGTTTGTGCAAAGACGTATCCTTGAGGAACACCCTAGTTGATGATAGATATTGTGTCAGAGGAGACCCCATCAACAACCACATAGAGTGATGTCTATCTCAGGGACCATGGATAGTAAGTTACCAAAGCGTAGTAAGTTTTTCAAAAGTCATTGGAGTAAGATTCGCTCAGATGGTTTTGGGATATCCAATCTGTAACGGTGTGAAGCCCGTTACAGGGTCCAATTTCAATATTGTTTGAATTCGTAATTAATTTGAATGAATGAGTCCAGATGAGTCAGGCCTTGGCATCTATGATATGATAGCAGCAATTGTAGTCATCACGACATGTTATCATTTCACATAATTTCACGTTAGGTGTCCTTCTGTCGAGATTGACGATTTTCGGGCAGGGAGGTCGTTGTGTGTGGGAACGTTGGAGCAAGTATGTCGTATTTATTAATTCTCTGTCATTTGGAACATTTTTATGTATTGGCCAGAAATCTAGTCCACGACAACTATATAGTATTTAAAATACTGTTATAATTACAATCACTCATCCCATTTGTATTATCATCTTGTTTCTAACTTAACTTCAGATTCTAGTTTCATTTTCTTTGTATTTATTAGACTTCAATCAAGAATCAGAGCCTCCATCCTATAAACTGTAAAAAGGATTTGAACAGTTTTACAATCTTGGATAGTAGACTTCCGCGGACAGCTAATCTTGAAAAATCTTGTCTTCCGGATGGATTCCGCGTCACAATAGCTCGACTTGATGCCGACGTTTCGCCAACCATTACAGGTGGCATCTTCAGGGCAGGCTTGAGGCTTGAACTGAAACTGGTTCTACTGGTTTCTGTAGCCGTATTTATTGTAGGAAAAATCCTTCACGCTACATAGTTCACTGCCTTTGTTCCGGTGGTTAACTTCGTTCTGGCACCTGACCCTGCCGTTGTGCGATCATGTGCGAAGTTGAATTTTCGAGGATGGGTTTCCAAATGTTGGGAAGGTAATATCCTGAGTCACGGTTTAGATTATTCGGATGTTTTAGGATTTCTACAGCTTCAAGGATTTTTCGCTGATAGAAGTTTGGGGCTCGGACTAGGATTTTAGTATCTTCAAAAAGGATTTGATGATTTGTGTTAAACTTGTGTTCCGCAAGTGCAGACAGACTGACGGTACTTTAGGATATTCTGTGTATCGGAAACCCACCCATACCGATAGATACCTCAATGGTCTTTCCCACCACCACCCTGCCCAAAAGCAATCTGTCATAAACTCCCTGGTCCACAGAGCTGTCAACCTATCTCAGCCTCAATCCTTAAAATCAGAATTAAAACATCTATCATCTGCCTTATTATCAAACAATTTCTCCCATTACAACATTCAAAAAGCCATAAAGAAATACACTTCACCTAAAATTCCAAATCGACCTGAGCCAGAAAGCCTCCCACCTGCTTTATCCATGGCCTATCTTCCATATATTCAAAATATAACAGATCGAATTTCCAAAATCCTCAAAAAACATAATATTTCTACCCGTTTTTCCACACTTCCAAAATTATCTCAGTTTTACAAACCTATCAAAGATCCCCTTCCTCCTCTCCAATCAGAAGGTGTTTATAGTATTCCCTGTTCTTGCGGTAAAGTCTACATTGGTGAAAAGGTCGTACAGTAGCTACTCGTGTGAAAGAACATGAGCGCAGTACAAGACTTCGTGACACCAGTAGATCTGCACTTGCGGAACACAAGTTTAACACAAATCATCAAATCCTTTTTGAAGATACTAAAATCCTAGTCCGAGCCCCAAACTTCTATCAGCGAAAAATCCTTGAAGCTGTAGAAATCCTAAAACATCCGAATAATCTAAACCGTGACTCAGGATATTACCTTCCCAACATTTGGAAACCCATCCTCGAAAATTCAACTTCGCACATGATCGCACAACGGCAGGGTCAGGTGCCAGAACGAAGTTAACCACCGGAACAAAGGCAGTGAACTATGTAGCGTGAAGGATTTTTCCTACAATAAATACGGCTACAGAAACCAGTAGAACCAGTTTCAGTTCAAGCCTCAAGCCTGCCCTGAAGATGCCACCTGTAATGGTTGGCGAAACGTCGGCATCAAGTCGAGCTATTGTGACGCGGAATCCATCCGGAAGACAAGATTTTTCAGTTTTACAATTCCAACCTGATAAAGAAAAAGCGATAATTATTCTGTAACTCGACAATTAATGGGGATCGAAGTCAAGATTCACTAGTCCACCTCAACTCGCATCTCTGGCTACAAGGAATAACCTTCCTCGACCACGAGGAGCACAAATTCCAGGTTGGAAAAGAATTTACAAAATAACGAATCTGGTTCGATATCTGATAATAAGGACTCAATGGACGCCTGCCATAAACGTGTTCCTCGATGCTCAATTCTACTGAGGTTGCTTACATGCATTAAGATAAATTCATTTTACAAATTTTAATAAAGATGAATATAGTTTTCAACAGTGAAGTCAATGTTTGATGTTCACAATGCAGAGATTGGATATACATACGAGTATGTCTTGAATAATTGTGAACAAATTTATTTTTGAATAATATTATATGACAGACATATGATTAGCGACAAAGTGGCATCTTCAGAAATTGTGTCACTGTGTTGTGAAACAATTGCGAAGACATTGTGTTTCTAGAATGAACTCATATTCCGTTGATATTTCACACTTAATTCGTGATGAGTTCATACAAAGCAAACTCAAGAACTTTACAATTGGATATATGTCCATTGGATCAGTTATTTGGTCTATAAGAGTTTTTTTGCCTTAACTGGTTCTTTCATCAGCCACTAGTCACGCCTCGACAGCAGCCACTAGATTTCAGTTTTTCAGATTTAGACGGCTCCGATTACTTGATCTAGTTAATTAATTCCGTTGAAGTATTCATTTGTTTATTCAGTGGAATGTCGCTTCTAGTAGTTCAAACTTTGCTTCGCGGATTCATCTATATTTTCAAACAAGTGCATTGTACCATCTTCGATGGCAAATTCAAAAATCACGATAATATAAACCGATAGAATTTCAGCAGCCGAAAATATGTCTATTAGATAATCTCCTGGCGCATTCACCAAATTGCACAACATCATATATATTATTAACTAAACTCTTATGAGTTTATTATTTAATTATGAATTATTATTAATTCTACCGGCTAGCTTTCTTATTGTATTTTGAATCTTATTAATGTTTGTTTGATTTGAATAATTAACTTTTACCTTTTTATTTTATATCTATGGAATTAAACACAATGTTCTTTGAATGTTAAAAACTTTTATATTTAAATTTCTATGACTCTAATTTATCTCTGGTATCAATTTTTAATGTTACGTTCATATATAGATCTGTGATCTGACCTCAAAATCATTTACTATTAATATTTGTTTACAAAGTTATAATCTACAATCTTCCTTTCAGATTTACAGACAGATAATAATACAATGGAGAAATAATAAATAAACTTACGTTTAGTTTATATCCAAGAATATGTTTTAAAATGTAGGCAATGTTCAATTGGCTTGATCTTCTTATTTAATTTGATAATTCACTTTAACCGTATACAATTGTAAAATTTACAATTTGATAATTCACTTTAACCGTATACAATAAACACAGGTAAACTATGGTTACTTCTTTTGAAATCAGGAACTGTTGAAAATTGTTAACTTAGTTTTATTCTTTTTATTAAAGATACAAAACTCTTTAATGATGTTTGGAACTTTATCGAAGGCTGGCTATCGTTCGATGTTACTTATGAATTGTAGGTTATTGTAACCTTTAAACTTTGTTCGGAGACTTGGAACACTACTTGACTTGTAGAAATTATTTATTTGCTTCGGTTACTTTCAACCTTACGAAGCTACTGGAACAGTTGGGTTCACCGATGTTTATCCAATAATCTAAGGTTATGGAAACCTTAAGAGTTGCTTGAGTGCCTTGACTCTTCAGATGTTGATGGCTAACTAACTTGGCTTGTCTTCGGATGCCTTTTATAGGCCTTCAAAAAGGACGCCAAGTATTTTCAAAAATAACCAATGAGGTGCTCAGTTTACCTATCAAGAATGCTTTGATGATTGTTGCAAACTGACAGAAGTATTACATTGTTACTAGTCTGACGTTTATAAAATCGCCTCGACCAATCAGAATTTAGTATTATATAAATTTTGAATTATTGGAGATTTTCAACTTATTTTAAATGATGATGATTCCTTCTTTTTAAATTCATATTGCCTACATTTTTCCACACACTTTGGTATAAGATAACCTATGATTAGGTTATTATTAATATGATTATTCCAATAATTATTATAAATTTGACAGTTGTCATTCTTAAAAACTAATACATAATATAATATGTCAATATTATTTCTTTAACATTATATAACTCAAATTTACTAATCCTAACTTATATCTATAACATTTTTCAATAGTTTGTGCTATCTCATGTTACTTTTTGTAATCATTTTAATTATGATTTCTGCCTTCGTAACACTATACGTTTATTCACTTTCACTGAAGTTCTTGTTTTACACTTCTAATTCTAATTATATTGTTGTTTATTATGGTTTACATTGTTCATTATATTATACTAACTATTATTCAACTTTTAACATTGTTTTTAATTCCATATAATATCTTTTTATCAATCTTTTCTGATTTTCAATGTTCGGTAAGTTCTAATTTTATCATTTTTGTTGTTTAGGAAATGAAATCACATCAATATATTTCCTGTCCATCACATCTGAAACGATTCAACCAATCCCTTCATATACAGAGTCATTTATCGTGGAAGAATTACTAGACGTTTACGGAGACCTACGAAACATATAGATCTGAGACTTTGGTTACTTATATGATTGGGTATTTTAAAATATATTCGGACGTACTGTGGAGTTGTCTCTCCTATTGAACAGGTGCAGATAATTTGGAATTTTAAATGAGACACTCTGTATTCGATATCATATTCGAATTCCCTATATGTTTTTGAATATCTTTACTCAATGAATATCAAGGTTTTTGAGATATTGATATTTTTATATATCTTTTTATTAACTTTACTTCGAAAAATCTTCATATCTTCGAACTTCCCACTATAACTCATCGGGATCCTATGACTTCACATCCTACAGTCAAATCTGAGGTCCAAAAATAATTTTTTTTCGGTCGGTTGGAATAACCATCAAAAACTTTCTTTTTGCATTGGGAAAATCCTTCGTATTTGCTACTTCTCTATATATAAATAGTGTACCTATGTCCTTCATTCAGTTCTATGTTGACATTGATTGATGTATCGTAATAATGTAACCTTGCTGAATCAGCTAGCTTGCACATAATTTTTAATTACTGGCATATTATGTCAACCTTAAGGTTGACAGAACATGAGAACAATTGAACAAATAGAGTAATCAATCGGATTCACCTACTTCAGGATTTATTGAAGATAATTATTATTCAATTACATAAGACATCATAAAATAAGTTCCAGCAGTTAACTATTATTTTTGAAACTTTCTATTTTTGATAAGGTGGTGTTAGGACAAAGGTAGACCAGAAATATAAATCACTAGGATATTTTCGATTCGATAATTCGGATATTTAGAGGCTGAAACTGATCCATTCATATTTTAGAAACCCAATGGCTCATTCAGCGGAAGATTTATATAAAGTTGAAGATAACTAAAATAAAAATGTTGATAACTTTTTAATTTTCTGTCATAAATGCTTATGTCTTACCAGTTATAATAATGGAATATGTAATAAAGGAATTGAAAACTACCAATGCCAGGAATACTATCATTTGTTATACGACGTAAGATCGATGGTATCTCCAGACTGAATCTATCTAAGCAGCGTAAGAACCTACTAAAGTGGATACCAAAAACAGCCCTTCAGTTTTTATTGCTCTTGTTCTTATTATCATCATTGTCCCTATAAGAAACAGTCTTCCTGGTAAATATTAGGCGTCGAGCTGTGTTTATAAGGATAAAAATACATGAAAAAACCATTGACTGCTCGAAATCCTATTGCCAGAATTCCCAAATAATGTTACATTTATTTTGGATGGAGCAAATCTCACGATTTCAGGGACACGATGAACATGACTAACAGAAGCTTATCTTCAATTTTGAGAAAATTGAGGGGAATGAATTTAGATTTGCAGCCAGGTTGCTCTGGTTCTTTGCCACATTTTACCATATTTCCAATCTGTCGTATTCAAATTGTGATATGCTAACTTTATTTTTTCTTCTTAAGCTGTGGAGACAAACTAATAAGGTCACCCCTATGTCGTGTCAATCTATGACCAGTGTCAGGCATTTCCAAAAATGGTTGGAGAATATTCGGCGGAACAAAACTCCGAATATATGCCACTACTCTTAGCAATTTTGATATTCTACGAGCCCAGAAGTGAGGTTAAATAGCTCTCTCAGCCACACTAATACTACGATGATATTGGTTCTCTGTGTAGCAGTTAGCAGAAAATTGTATGAGACGCTCTAACTACATTAACTGGAAATGTATTTCGTTGCTTGTAACCGGCGACCATAGTTCACGAACTAGAGTTGATTTGATTTTGACAAATGGGGTGTCTGACAAGCGTTTAACAAGTTTTTGACAAGTCAATTTTCAACTTTTCCAGTTTGAACTAATATAAGTAACCAAATTCCAAAATTTTTGCGAAATTCAGTAGTTTCCCCATGCGTTACCGTACATGGAGACTTATACCGTACGATAATAGATAAGTTTGCTAGCCTACCATTGACAGCTGTAATATTACGTGAATCTTTCACATTAGGAAGGGTGAAACAGTAGAATATATTATAATATAAGTATGACTACCCAAAATAAAATGTACGTTATTCTATGTTTATATAAAATGTTTGATGTTGTAATTGAACTTGAACAGAGTACTAGGGAATCCAGTGGCTACTTACTTTTGCAAAGCCCACACATAAGTAAATGACCACCGCGTATAATAATAATGAAGATTGAGAGCTCGTCACGTATTCGGAAGATTCTTCCGCTAGAGATGACAGCGGCTACTGTATACACAACGTTGTGAGTAAAATGTGAAGTAAACATTAAATTTCAAAGCGTATAGTTCCGATGTGAATTTGCTAGGTTATATTAGTTCGAATGGTTTATAGACCGACGTGAGTATTAAATGATGCATTCTGAAACTGATCAGCACGCCTACATAAAAGATAACAATACGACTTGCATCAACAGAAGGAAATGTGTATTTCCCTCGATTCGGTCAGCAGATAATTCTGCCTTCACACAACCAACCGACGGTTACTAATAACTATGAACCATTTCCAGCATCATATTAACTAGTCAGCGCTATAAATCAACATCAAATAAACTTCCAACGAGAAACTATTAGAGCAGTTTGATAACCAGCAGTATATAATGTGAACTGAGGAGTGAACATACAGACTGTTCTCAAGATATTGTCTCAGATCATTAGAAGTAATTCAGTAAGCCTCGATTAATCCAGTTGACAGCTCAGATTTTGTTATGGTGGGTGGGTATATTTCTGGGTTTGCTGAAAAATTGCATCGATAGGTACCAGTATGCGGCAATAATACTCCCTCCTTAGGGTAGAAAAACTGTGCCTAGTATGCTCGAGTACGTCCTTCCTGGTCTATAGCCCTAAGTTGCAGCATAATTACTAAAAATGGCATAGAAAAATTATACGAGGCGGTTGATAGGGTAATAGGTGTGTTTGTTAAAATTTTGAAAATCACGTCAAAACCAAAAAAAAAATGGCACGTTTAACTCGAAATTCACTTAACAAAATGGAAACTCTTCTCGAAGTTCTGGCGAACACATTAGAAGAAGCATCTGCAGCAAACGCAAATTCGTTGCCAGAAAAACCAAGGGTAGGTATCAGAATGAGTATGACGATTTTTTTTGAGTGGCGTGGAATAAGATAAGTTGATGTAGTTAACGACAATGAAATGATTGCATGTGTGAGGGAAAAATCGGATACACACACCTTCATCGATGTGGTCCAAAATCTTAATGTTGAAATTGGCTTTATAAGTTCATGAAAATATTGCTATAACAAGGTTAGCTCCTAACATTATTATGTTCTTTTGCGACTGTAGCTTATGTAGGGTAAATTATTCATGGTTTTGAGAAGGAGATCAGATTGATATAAGCCGAAAAAGACAAAAATATTAACAGGAGAGTATGGTAACCAACTTTCTATCGGAAGCTGTCGATCATAATTGGATGCTGGAAAAGATAAGAAGTTTCTACTTACGAGATCACATGCTGATGATATTTTAGTAGCCATAAAAGTATACGAATTAACCTGTTCAGAGTGTGTCAACTTTTATATCGATAGATCTAGTCATAATATAGAAATTAGATGTAAGAAACATTTTAGATGTTTTAGACTCCATAAGACAGATTCATCTTTTTCTAACCATATTTTAGAAATAGGGCACACTTTTCCAATTTTAGATGAAGTTAAGATTCTACATAACCGGAGTAGAGGTCTTAAATTTAACACATTAGAATCAAAAGAAATTCTCAAGGGTATTAAAAATAATGACAATAACATTTTAAACGATCAATAAGATTCATACTACAGCATTCTGTTTGATGTCTTGATAACGTAAAATTTTCCATAATCCTCTTATGCCTTCCTAGTATACCTCCGCATCAAAATTTCCTTACCACAATGATAGCTCTAACTCATTATCCAATTCCGATTATACTATTCTAACAATGTATTTACCTGTGTCTTATATTGTATCATAAATAACCAACATTATTCCATATTTTCATACATTATTATCCAATCGGAAGACTGATTATGATTCTTGAAAGAAACCATAAAACTGCTGATTGAACGATGCTGTAATTCCGGAAACAATAGTTATTACATCCGTTCTACTACAACCTTGTATAACACATAATATCGTAACAATTATGTGGTGAGATGTTTTCTATATCGGCAGACCCATTTACCAAACTGATAAAACTTCTATATCGAACTCCACTGAGCGTGCTAATCGCTAGAATAAAACAAGTTGCGTGGTATAGAGCTATGAATATCTTTCCGGAAGAAAATACAAAAACCGATCGAGTACCTGATTATAAATAGGCTGTTACTCATTCGCCATGCTCCTACAATAGTTGATATAAATCCTTAGCATGATATAAGCGGGCTATTGCTTCCTTGATCAGCAGAATAATATAAAAAGCGCACCATCTGTGATTCTTCACGGCTATTCTCAAACTCTACGCAGAGAGTTCACGTCTCAATTTGTGTAAGCCTCTTGAGACGGTAATTCAAACATTCGATATAATTTTGCTAATATTAGTATTTCTATTGAATAACTAACTGATTGTATAATATGTCCATTCAAGAAAAGTTCATATAATAAGGACATTAACTCTTGAATTGTGATTGGAGAATGAATAATCTTTCAAACTGTTATAATGACACGATCCCTGAGATCATTAACAGAATTTCCATTCTCTGTCGACTTTGAAATCAACAAGTTTCACGTGCAAAGCAGTTTTTAATATCAGTGTTTTGGTGATTTATTCACGAGCGTTGCAGAAAATAAACGTAAATAGGGGTAGATTCTCGGTGTTAATTAGGCAATACCGCGTATAACCTTGCTTCTCATTTATTATTTACTACGCGGCGAATCGGTTTGCGGTCTTTGTTCAAAACGATCTTGCCAGATAAAGCTGGAAATAAAGGATGGGATTTACATATTAAATGGTTGCTCTAACGTTTGATTTTATCGGGATTAAAATATGCTGGTAATTTATCTGTGAAGTTTTATCGTTTAATTATATTTTGAAAATGTTCAAAGTAACTCGTGACATTGTAGTTTTGAAATTTATTGTTACTTATCCATGCAGGTTGTAACTTGAATACTTTGAAAGGTTTCAGGTTGATTAATTTTCTCATATTTCACGAAAAAACTGTCAATAAAGCGAAGCTCTCTCTCAAGAAAATTTTTTGCTACACATTATAGACGACGGCTTGACCAAATCTTGAGAAAATGAAATTCATATTCTGATAGAGAATGTGTAGTGAATAATTTTGAATTTTTTCCCCCATTTCTTGCAATAAATGCTGAAAAAGCAAGTGTTATTGGATGTTATAAATGTTATTTGTACAATGTACAAGCCCATTTTTACAAACTTAAACAATCTTCAAAAAATCACATTCGTAAAAAAATTGAATTGTGTTGTCATGCTTATAATGAATAAAATTAAATCTGCTGATATAAATTTGATCTGATATGAATTCACAATTGTTTGAATCCGATATTTGTCTTAAGGAAAAATAGAAGGTCACAGTTTTTTCATTATTAATATTTAATTTATTATGTGTAAACCAGTTAGCCAAATTAGTTCGACTCTCCATGAGTGAATTGTGTAAGTCTACTAAGTTTGTATTAATCCTTGATGCGGTTGCATCATCTGCATATAAGCCTACTTTACCTTCTGGTACTTGTAACGGTAAATCATTAATAGAAATTAAAAAGGGTACAGGTCCAAGTATGGAGCCTTGAGGTACCCCTAAGGTAGCCGGCAACATAGGCGAGCTAGATGTAAGGTGGCAAATTAATTTATTTTTCAAATCCATAGTAACATTCATTTATTATTATTCAAGTCATTTTGTACTGATAATGTAGGGTCAGATTTTAATTTTTTATGAGTTGTTCCATCATTTAATAGATTTCTTATTCTGGTCTCTTCCTCTGTATGCATTATGACGGTCTTATTACATTTATCCGCGTTGAAATCTAATATTTGAGGGTTTAGCATCTAAAAACTATAGTGTTTTATGCCTATTTCTGCTTTCTGTTTATTCTTTTTATTTGTCAAGATGTTACAATTTTTGATTCTTATTTTATTTTTTTCTTTTAAATTTTTATTATTTCCAATTCCGAATTCTAAATTGGCAATTATCTTGTCGATAGACAACATTTTGATATCGGGCAATGCAAATTTTGAACGTAAGCTTAACGTGTACTGTTAGGTTTTTCAACCATTGCTTATTGATTTTTTGTTTTTCGTTAGTTACGCAAATCATTGAGCTATTTATATCTTTTTGATTGAATGGCTCTGATTTTGTTGAAATTTTTTTCGAAATTGTTCTGCTGGTTTGGAAAAAATTGGGTGATAAAGTTGCTATCAAAATTAAGATAACAGAATTGTATCAACGTTCTCAATTTTTCTTCAGCCTCTGCTACATTTGTGGAAGCTTCTTTAATGCACAAATTCAAACAATTTTAAAAAAGAGAATTTACAGTTTGGCGTACGCCTTCTTATTTTGCACCTTGCTAAACATATTATCCTTTGATTTAGATTTGATAAAATTTGGAAATACTTGCAGATTCTTACATCTTACCAGAAATATTCTGCAATTCTCCTCTCTTGATAGATATAGTTCTCAGTTCAGGAGAACTTAGTTGAATAGTTATATATTTATAATAACATTCTTTCTATATTTTGTAGGTCCATCAGAATTGAAATTAGTATACCATACAGACCAAGTAAGTTTGGTGTACCATTCAGTTAAAATTTTGTTATCGTTTGGTTTCCGTACTAAAGTTGAATCGAAAAAATGTATTCCATTATTGTTTATCAGATCATCATCTTGAGACCGAAACGTACGTAAATACGAAAATAATAAGCATATGTGTTAGTGGTTTATTGGAAATTGGAAAAATATAACAGGTTCGGTAATCACCTTAAATATAAGGAAGTGGTATATTGGGCTTCAACAAAATGGGAGGTAATAGTTCAAAGGAAGAGACCAAAGCAAAACAATTGGTAGAAATTTCACGTTCATTCCCTCCCCTAATCAAAGATCATGGCAAACGCAATGGCAAAATTACATGTATTGCGTCACGAATTGGTTCGTAATCCACCGTATTCTCTACATTGAGCCCCTTGCGATTTTTATCTATGTCCAAACTTGAAGAAATGGTTTGGCGGAAAGAGATTTGGCTTCAACGTTGAGGTCATCGCTGAAACAAACCCCTATTCGGAAGGATTGATTAGAGAAACGTTGGCCGAAGTGTATCGGGCTACAATGAGATTATGCTTAGAAATAAAATGAGTTTTAACCAAATAAATAATTTCTTGTTCCATTTTTCAATGATTATTCACCTTGCCCTTCTCGTAGTTTCACAAAGAGACGGAATATTATAGAATCATTAGAAATTGGGAACGACCAACTTCAACATCCATCAGAATTGCTCAATGGTCAAGTTAATCTGATTTATTCACAACTGTTTGGAGTATTCAAATAATATAATTACCTCTTAAAATATTATACCGCATATCTGTCAATAATATACAAACTGTAAAAGGAAATGATATTGTCCACTGGTTTTAGTTTGTTAATGATGCGTTATCTAATTCATAACCTGTATAGAACAATTAGAAAGCAGCAGATCATGTTATCTGTCATTTTCTATGATATAAAGACATAATCTAGCCAGCTCACAATTTCATAACATTCATGAACACACAGTCAAACGCAAGATACGATGAATCAAGAAAAGCAATAAAGAGCCATGACGCAGATGATTTAGGAAGTCGAGTAAGATTCCAAACCCATTTACATAATTCTCTTTATGCTGAATATAGACAGTTCGTCATTTTACGAATCAGTATTTATGTGAGAATGTTACCAAACGGAAAGCAGCGAATAAATATAATTCAGATATGACTCTAATGGTAATTTCATCTTCACTGAAACGCTCCTATTAAACGAGCCTGACGAAGTTTTTTCTGCATCCAAATGTTCCACTCACGAGCTATAATTTCTGTTGTTTACTCGTTTCCTACGAACGAAGAAGACTCTCACAATATAGATATTCTTTTTATAGTTGTATCTGATGATGCAATTTGACACTTTCATCTTCTCTGTAATTGTATCCACATCTATCAATCTCAATCTTCGATTTTCTATCGATCCCTGCAAAACCTTTGTTTAAACCATAGCAAGCGATCAACCTGCTGTTTCGAATCAGATCATAAAAATGTGTCTCAACTACCAATATACTGTGAAGCACTTGTTCCCTTCAGAACTATTTCTGCTTAATACGTAATTTATGATTTACTACTGATACTGTGAGGAACCTCTTCGACTTTGTCCACATTTCGCAAATTATAATGATCTCTCTCTCTCTCTCTCTCTCTC
The DNA here is from genome assembly GCA_958510875.1 of Endomychus coccineus. Taxonomy (NCBI): domain Eukaryota; kingdom Metazoa; phylum Arthropoda; class Insecta; order Coleoptera; family Endomychidae; genus Endomychus; species Endomychus coccineus. The sequence goes on from OY294067.1 coordinate 297,103,360, forward strand.
TCTCTCTTGACAAGGATTCAGAGACTATACACTTCGTTTCCGTCTCACAGTTACAAAGAACAAACTGTATTAATTTATGATGGGACGGTCGTGCTAAGAAATGGATTCATATATTTGACTTGTCCGTAATAAGAGGCAACAAAGAATATCCTATTTCTACTTACGTTCATGGGTGTTCTTGAAACGAGTTCAATTTCAGCAACTTGTTTGATATATAAATGAATTTAAATCGATAATTAATAAGGCAGCTTTGTTTCACCGATTAGTATATCTATAGTTGTAGTAATGTACTTTAATTATCAACATAGTAGTGTTCAATTTTGCAATATGCGTAGAATTCCATATGACATAGTGAAGGTTTATATTATCACATATTCAGTTTACGGAAAGGAAACATTATGGGAATAGAATTTGTCATCATAATACCATTTTGACATCTTATCAATAGTTGATTGTACAAACGATGCCAAGGGTTGAAATAAGCTTTGAATTATTTCTTCTAATAAATCAACTTAATTGATATATTCATTATAATAATACGGCAGGTGATAAATTGAATTTCTCTTGGTTGTCAATGTAACGTATTATTGCATTGCAAACATTAATAAATTGGATAAATAGACGACGTAATTCAATTGCGGAAAGGTTTGAATTTTGATTTAATACACAAAATTTCAATATTCGTGTAAATGTATAGTGTACAGACACTTTTCCGTCGCGAATAAATCACCAATAATGGGAAGAATGTCACACCTATTTTCGAGCATGTATGAGTCAAAATAGAAGATGTAGAGTTTCATGATGAGCAAATAATGGATACATGCTAGATAAATATCATTTGATAATAAAAAAGTGTATGGATTGATTGGAAACTACACAATTGAAACATTCAATGTTTTGTAATTGTATCGACTCATGAAATAGTTTTGCTGTCATGGGACACCATAGGGAGGGGGAGATGTTAGTCGATATTGAGATCCAATCTGTGAGTTAACAAGTTGTTAAACTTGTATACGTACCCAACCACAAGCCAATGTAAGACATCACGATGACTTATCAGGAAAACTTCCTTGATTTGTATCCAGATTTGATGTAGATATTTACTGGAGATAAGTTTATTGAATAAGGTGGTCATCAGTCAATTGAAGAAATGTATAAGTGTTTGCAGTATAACAAGAGTTTACTACATCTTTATTAAGGTGAAATTTCTTCTAACTTGGAATATATCTATATCGGGAAAACATGAATTTCCGAAGATGGTACTGTCGTCCATTTCTGGCGAAATTTGTAACGTTCTAGACGTTACTGTATTTCTGATTGGTTGATAATATTGATAATGGTTTCCACTCGGAATTATAGATATTCAACTTGGAAAGACACTGTTATTGACATCTGTGATTCAATGGCGCAAATCGATTATTCTACTAATGCGCGAAACTCGAGAGAGGTCTCGCGACACGATGAGAGGGGAGACCAGAAAACTGAAATTGACAGGGTTCAACTTGTATTGGACCGTACATGCGGTGAGTCGAATCATTTCCATTCCTCTATCTTCTATTGATTGAATATAACGAAGGATCATTACCGACAGTGAACCTATTAATTTGATGTCTTATTATATCTAAATCTTGTAGTAGACATGCATATTTCTCTGATCGATGATATTTTTCAATAATCATACGAATCTCGACTCATCCGCGTGACCAGATAAGTTCGCTTTTTCTTGCTCGGATCCAAATTAGATAATCATTTATTTATATTCTTCCCCTTCATATCGTTCTTCAAGGCTTGTTTAAGCCAACAATGATCCAAGTGATTACATAGTATTCTGTATCACCCTTCTTTGACATTCTTCATGATGAATTTGTGATGGATATGTCTCTTACGGCTAGTCTTGGTGAGATAACGGAATTATTATTGATCTGGGTGAACTTGAATGAAGCCGAAATTCTCATGTACTGCTTTATGGGAGTAAGACTTCTGATATTGCTTGTACAGATTATTCATTCAGAAACAACGTCTACTATATTCAGTAAGTTATTATCCAATTGTTCTCTTCCATATTTACATATTAATCCACTTATTCTCTTCAATACTACAATTTTATTAATAATTTGAAGTATAAATTGTCATAACTTCCATAAGTAAACTATTATCTAAATATTCTCTTTCACATTTCAATATTGTATTTCACTTGTTCTCTTCAAGACTTCAGTTTTTTTATAATTTTGAATATACTATTTAGGAAGATAACATAATCAGTTGTGGGAATACATCGATTATTTCTGGTAATTTGGTTGGTTATTCCTCGAACTTGAGGCCAAGGTGTTGCTCGTATTGTCTGTATTACAGGATTTTAGCGATCAAGACTTCTCAATCTTTTTTCTCGTGCCGTTTTGTAGAGGGAGATTCCTGGCAGGGCACTTCCGTCAAGCTCATTCAATTATCAAGGATGGTAACATTTGTCTTAGTTAGAATAATCAAATTTTCATGATCAGTTGTTCATGATCTCTACCCAAAAAGAATGTTTTTATGTACAAATCAATTTTTTAAACTTGAACCTTAGGTTCAAAAATTATTTTGCTCCATAAAATTAATAATTTCAGATTGACTAATAAATTATTTAGAATTCTGATTCTTATCACTTTCAAATTCTCGGAGTAATGATCTTTGTTAATTCAAGAAATAAGTATGTTATCAATCAAACTAATTTTGTTCCAATCATAATTCCCTAGAGGATTAAAACCAAATTGTTGAGTAGAAACTCGTCTTTATTTCTCTGATATAATCATCAACATTCATTCTCCTCGCAGTGCTGGGAATTGTTGATGGAGGATTCTTATTTTTTTGGCTAAAGCAGTTGGAGCTCTAGGTAATCCGATCAATCAAAAATCTAAGGACAGGTATCACTACGAGCCCTGAGTATAAAATATCCTAGTGGGCTAGTTTGAATTATTAGACACAGAAGGTTTCTTCAAAACAGATTCTAGTACGAAAAGAAAACGATAAAAGTGGGTAGCGCAAGGTATATTGTACTGCAGGTTGTTTGTACGACAGGTTTTATTCCTGTTGCCGAACTTATATTCCCTAATAAAACAAGGGATTTCATTTTCAACTCCACTATACACATCTATGGTATATTTGAAAGCTGCTACAGATGGACAAAGATGATTGTTCCTTATTTATAGTGTTATAGTGTCTCCACAGTGTGAATCCTTTTATGAATTATTATATATCAAGGTAGGATAGTAATGAAAAAGGGAAGTGAAAAAAAGGATTCAAGATAGTTAGTCTGAAGTCTAATAGTATAGTGTTACATGTGTTAGTCGAGATATTACGGTAATGTAAAGTGTACATATAATAGTAAGTGTTGACTTGTAATCAAAAATGAATCCTTTGTAACCCTCTGTTTCTGAACCACGTTATCTACAAAACCAGGTTATGCTAAACCATAATATCACATGGCAATCCTGCCAGTGTTTTATCGCAATATGGACATCCTTTTGATTTATTACACATTCAATTAATAATGAAATTCTGTGAATATTCGGGCATGACTATACAAACGTTTTAACAGCATTTCCCATTTTAAATTACACTTTTCTTACTGCTGGTTTATACTTTTTCAGTACATGTAATTCAAGTTACTTATGTGGGCCAGAAAATGAAGCCGTGTAGTTATACTGCAATGAATGCAGTGGGACTGGAACTGCTCGTGGTCGGCAGCTAAGATCGCACAAGATAAATTGCCCCATTTATACGTAGTAGCTGGGAACGGCACAGGGTCTCGTCGATCTGGAAGGAATATTAATTACTTGCCAGGGATATAAACATAAATTAAACCATGCTACAGTGTAAATCTGCTACCATCCTTATTATATCCTGCTAAATTCCATGTTCTCAACAAATTGATAAACTTCTTGCTCTCAGTTCAACTTTATTGGATAATTAGTTTTTGTACGAGGCACAACAACAATATACTAATTTAGTGTATTAGTGCACGTAGAAGACTAAGTTTCTATATACGCAGAGTATCACAGGGCTATCTGATTTAATTATCTAATCATGAGCAGCCTTCCATATCAATTAGTTTTTTGTCAGAGCAAGGAAAAGCATAGCACACAAAGGTTGACTGAACCTTTGTATCTAGGGTTTACTTCACGTTCACTCAACGTATTATCCTTTGCAATTCTAATAGTACGATATAGACATTTGTACAAGCATAAAGTAGTTATCCTGTACAGACTAAAGTCGAAAGTTGAGTTTTGGCTGAGACAAGAGCTCCTTCTTCACGCCCCTTCTAATTCATGCTTCTCTTATGGCATACATAGACTCGTGTCTCTAAGACCATCTTTTTACCGAACGGTACTTTCTAACTTTCCCTCGTAGTACTATTGTCATTCTTTATGGCGATTGACGGCATCTCAATCAATATAATGGCTATCAATGCTGGTGTTCCTTAGGGAAAAATCTTGTCATCCACTATGTTTCTGTTCCATATCCTCGATCTGTTCGAAGTTACCTCCTTGCACCTTAATAGCTTTGCTTTGGTACCTTCATTCCGCCTCCCCCTTCAGACATAGTATCGATCCAATGAATTGAGGGCTGGCTATTTCGAAATAGGGTTCTGATGATCTCGTAGAGATTAATGCATCTTTTCAAGGAACGGTGATCCCACAGTCCTTGATATGATGTCCGGTACAACCATTCTTATGAAGTCTTCCATATTCATGTTCTGGATCATCATCAACAGCACCTGCTCAGCGGATAACCATGTGGGGTCAATTTCTGGAACCTCTTTACAGAAACTTGGTTTTCTATACCATGCCAAGAGCTACTTCATACCACAGCAGCTCCTCATGTTATACAGGATGTTCCACAAATAGTTGCTGAAAATGAAATTGGGGATTCTATTGTCCATTGTACTGGTCTGTTTCATGTAAAATCAACGCTAACTACGCTTTACGTGATACGAAATTTTTCTAAAATATTTGATTCATCAAAAGCCCTCCTTTAGACCTATTGAATATTGAAAAGAATTGAAGATCAAAAAGTTCTGTGAGAAAAAATGATGATGGTGATATAATGTTAAATTGGATTTTCTCCAGGTTGCTAAATGATGATGAGTTCCTATGATGAAAAATTGCATTTTATTTATGTTGTCAAATGTGGAAGACATGTTTTCATCTTGATAAATTTTTATTCCAGGTGAGCCGCAACATTTTAACGATCCTTGGTTGATAAATTCTATCTCACAATACCATTGAGGTTATTGGAGATACATTCTTACGACATCATTCAATGATATGGATAGATGTAAAGAGTTCTGAGGTGACCCCCAGAACGAAACATATGTCAATTATCAGTACTGTTGATCCTTCTGTAATTTGAGTTATTTTTCTCTTCGAACTTCACACATTTTTAATTAATCGACAGCTTTAAAGATTTCCAAGGGGTTACTGAGGTACTGTAGGTAGTTACGTCAGGTCTATTGAGGAATAATTTAAATTCAAAACTATCTATTCTGAAAGAAGTTTGCGTGCTATGACAAATTTGTTCTTGTAATTTTATTATGGCAATTTCTTCAAAAACAACACATAAAACGAGACGTAAAACGGGCTTTTAAAATAACGTAATTAATTTCGTATAGTGCTTCACGGTATGCTGGAAACTCCTTTAAAATTCTTTTATCTCTTCGAGATAATCTTAATTCTACAAAATTAACTTCAATTCACATATTTTACATTTTATGTACAGAAAAATTTTAAAGCCGATTTAACTTCTCGAAGTCCTGAAGAAGCAATTACGCAGGAATAATGTCGAAGACTGGCAATAACGCTGTACGAACTGCTGTTAAGTCGTCCTGCTATTGTTTTTCTGAGCATTTTATTACGTGAGTCTTATGGGACTTCTATTCTACATTTACTTAACTTTTTATCGAACCAATTAGCAGACAGATCCATTCCGAAGGATTAATAAAATGGAATAATAGGTACTCCGAATGACACACTGCAGGCCAGAACTACATGAAAAAATGCTTCATGTCGACGATTTCCACTTCTCAGTTCATTTGTTTACATATTTTGCTTTAGAATAATATTTTGTTTTAGTGACGTCACATGTACTTTTTCAGAAATGCAATTCCACCTTCAAGTACAGTAAACAATATCGATGATAAAGTCTCTCTATAGTCGAGGAATTATAGCCAAAATGATCGAATTTTTTACTGGCAACCTGTATCGAGATGCGGTTTTCGCCATTTGCTTCAGAAACACAATAGAAAAAAATGTTACATATTTGTTTTTCAAGGAAAAGCTTGGCTGCATTTGTGCATACAAAAAATGCATCTAAATCATGCAATTTGCTGATCTGTGTAAATATTATATTGTCGCTCATCAAATATTGATCAAAATTGGCCAGAATTTGGTACTCGGGGGTTTTTGGGGTCGCTGATTACGAATTTAATGTTTTCATAATGCCAAGCTGCACCCTGGGGCAGATTTCAGGGGCTTGGGGTAGGGATTTGCAATATAAAGCGGAAATCCTCAAATTTTCTCAATCATTCGGTATTTTATGGCAATTTTGGGATTTTTAAACACAAACTTAATGATGTTCGTTAACTCAAGTGCCCGTGGCAAAGTGGGGCAATGTGGGGCACTTGGGACTATTATCGAATTTCAACCATCAAACCTAAAAACCTTCTCTGGTGGTTTTTGTGGTCGCTCAACACGAATTCTAGGTGTATTTTCAGCTCAGATGCTCCTGGGGCAGAGTGTCCACTGGGGCAACGTGGGGCATCTGGGGCAGTAAACCCATTTCATCTGTCGAACATCAAAACTTCGTTACCCATGGGTTTTTGTGGTCGCTCAACACGAATTCAAGGTGCATTTTCAGCTCAGACGCTTCTGGGGCAGAGTGTCCTCTGGGGCAACGTGGGGCATCTGGGGCAGTAAACCCATTTCATCTGTCGAACATCAAAACTTCGTTACCCATGGGTTTTTGTGGTCGCTCAACACGAATTCAAGGTGCATTTTCAGCTCAGACGCTTCTGGGGCAGAGTGTCCTCTGGGGCAACGTGGGGCATCTGGGGCAGTAAACCCATTTCATCTGTCGAACATCAAAACTTCGTTACCCATGGGTTTTTGTGGTCGCTCAACACGAATTCTAGGTGTATTTTCAGCTCAGATGCTCCTGGGGCAGAGTGTCCACTGGGGCAACGTGGGGCATCTGGGGCAGTAAACCCATTTCATCTGTCGAACATCAAAACTTCGTTACCCATGGGTTTTTGTGGTCGCTCAACACGAATTCAAGGTGCATTTTCAGCTCAGACGCTTCTGGGGCAGAGTGTCCTCTGGGGCAACGTGGGGCATCTGGGGCAGTAAACCCATTTCATCTGTCGAACATCAAAACTTCGTTACCCATGGGTTTTTGTGGTCGCTCAACACGAATTCTAGGTGTATTTTCAGCTCAGATGCTCCTGGGGCAGAGTGTCCACTGGGGCAACGTGGGGCATCTGGGGCAGTAAACCCATTTCATCTGTCGAACATCAAAACTTCGTTACCCATGGGTTTTTGTGGTCGCTCAACACGAATTCAAGGTGCATTTTCAGCTCAGACGCTTCTGGGGCAGAGTGTCCTCTGGGGCAACGTGGGGCATCTGGGGCAGTAAACCCATTTCATCTGTCGAACATCAAAACTTCGTTACCCATGGGTTTTTGTGGTCGCTCAACACGAATTCAAGGTGCATTTTCAGCTCAGACGCTTCTGGGGCAGAGTGTCCTCTGGGGCAACGTGGGGCATCTGGGGCAGTAAACCCATTTCATCTGTCGAACATCAAAACTTCGTTACCCATGGGTTTTTGTGGTCGCTCAACACGAATTCTAGGTGTATTTTCAGCTCAGATGCTCCTGGGGCAGAGTGTCCACTGGGGCAACGTGGGGCATCTGGGGCAGTAAACCCATTTCATCTGTCGAACATCAAAACTTCGTTACCCATGGGTTTTTGTGGTCGCTCAACACGAATTCAAGGTGCATTTTCAGCTCAGACGCTTCTGGGGCAGAGTGTCCTCTGGGGCAACGTGGGGCATCTGGGGCAGTAAACCCATTTCATCTGTCGAACATCAAAACTTCGTTACCCATGGGTTTTTGTGGTCGCTCAACACGAATTCAAGGTGCATTTTCAGCTCAGACGCTTCTGGGGCAGAGTGTCCTCTGGGGCAACGTGGGGCATCTGGGGCAGTAAACCCATTTCATCTGTCGAACATCAAAACTTCGTTACCCATGGGTTTTTGTGGTCGCTCAACACGAATTCAAGGTGCATTTTCAGCTCAGACGCTCCTGGGGCAGAGTGTCCTCTGAGGCAATGTGGGGCATCTGGGGCAGTTACCTTCATTACCCCAGAGAACAAGGTTTTTAGGTTTGATAGTTGAAATTCGATAATAGTCCTAAGTGCCCCACATTGCCTCACATTGCCCCACTTTGCCCCGGGCACTTGAGTTAACGAACATCATTTAGTTTGTGTTTAAAAATCCCAAAATTGCCATAAAATACCGAATGATTGAGAAAATTTGAGGATTTCCGCTGTATATTGGAAATCCCCCACCCCTAGCCCCTGAAATCTGCCCCAGGGTGCAGCTTGGCATTATGAAAACATCAAATTCGTAATCAGCGACCGCAAAAACCCCCCGAGTAACAAATTCTGGCCAATTTTGATCAATATTTGATGAGCGGCAATAATATTTTTTCTATTGTGTTTCTGAAGCAAATGGCGAAAACCGCATCTCGATACAGAATGCCAGTGAAAAATTCGATCATTTGGCCTTTTTACGGCTATATTTCCTCGACTACTAGTCTAGATCGATCAATAACATTACAGGCTAATAGTTCTACTGGTAGATGGCGTTTAATCTGGTCTTCATACAATTCTGTAGAGTAGTAATGTATACTTTCAACTGTTACTGGGATATACATTTATCAATTCCTCCTTTTTACTTTCAAACATAGAAGATTCATTGGAGATTTCAAAAAATCTTCCAATTACAACACACGTGTAATTTATGTTTATAACGAGAAAAACACTTGTCGTTATGGTACAATAAAATATAGTATAATTTCATTTGAAAAACTGAATATGGATGTCGAAAATACCACTTGAAACGATGCTATCGTGTCTACCAACAATACAGTTCCAATTTTCAACACTTTAGAGCGCCAATGTTGCTAATTTTTCAATCCCGTACTACCACTAGGAAGAACTCAGAAATAATCAAATCTTAGTTTGGGGCGATCACAATACTTGTCTTCTACTGCGTATTGTGGAACAAGTGAAAAGGAGTTTAATGTACTTGATATTCCATGATTATTTAACCTAATAACTTGTATGCAGGATATGATATCGGGCTATTATATTTGGACGAACTAAAGGAGCATTCCATTTTTTTTTCGCTTACGCAAAGGTCCATGTTTCATATGGAATCGAAACTACAATTATGACAATCATATTATACATTTGAACCGTGAGGAGTGCGCAGAAGCTGTTTTGCTTACGAAAGTAAGGGAAGTCATGTGCCTAATTGTTCACAGCTTTTTCTATGATCTACGTATAATTATAACATTCCTCTAGGGATTGAACAACGCTTATTAGGCAAGAGATAAAGTGGTGTAGTGAACGTTATTGGTAGAATCAGCTCTCTGATTACAATATAGGTCATGCAGTACTGGACACGGGCACGAGCGTGGTCTGAGTGGATCGGCTTATCAGGCTAATCGCAACCCGGGGGAGCGGTTAGTTCGCGATACTCCCGGCGCGGCAAAAACAGTCCTGATTTATAACTCTCTTGCGAAGTAAACACCACTAACTAGCTTCTTCCACGCCAGGCAGGTATATACGTTCTCTCCGAGTCGCCCACCCTTGACTTACACACTGCCGAAGCCCTCATTCATCATCCGGTTCCAAACCGATTCTGATTGGAAAATCTCTTGTAAAGAACGCGATCTTTCTGGAGAAATTGATAAAAACTCTTCGTGAACCACACGAAATCGATCATTTCAATATTCTTTCTGTATTCAGTAGTTTTTGTGATCTTTGTCTCCTTTCGGTCAGAGCTTATGTAGGTGAATGTTTGCCATGATTGAACAATTCCACTCGTGAGAATGGGAAATACAAATATATCTAACTTGTAACATTTTGTATTGATGATTTATTGAAGGAAAAACCTGACTTCCCTCACGTTTATTGGCACAATTCTTCCCTTTCGGATCTTTTGCGAATCAACGTATGTTGTTGAATAAATTGGAAATGATTAAGAAACATTTAATGAAACACGTTTAATTATACACCATGCCACTTTGACATTTCTATACAAGTTGTAGTAAGAGTTTAGTATGGATCAATGCCATATTTTTAGCAAATTTTTGTAATACAATTTCATATAATTGAAATATGATACAAGCAATGGAACAAGAATCTTAGAACTGACCAGATATTCTTTGTTTTATATCAGGTCAGGGTGAAGAGGATTCTAATAATTTCTTACAAGTTTCAGTTTCAGAGGAGATGAGGAGAATTAGATGTAGATGAAATCGTGAAACTCTCAAGCTTCAATAACCAAAACAGAACGGGAAACGAATCGACTGGCTTTGCTAATTTATGATAAATTTTAATGTTGAACCGGCGGTACAGGATTAGATTGCAGAATGTCTAGAGCAGCTGTGATCGAATGTGAAAGTTTCAAACGTCTTTTTTCCATACGTTACATAATTAATCAAAGTGCATCACACGAAAATCGGGACGTAACGTATCTTATCATCAAAATTGTAATGAAATATAGTCTTGATTATAGTTCATTAATAGAGTAATAAATTATTCAGTAACATTCGGAAAAGCAAAGATAGGTTTAGAAGCCTCCATCGAAAACATTCTGAATGAGAGGCCTCAAGAAAGGAAAAGAATTGTTAACCATCTTGCTACTTATTGGTTTGATCATTCTGACAAATTTAATACAAATATCATTGGTGCAAATGTAAAAGCAGGATCACTTTAAGTGAAATTATTTGTTAACCAATTCGAGTAGAACAAATGCCAACAAAAATCAGGTGGCACTTTGTCATTTCCAATTGATTTAATTCAATAGTTTATTCAGAGTGTTTTTGGTGAGAAGGGTTGTTTCCCCAAGATCAGAGTTCCGGATTTTCAATCAAAGTTATTCCTTTCAGTTTTATCTGAGTTCAAGTCAGTAATACATTCAATCAGTTCACCAGTTTTCGATCCTCAAGGTTCATCCTGGATGGGGCATTTTAATAATCTTAGTTTCATTTCTTTAGTTTTGTTGAATTAGATTCTCTAGGTAATTTAATTTAATTTAAGGTTTCATTCTTATATTATTCATATTAGTAATAAAGTTGTTCATAATTTTTTTTTACTATCTTAAGTCATCATAATCATTCTTTTTTTATTATCATTATCTCTTAAATGTTGTTTATTAAATATTATTGATACTAGCGTTTACCCCTCTACACTATAAGTGTCCAGTGAGATAAAAAGGGTATGTGTCAAGACTATTTGTCACATTTCTTTTGGCTAATCAATGATTGAATCAAACTCTACCCTAACATGGCACTGAAAATTGGATGACTACACTGTAGATAATGAATTGGATTGGTGAATAGGAATAATATTAATTCTTTGACCTATGTTTCAAAATGGTATACATAATGTAATTCACAACTCTATATCACAAATGTACACTTAACTTAATACTACATTGTAGAAAAATTTCCAAAATGAAAGGAGACACTGCGTGTTTCGTCACACAGTGGCGTCTTCAGGCGAACACATTACAAAAGTAACACCTTTGTAAGTTTCGCAATAGTTCACACGTATAATTCCGTATAGTATAAAACTATAATTTATAGACTATAATTGAATGCCACATAGTAAACATATGAAATAAACTGAGGCGTTACATAGATGAAGTCATATCATAATATGTGAATTTCGGAAACTTCTGCAGGTTACATATATGCGTGGAATTTATTTTCATAACGAGGAAAACTTTTTTGCTGCAATGGTTCAATAAAATATATTATAATTTCATTTGGAAAACTGAATATGGATGTCAAAAATATCACTTGAAACGGGGCTATTGCATCTATAAACAATACAGTTCCAATTTCACCAATTTAGAGCGATTTGATGATTTTGTACTTCGTGCTACAAATAGCCAGAACTCAGAAATACACAAAACGGTTATATTCGCGAAAATCAACTTTGTTTTGGACCGATTACCTACTTGTTTGGGACTAGTAAAAAGGAGTTTCATATACTTTGTGTACCAAGATTTTTTAGCTTAATAACTTGTATGTTGGAAAGGATATCGTGCTATTATATTTGGACGAACTTTCGTTTAAGCAAATTTTCGTTTCATATTGAATCGAAACGACAATTATGGCTTTGTTACAGACAATGAAATTCTCGAGTTTGTGATCCTGTCGGAATAGGATAATTTCGTTACCTGCAGAACGTTGGATTGGAATTACCAGTATTGACAAGGAAAATTATGACCGCGGGCGGAGCGTCGCTAGTACATCGAAAAAACATGGCGGCAACGGCGGTACAGTTTACATGATAGCTACACGGTCCATTCTTCTTTTATTGTTTCAATTTTGCAAAAGTCGGTCATTGCGGTTAAATTTGCTATGAAACTATGCACAAGCTACTCTGGCATCAAGACAGAATGTTATTAACTCTGACTTTCTTGTGACTTGTGGAGCTACTCAAAAAACTCGCGAAAAAAATTGATTCTTACGCAAATGTAAAGTAAAGTAAAATAAAGTAAATCTATTAGTTCATATATATACAATACAAGTAAAACATAAAATACTCATATAAATATACACAAATGCCCGTTCGGGCGTAGAGCAACGTCAAACAATCAATATGACCTACATTATTAATAAATACTAATACATTATTACACTGTTACAAATAAAATGTTTCAAAATATCGTCAGATAGTTTAAATTAAAAGTACTTCATCGTTGAAATAATCCTGTATTGAATAGAAGGCTTTTGAAATCAAAAATGTTTTCAGCCTTGCTTCCAATATTTCTTTTGATAGGCATCTACTTATAGGTGGTATTTTCTTATAAATTTTAGTTATTATGTATTTCACGTTGTTTTGCAAATACGAAAATTTTCAAACAACGACATGATTTTTAAATTTAGTATGGTATCCATGATCGTCATCATGTTCTTCAAACAAACGTTTATTATCAATCACAAACTTAACCGAATCTAAGATTAGGAGACTGTATAAGGTTGGTATTTTTTGATCCTCAGAATATTGTCTACAACTTTCAGTTTCCTTTATTTTTAAAACAATTCTAAGACACTTTTTTTTGTAGAATGAAAATGTGAGAAGCTTTATTAGAATTGGCCCAGAATATCGTCCATATCTCAATCTGGATTGGAAATGCTCATCATAAGCTGTTAATGCTGTTTTGTAATCAATTTGATTTGATATCACTTTCAGAGCAAAAACATATTGAGTGATATTTTGTGCCAATCCACTGACATGACGTCTCCAATCTTATCCACGGTCTATATAAATTCCCAAAAATTTTACACTATCAAGACAATGCACTGTCTGATTGTTATGGGTAACTACTATTTTATCATTATTTGTCTGAAAATTGAAATGTATCAGCTGCGTGTTTTCAATATTCAGGACTAAATTATCATTCCTGCACCATGTTAAGACTTTCTCTAGACAATCAGATATTATATGTCTCAGATTATGTGACAATGGCTGACTGAAAATTACAGAAGTGTCATCTACGAATTAAATCAATATTTGTTGTACTTCTGCTGGTAGGTCATTTAAGTATAGTAGAAATAGCACTGGTACTAATATTGAGCCCTGTGGTACACCACGTTTCATGAACTGATTAGAAGAAGTTTGAACACTTCCGTTGTTATGTTTTTCTACTATCATTTGCTGTCTGCTCGTCAAATATAATTCAATAAGCTTAAGAGAATCGCCCCTAATGCCATGACGATCAATTTTTGTCAGCAATATGTCATGTCTTACACTATCGTATGCTTTCGATAAGTCTAAGCACATAATCAGTGTACTATTCTTTTCATTTAAAGATCTTATTACATTGTCTAGAAGTTGATGAGTGGCAGACATAATATATTGTGAAAGGTCTAGAAGATTTTTCTTTGTTGTTACACGTTTAAATCGTTTGTTCCGAAGAAGTTTCCGTTATTTTTCAACTTTTCAACTGCTTTGGTACATATCATCACAAGCAACAGTACACATTTAACATGGAAAGTATTCGAACATCCCCATTGTATCCACTAGCGACAGCTGGTAGAGCAAAAACATGCTGTACGTTGATGAAACTAATCATGAAAGTGAACTAAAGAATAAGATATATTTAGTGGTAGTTCAGAGATTATATCAAGAACTTCGTTAGAAAAAATGCTCCACATTTGATACTATGATACGTATAGTATTGATCTCATGGGTTTTTAATGTCTATAAAGAATGCAGAATATTTCATTATCAAGAAGCTCCTACCTGGAATTATACGTGACCTTTAAGAATGAATCTACATCGAGGACAATTCGTTGAATTTTTATTGGGAACCTAATGTAATTAATGTTTTATAGAGTGATAAATCTTGAGTTTATCTGGAATGTTATTTTTGTTCGGAAAACGTAAATTGGTTTATATTTAGAGTACACTAACGAGCAATAAACTGCTTTCTTCCTTGGTGTGGACAGCTCTATAGTTGTTCAGACGAAAAAGAGTAAAATCGTGTATTTCCGACAAGGAATTGTGAAAAGCAGCAGACCTGGCGTTTCTCGACTTTTAATACTCATCTCACATAATTCGTTCAGTTTGCGTTTCAGTAAAGTCAGAAACTGCACGGAATAATTGATTTCTTAAATGAATGAAAGCTTGATTTACAAACCAGATTTCCAGTTAATTATTAGAATTCTCTCTCGCTATTTGCGGTTAATCAAAGAGTTCATTGTAACTTGCCGATGAATTGAATATTGTTTGTGTTACTGCTTGATGATCACATTTCATGTGGGGATTTGTAGATCATTGAAAGTTGCTATGATATTCCTCTCTGTAATAACGTGAAACTTGAGATATAATGAAAGAAGTATGAACTATTAACAATTAATGAAATGAAACAATTTTACTTTGTCTTGTGTTATGTAGATTATAATGATGAGTCGGCAAGGTTCCGACCGTGAGTGCATGACATGAGTGTCAACCTTCGCCGAGCTATAGCATGGACTATTATTAGAGGAGCACGGCTTCTCCCTTGAGAATAGATATTCATTCAAATTCATTAGATGATAGCAAGAAGGAAGTTCAAAGTTCACTATCAGTATCATCTAGTCAGTTAGTTCTTAGTCAGTCTAAGTTAGTACTAGAAAGTACAATCTAGTGAACATTAAAACCATATATCACATTTCTTACCCAGTGTTGTGATTCCAATCATCTGCCCCAATGTCTAATAACCATACAAAACTTCTACCATAACCCAACACCGACCCTGTTAACTGATAAGCCATAGCGTTTTTCACAAACCAAAGGAGGTACCCTAGTTGTTATTGTAGCGAAACACTGCCAGTCCTCCCGCCAGTTATTATACAGGGTTATTTCTGACTTCCAATTCCCTCACTATACGTAGGGAAGTATGGTAATCTGTCGAAGAAAATTTTGCGGGAATACCCGTTCTGAGGCTTCCTTTTTGAGATGATGAATAATTATGGAAGGAACATTTTCGATCGTTTAGACCTAATGAAACACATTCATCGTTCTTAATCTTTTTGCAGGAAGAGCACGTAACTTGGATAAAGATCAAAATTTTGAATACGAGGAGAGATTTTAAATTGAATACACCAGAGTCTGTAGAAATATTCAAATCTGTAAATAAAATTAACCGACAATTCTTAGTGGCTTTGTTCATATCCTTATGGTATCATTCTACATACAGAGAGTGCCATTTATTTACAAAATCTATTCTCATTCAGGTGTGAAGATTTATTGGTCTCGTGTTATATCCGTAACAATGAAGTAAATGGAGCTTTTTCAGATACTCACAATTACAAAAGATGTCCTTTCGTATGTAGATTTTGTATTCGAACCCATAAAATTGAACTTGACACATCATAGCTCACTGGACCGACCACTAAACTTTGAATAATAGATTGCGGCTACTATGAATGGGGCAACGCAAATCAAGATGAGGCAGGCCTTTAGTGAAACTTAACAGGCGCTCGGGCATGTAAGGCTCATGGATGAACTAACTTTTGAACTATTACACCAGTATAGACTTATAGTTCAGTAAAACTACCGGAAAGGAGGCTTAATTTCTCTTAACTTGAATTGAAAGTTGGAGATCATTAGGATAAATTTTCTTCAACGGACAACTCCCCCTTGGAAACATATTGATTGATCGCTAATTTCTATTCATACATTGAATAACTAAGACAGAGCAAGTTCGTCAATGCAAAATCTGTGATATGGAGTGTGTTTTGGGAGTAGTTCTTGTGAGAAAACTACTAACAAGCAAAGAGGTGCAACGATTGCCAATGTTTAATATTTCTTATTCTTGAACAATTCACTCATAAGTAGTGTCATCTATTGAATATTTTCAAAACTAACTAAGTTGGTTTCGAGAAAACTGGCAATTGGAAACAGTTTTCTTCTTCTTTCAGCTCATAGTCTTCTCACAGCTTGTCAAATAGAATAAGAAATAATCACTCTTATCCACTAAAAATACTATTGAAGTACTGAGTACCTTCCGGTTAAGTAGCCATCATCAGAGTTTACTCTGATGATGGCTACTTGGTGGCCGAAAGGTCCCAGGTACTTTAATAGTATTTTTAGTTGATAATGATGATTATTTCTTATCAATGGTGTTATAATTTATCCACAGTGTGAACTCTTTTAGTTCATTAGCGTTTACCAAGTACAAATTTCGAGTAAAATTTGAGAAAAAACAAAATTACACACAATGACAAACATTTTAATTTTTCATAATATGTCGGAAACAACTTTAGATATTTTACTTCTATTCTGGCACGTGGTATCTAGGTTGAAGGCAGTCTTTTTCTATTTACAATTGTTTTGTTTTCAATAAATGGTACGCCACCTCTCTTTTTTTGGAGAGAACGCTTTTTTTCGATTTGCCATTCTTTCTATACTAAATTGGTCTCTTGAGTTCTTCTTACATCGATTGGTGTTCGGGAAATAATTAAATCAACCTCATTGTATATCCGAAAACCGCTAACAACCGGGCTACAAACTACATGAATGTCAAGGCGTGCTTGGAAAATGTGTAAAATGTCAAATTTGATTAGCTAATGTTATTAACATCTGCTGCAATTACAAATGGAGAGCTGAATCAAATGCATCTTTAGCTATAATTGCGAAAATATCATAGACATATCTATGCCGAACTTTTGAAAAGCACACGACATAGTGGCATTTAGAATGTTACAATAACGATTGACACAGTTAACGCAATTCTATTCTCATTGTATGTCTCCGAGTTAGTTATTGAACAGGTGACAATCATCAACCGGAATGCATTTCATCGAACAAGGCGATGAAATGAAAATCCTGAGAACCTGAAATACGACGAACAGGCTAGTTTATGTAACAGTTGACGATCGCAACTCTCAGATTCAAGGAAAACGCCTCGCTGCTGAATCGCGATAATTCGTAAATATTATATGAAGTATCGCAATCTAAACAATTCGATTTGTAAACATTATTTCTAAGATTAATTGATTATTATATTTTCAAAATGCTATAGCCACTAGTTTGATTTTATTATTCACTATTCATTTCTAAACTTGTGAACATAAAATGAGATTCTATTCCGCTAAGGCTCATAAAATTTCATGAAGCTTCTGTTATTGAATTTCCGCTCACATTAAGAATATCACATTTATTGAAACGCTCTTGGCTATTATAAAATCTCATGAAACATAAAAATTAAATAAATGGATAAAATAACATTTCGTAGTTATGTGAATTATTTTCATCTTAGTCCATATTATTTTATAACTTCAACTGATATATCTTGCAGATATGAAGAAGCAACTATCTGATTAATGTCGAGATAACATTTCATCTACAATGAAGAGGGATTTCGTATACCTATTATGAACGTAATTGCCCCCACATTTTGGAATTAAAAACCATGCGTTCCAAAGATTATCCGAGTTACTAGAATTTTGATAAGAAGAATCAAATTAATAATGATTCTTAACCCAGATATGAATTATATATAAATTTTCGGGAAATAGGTCATACTAACACATATGCTCATTAATTTCGCCTTCACGTACGTTTCGGTCTCAGCATCATCAGAAGATGTATCAATGTCTAAGACGGGATTGCTCAAAACTAATTGTATTAGCAGAGAGCAATTTCCTCATAAAATTCGAAGTCATTCCAAGAAACGTTTGAATACGATTGGAACCAAAAAACGCTCAAATATCCACTTTCGAACCAGATGTTGAAGATTTATGAGGTGATAGATAAAGGTTGTCAGGCCTTATTAGAAATTTCGGTATTTGATCTTGAAACACCAGGTAATACAAAAAGTGTATCGCTTTCCAGAAAAAAGTTATGACGCTATGCGCTCGTGTGGTTACCTGAAGCATCAAAGTTTGTTTCGAGAAGGAGGAGGAATTTTCGATAGTCATCTATGAAACGAGTTGTATTTGTTAAGATCAATAATAAAATTGAAACTATTTTGATTATTACCTATTGAGTGAAAAATACCAAAACAAAAGCAGAGCATATCCACTATACAATCAAGAGCTAAAGTACAAAATCCATATCATGGTGTTTTCGATTATCAACACAAACATTTTAACCAATCTACAACGTCTATCTTAGCATGAGTGGAATAATCGATATAATGTCATCGATTCGAATCGGACAGCTTTCGGTATTCCTCAGAGATCCAATTTGATTCCGTTAGAATTCAGCAAGGGCATATATTGCTTAATCAGTTCAATTGGTTCAGGGACAATAACAGTTCCAATTGCTCTAATGGTCTAGCTAATGCAAAACAGAGCATGAAGTTCGGAAGCAAATTTTTGAGGCAGATAGAAATAGGCTGTCAAAACGTCAGAACACTGACTCTTATTTTAAGCATAGTCAAATAGGAATCCCGAATTTTAAGAATAAATTCAAAATGTATTAGGACTAAGCAGGTTAGGTACAGTATGAGGAGTTTATTGAAACCAGTTTTACAGCTACTAGAGTTTTTAATTTCAGTACACCCATTATGCATCCTTTTTGAAGAATAACACAAGAGAATTCCTTCAGAAAACGATGCCCTAACTGAAATTATTTCAGAGCATTTGCTTGAAATTCTCATTCCTATAATATGAATTCTCCAATCTAATCTGTCATCTATTTTTTAACCCAAAATGGTTAGGTCATCCACACCAGAGAGTGTTTTATCATTTTCAAATATGAATTTTAGGAGTTGAGTCATTAGTTTTGAATTCTATTCGCGAGAGATTTATTCAAGTTTCGATTTTCTACGACGTTGGAAATGAAATATCATTGGCAGACTGTCCAATATTTTCATTCACAATTTGTGGATAAGAGATCCTAACATAATACCCTGAGGTACTCCTATCTCTACAATTGTGCATTGAAATTTTACTGATTTGACGTCTTCATTTGTTTCAGTCACAAATTGTTTTCGACCATAGAAGAAACTTCGAGGTTATTTATAAGTAATTCGGAATCTACAAAATCAAAAGTTTTTGATAAAGCTATGCCATTAATGTTTGTTTTGTTTTCTTCTTCTTGGTATTCAATAATTCATATACTGCACTACAAATAGCTCCGATTTTAAAACGATCTCTTCTTGAGTGATTTTGATATGAAAGACAAAGGAAGTGAACAGATTCAACGGACACACTCTTGATAAGTTTCATCCATTATCATCAGCATTGAAATTATGAACTAATTGTAGGAGAAACTGCTGGTTATGAGTTCGTTGACTGAGGCGCAGAAAAGCTTGGAAGCGACGCTGTTTCGATGTCGGTACATTGAGCCTTTTACGGAGTAATCTAATTACGTGTAGACAATCGCTCCAACTTTCAACAAACAGTCATTTAAAACACTTGTTTCATCACGTGGAATTGGCAGTGCAATGGCGGCAAAACGACCTAATTGAATGGGAATTTCAAAGTGCATCACGTATTTATACACAAGTATGCGTTAGACAGACATCAGCTTGAAGAAGGGTAATACTTGAAAAGGATCGTTGATAAACAAACCCCAACACTGCCATTGACAGCTCATTATTGTTGTGGATACAGCTGTAATCAGCTTCACAGGTGATTCACCCACTCTGTGCAGGCCTAACCGACTGGATAATCAACACTTGTCTGGGTCTAGGTGAAATTCTGTTCGGTGAAACATGAATTTTAATATGCAGATCCTCTACCGACAGCCTGACCTTATGTTAGTATAATTTTCCATTATTGAAATTTATACATCATTATTGTCATAGCAGTTGTCTCGTGTAAGAAATATTCTGAAGACCGTAGTGAAATAAGAAAAAAATTGATCACATAGAACCGAAAATAATGACTTTTGGAATTGGCTGTTATACTTTGTAGGGAGCTATAGCCGAATTATAATAATATATACTCATACTGTCAAATTGAACACTACTATCTGATATCACTTTCATTCGTAATTTCCATTACTAGAGTTTCATCTTCATTACACCATCTTCAGACGGTATTCAAATACAATTAAAATATATAACTTCAACCATGAATATACGCATTGGTACAGGTCTCTAGCTTGACAATGAATAGGTGACATTATTAATTTGTTTAAATATCTATGATTGATAATTTATAGATAAAGGTTTATGTATATCACGTATTATATACTTGTTTAAGCTTGTTTATTGTTATCATAGCTACTTCATCTCTATATGGCCGATAACCTTGGATATCTCAAATATTATGATTTTTTCCGGGAAAAATGTTAATAGCACAATTTGTTAGAATTCAGTTTTCTTCCAAAATTTTATTCTGAAGAAAGAAGGAGTATTTGGTTGAAAGAACGCGAAAAATACCTATACGTAAACCTATCTCTATTAACACAAAATTTAATCCTTGCTAAATTGTCTGGATATGGTTTTAGGGGAAGTTGTATGAGTAGATTTCATCATATTTGTCTGATCGTTTTTGATACTGGAGGCATAAAATCTAGGCAATTGAAAGTGGTGGATGGTGTACCTCAAGGCTCTGTACTTAGACCCTTCTTATCTGTTATTTGTCGATGATTTGCCAATGGGATTCAAGCAAGGAATTCTAGCGATGTTTGTGGACGATAATTCAATGTTAAGCACCGCATCTGAAACACCCGTGCTGGTGAAAAATACCCAAAATAAGTCTGAATGCCTGCGTAGAATGGTTTGTTGCGGATCAAATCATTCTGTATATCTGAAAAACAGTTTTCATCTATTTTAGACCTCGCGCAATAAACTACTATGAGATTTGCCTCTTAAAAATTGTCGGGCATTCTTTGAGGCAAGTTCAGACTGTACGTTTTCGGGGGCTATGTATAGATATCACATTGAGATGTTATGTAGCAAATTATCAACCATGTGCTATGCTCTGAGGAGAGTGCACAATCTTACAAGTATCCTATCCTATTAAGCTATTGCATATAGCTTTTATCGCGGGCTTTGAGCGCAGCACCGAATCAAGAAAAAAAAACGAAAGATTTAGATTTCCGTAACGGAAATCTAAAAGAGGAAAAGTGCAAATTCACGGTACACAGAACGTCTTAAGGAAGACTTTTCGCTCCATGTCGTTAGTTCATGAACGAGGCTAACTAAATAGCATAGTTTCGGGCCCCAAAATGTCGATTAGATAGGAAAATTTAATTAAAACAGTTTTAGGTATTCTCAGCTGTAACCTACTAGCAACTGACGTGCCACGTACGAAAGGGAATTTTCTAGCTACTCAAATATACCGGAAGCAGGTAAAAGCTAGCGGCCCATAGCCCAAAATACTTTATTACAACTGGCGCCGGCCGCACGGGGTTCGAAACGGCCCCAAATTAACAAAATAGAGTTAAAATTTATAAACTCTAACTTACGTGCAGCGAGCTGCTGGAGGCATATGTCAAAATGTTTGCGTTCGTAACTAATTACATAAGACGTCTGTCGTTCATGCAATTGTGTTTTTATACAATTCGAACCTTCTAATTTCGATAGGCCACGTGAAAATCCCGGAGCCGGAAGCGTTATCGAGATCTGAACGTTAAAACTTTCGTATAAAATTGTGTTTGCAAGTAATTGTCACCATAGATATGGTGCTTCTGCTTGTCACAGAATACTCTTCATAGAGATCAAGATGATACTCTTACGTGACGCATTTTATGTTTTCCCTACGTGGCGTCTTTTGGTACTACACTATATGTTCAACAGTCGATAGAAAATTTGATTTTGAGGAAAAAAGTTCCTATTAACATATATGCAGACGCTTAGTTTTACAGGGTGTTGAAATTGAAACAAAAATTTCGTTTTTTGCAAATATCTCCGAACTGTTTGTCGTACAGAAAACATCTTTTGCGAACATTTTCTACTCATAGCAAGCTATGTTCTATGCGATCAAAAAATTTATTTACTCATAATTCGTGAAGATTTTGAAGGGGTAGTGGATGTTTTTCTGCCCAACTTTTTCCAATGGCGTAGTGCTATGCAATAGCTTTACCGCGACAGTCCCCGAGTGCCACACGTTTCATTTTTTTATGCACAGTTCTATTCAAGATCTTTTCATGGCATTATATTCTGGCGATCTGCTTTTAATCGGACCGAGTCTACATAATGCAGAACCTTGCAGTAAGGAGTATGGTAGGAGCAAATAGAAAAACCTATTGCAGAAACATCTTCCCACAATTGCAGTTACTACCCCTTCCATGTATATCTATATAGGGAGCAACTTCTGATATATGTCAAAATAAATGTTGGATCTTTTCTCCGCAATGATTTCAATCAAACTTATCCTACTAGAGGCCGAGCAGATTTGTTGATACCTCAGCTAAAGATGTCTCTATATGAAGAAAGTCCACGATATATGGGCATAATGATGTTCAACAAACTTCCGCAGTCGCTAAAAGATAATCCTAACTTGAAACAGTTCATAAGGGAGTTCATGAACTTTTGCAAGAACATGAATTTTACAGTGTTTCTGAGTACTTGATATCTGTAATAACAGATGATCCATGAAGTTGTGCTCATTTCCTTCAATTTCGATCCTAATTTTATATTAATGAATCAGTATAGTAGATACTGGACTATAATTATTGTTTGTTACTCTTCGAACAGTTACTTAATGCTTTCCAAAGGAAGTATAACTTTGTATATCTTTACGTTATTTTTTCTTTTTTGTTTTCCTTTTCTGTCCTATTTGTTGTGTGAAAATAAGTGGTTATCTAACAATTCAATCATTTGTTTACTTACATACCTGTATATTCTTGACTTGTCTTATACCATGTTGTATCATCGGTCTTATGGACAATAAAAATTATTATTATTATTATTATTATAACCATCAAAAGCATCCTTTCATAGCAAACCAGAGCTGGACAATCTCCGTATTATTTCTGTTGATCGATACACTATCGAATTCAATTATCTAAAATGAAACTGGTGATAATGAAATTTTACGATGGGATCATACAAAAGTAGCTCTGCTGGTAGCCACTTTAGGTTGGTGTGTTATTTCCAATTCAAATACAATCTTCACCGAAGCTTACTAACTTTTACAATAAATTGAGGAATAACTATTCTGTCAGGAAATATCGGGGAAATTATGAAAATTACTGTAAGAATTGAAAGAACATATCTGCGGGAGAACGCGTTCTCAATGCAAATCCAGA